>OZ022499.1:116741906-117131596 GCA_963989385.1 Ctena decussata | reverse complement strand
AGGATATATTCTGAGAAATCAGAAACATTTGATTATACTTTTATTCTAGATCATCCCTTTCTATCCCTTTGTGCCCGTTTTAATATTAAACGGTCTTTGAACCGACTGCGCCATCTATCTACACCAACCAATTCTCTCTGGAGCTGCAGACGGCACTCCTGCTGACGCACAGATCGAATGTATGCGCCCAGCAAACATACAAATACGAAATCATCTTCGTCATGCACATTCATGTTCTCTCATTGAAGATTCAGAATACACTGACTGTTGCAGTATTTTTTTGCTGTTTTTGCACCCCCCCCCCCCCCCCCCCACACACACACACACACACACTGGAGGTCACGGGTAACCGTAGTGGACCTTAATAGAACTTGACAGACGTGGTAAGCCTTGATTGTTTCGCGACAAAACGTGAGAGGTCCCATCAGAACGTAGCAGACCTTGAGGAAACGTACAGGCGTCCGTGAAATACCGTGGACATAAACGTAGTGCACCGTCCGATCTCCGGGGCTTCGGCGGCTCATTTCAGCCCACGGCGTGTACCGAATACCTTGATAGACCGTAAGAAAACGTAACGATACCTAAAAGAACTTGAGCACCAAGACAAAAATGACCAAAATCCCACGGCTACGTTTTAGGCTGCCGTGGCTGCCGTGGTCGCCGGGAACAGCGTGTAAACGTAGGGTTAGAAATTCTAGAATGCATTTGCTCTGCTTTTTGTCAACAAATCATGTCAGGGTCATGAAGAGGCTTTAGTAGCCGAAACGTCGAAGTTTGGACCATGTTCCATCTTTTGAATGTGTTCAATGCTCTTGAAGAAACTCTTTAAGATTTTAATTTTATTAATGCGCATACGAACAGTGCGTGTCAAGACCATCCTGTGTGGTTACAAAAGAAGTATGCCTAACCTATTAGTGTCAGCTTGAATGTGACATTTCTGAAGGTGACTAGAGACCAGAATACGAAAAAGAAGAGAGCTCTAAAAGGCATGTTTAAAGTTATTATTGTTATATTTTTTTTATATTTTTCAACGAGAAATCTCTGTGTGTTATTAGGCTAGGTATATAGGCAGACTCTTCGTTTATTAATCTGTTGCTGATGTAAACATCGATGTGTCTCCTCATATGTCATGTTCTATGTCTTAAGAGAATAAAGTTTTGTCCGTCTGTCTGTCTGTCTGTCGATTTTTATTACCTGAGGGCTTCGGCCTGTGCCTCACGCATCATTCGGCGTCTCTTGGCATCATCAATCTTGATGTCAACATTCCTCGCTTTCTCTGATCTCTCCTTGAGCTGGCTCTCTCTCAGAATATCCGCCATCAGTGCCTTCTCCTCTACAGAGTAGCTAGGAAGATCCTAAAATAAATAAAATTATGACAAATATTCAATTCAACATCAAGGTAACACCGTATTAACTCCTGAGCGATGATGTCATGCTCTTGCACGGAAGTTATTTTTTTATCAGTATACTACATGTGAAGGAGTGCAAAAAAATAAAAATTCGAGGCGTATTTTCGGACCTCAGGATCATGAGGATGGCAATGATGCACTTATTCGCTCACCTCTACACTGAGCCCAAGAGTATATGTGCGCGATATCACAAGTTGTACTTTATAAAACCTGACGGAAAACTTGTGATTGTCTTATTGCTCTATTCCTTGTATTATATAAAAAGCAAGAAGGAAAATTCTCAGAAACTGACACAATTCAATCCCATATCCCACCAAGACACCATGTGAAATTGTGATTTTTGTGTCATGATTTATCAGCTCCACATATTTAGCGCTAGCATATACCAGACGTCAAAGTGACGTTGTTGTGTGCGCCACGCAACCTATACAGTACTGAAGGGTAACCTATACAGTACAGTAGGGTAACCAAACAAAATGTATTGCTAGAACATGAACCATTTAAGATACTGCTGCAAAGTTTACAAATGTGTTTATCAATGATATGGCAATGGCCATGTAACGTTTCTTCGATTGGCTTTTTCAGATTCCTCAGGTATATAACAGTCTACGAACTTATCAAGTTTACTCTAGGCAGTCAGTGCCAACCAGTCAGGTGATATTTAGAAATTTGTCTGTGCGACTGATGCTCGAACACACGTCCTCCGGATTCACAGTCGTGTCATTTTGATAACGAAGTTAACCAGCTTGGCCTGAGGATATTTTATTTTTATTTTAGTTTATTACATGTAGTACACTGACCTCGTCTACGTGGTCTCCTTTCCCGTTTCGACCCTTTTTGTCAGTCAACTTGGGCTTCTTCCCCTTCTTACTGTGTGTGAAATCAACGACAAAGGCCAGTCCACCATCGGCTAATTGGGCTTCTTTGCCTGTAAAATAAATTGATTTATTCTTTCTCTCAAGCCTCCTAGGTCGGTTTGTCCGAGCAGCAGGTGACTGATATTTTTAGGACAGCGTCATAAGAAAGGAGTATGCCTTTACACAAGTGAGAATAGCGAAAACCTAGATCAGCCTCTGAATCATGACGTGCAGTCTGTTCAGATCCTTTCCTATTCGTATCCTTGTGGATTGTTCGAGGAATCTATGAATTAAAAGGTGAATACACATTTCACTTTTATCAGTCTACTTCGGTCGGTAAGGCTAAAATATAAGTGTGAGTTCATCCTACCCTAAACTTAATTCTTTTTCTTCTTGTTAGTACCAGTTGTGTATTACTTCATGCCATGTAAAGACGGAGGAAACATTTCTCTGCTCTACTGGGCGATGGCCATAGAGCCTGAGGTAATACTATATAGTTACGGCACAAATAGCAATACTTTTGGATATCGCTGTTCGATATCTATCTATCTATCTATACTGCAACACCCCCTCGCGAGGATTCTGTGCATTTTGTACAGAGTATGAAAACCAGTCGTCCTGCCCTAATTCCTTCTTCAGTCTCCCATTTCATCGTATCCGATCATTATATCAGGGGACTCTTCTGCGGTGACTGAAAGCCAGAAGTAGTTCACAGCTGTACAGAACTGGGAAATACTCTGAAACCACCGCGACCCCGAAGGGAACAGCAACCATTCATACTTTCTCTGAAGCGGAAAAGGAATGGTAGAGTGATCGCCAAAACTGCTGAAAGTGGCCAAACCGAAATTTCGGTTTGGCCACTTTCAGGAGTTTTGTGATAACACCACCTGTTTATATTTTACACAGAAAACTTATATAAGAATATGCATGGCATGATTACATGTATACGTTGCATGTCACTGCTATATTTTTACAATCCATTTGTTTCAGTACGTTGAATTGTTGTTTTTCCAAACGAGTTTACCAGGCTTGAAATAAGAAAAAAAAAAAAGAATGACTGACAGAATCAGAATCAGAATCAGAATTGTTTACTGGTGATACGTCCAAAGACAATCATTCACCAGGACCTGTGAATCAGGGAAGCTAGTCCCTAGCCCTTATAAGAGAAGTAAACTTAGTAACTGAATCCTCTGCACACTCAGCAGCAGAAATAAGTGAATCTTCCAGGGAATTCCAATCTCTAATAGTCTGGGGGAAGAAACTGGACTTGTAAATGTCAGTCCCAGCCAATGGGGTTTGAAATGTCAGGGAATGATGATTCCTGGTACGCCTATTTGGGGGAACAAGGTCATTTATGGGTATACAGGCTGCACCCCTCAGACCTTTGTAAAGCATTATAAGTCTACTATCTTTCCTTCTCTTTTTTAGGGATTCCCACTTAAGTTTCTCCAGAATGCCAGTCATACTCCCAGTTTCATATGTGTAATTTCCCGTTACAAATCTAGCTGCCCTTTTCTGCACCTTCTCAAGTTCATCTTGAAGAAGTATACTTTGAGGGTCCCAAACTGAACTGCCATACTCCAGGACTGGACGCACCAGTCCCTTGTATGCTGACTCCTTAACATCTTGTGGACATGCTGCCAAGTTACGTCTGAGGAAGCCGAGGGTCCTATTAGCCTTTGTGCAAATATTACTGACATGTGTGTTCCATTTCAAATCATTGGCAATGGTTATGCCGAGATACTTGATAGTTTCTACATTACTGAGGACCGTTCCCTCTAAGCTATAGGAAGCATTGATCTTCTTGATCCGTTTCCTTGTAATTTGCATTATATTGCATTTAACAGGTTGAAATCTCATGCCCCAACTCCTTGCCCAACGACCTAAATGATCTATATCCTCCTGAAGTTTCACAGTGTCTTCAATATCTCTGATTTCACGATAGCAAACACAGTCGTCAGCAAAAAGTCTTAATTCCGAGTCAATATTTTCTGTTATATCGTTAATGTATAACGAGAACAACAATGGTCCAAGCACAGTGCCCTGGGGGACACCTGACAAAACCGGGGCCCAATCCGATTTAACTCCATTTACCACCACACGCTGCTGCCTGTAACAGAGAAAGGAATCTATCCATTTCAGAGTCTTCCCACCAATACCATAGCCGTATAGCTTACATTTAAGTAATTCATGAGGGGGAGTGTCAAAGCTCTCTCGAAGTCCAAAATAAAAGTGTCAACCTGACCGCCCTTATCCAAGATTTTAGCCCAGTCATTTATAACCGTGATCAATTGAGTTTCACAGCTATGTTTCCTACGGAAAGCATGTTGTCTGTCTGACAAAAGTTTATGTTTATCCAAATGTGCCATAATATTAGAGCAGACAATGTGTTCGAGTAACTTGCATGGTACACAAGTTAGAGAAACCGGTCGGTAATTGCAAGCCAAAGACCTATCTCCTTTTTTGAAGAGTGGGCATATATTTGCAAGAGACCATTCCTTGGGGATTTCACCCGAGTCAATAGATTGTTGGAAGAGATGAGCGAACATTGGGCCTAATTCAGATGCTAGTTCTTTTAAGACTCTGGGATGCAATTCATCAGGTCCTAAAGCTTTCGATGGGTTCAAGCCCTTAAGAAGTTTCGTTACACCTTCTGCCGAAACATGAATGTCCTCCATGAAAGGAGCCGAGCGATTAGGAAGGGGGACTTGGGTGTGCTCACTTTTGTTAAACACATCCGAAAACTGACCGTTAAATTCATTAGCCTGTTCCAACTCTGACTCGGCAACACCACCACCATTTCTCTTCTTTAGGGGTGGGATACCTTGAGTATCTTTCTTTTGACTATTAATGTACCTGTAGAAGTCTCTGGGATTAGCCTTTATGTCACCAACCAAGTTATTGACATACAAATCATGTTGCTCTTTCACATCAGCTTTAATTTCCCTTCTCAAAGATTCAAATTTTGACCTAAGTTTGCTACTGCCAGTCTTTTTGGCCTTCGCATGTGTCTTATTTCTTCTACGAATCTTCCTTCTTATCTCAGGGGTTATCCAAGGAACAAAAGAGGTTGACCTACTGGTTTTTGAGGGGATATGCTTTTCAGCAGACTCCTGAATAAAGGAGGTTATCAAGTCAAAGTTTTCCTGAACTGAGCGATTGTCCGAGTAACCATTGAAGTATCTATGTTTTGCGAAGTCTGACGCTTCTTTCCTCATTGATTCAAAATCTCCCTTTTGGTACAAAAACACTTTCCTCCGAGGTTTCTTTTTTGGGGGGACGTAAATTTTCAATGTTCCTGATATCACATCATGATCACTAAGTTTGTCCGGGGAATGTAGTTCTTGAAACTGACCAGGAAGTGAAGTGAGAATTAAATCCAATGTGTTTTTCTCCCGAGTCGGGAAATTCACCAGTTGTTCTAAACCATGGTCATTCATGACATCAATCAACATTTGTCCCTCTGACTGACTTAACACTGATCCTGACTTATTAAGTCGGTCTGGCCAAGCAATATCTTTGAAGTTGAAATCCCTTAGTACGTGAACTGAGGGGAGCTTATTTCCCTTGTGCTTTGTCCTAATATGATCTAACTGGTCACGAAACAATTGAAATTCCTCACTTGAGCCACCAGGCTGACGATACCAACTTGCTACATAATGGGAAGTTTTGTTTGCCAAAATTTTAACCCAAACTGATTCTGAGTCGTTTTCTATTTCTGACAAGGGCATGTGCGGAATGTCCTTATGAATG
Source organism: Ctena decussata (assembly GCA_963989385.1). NCBI lineage: Eukaryota > Metazoa > Mollusca > Bivalvia > Lucinida > Lucinidae > Ctena > Ctena decussata. The sequence continues at coordinate 117,125,577 of OZ022499.1, read as the reverse complement.
AGAAGCATCACTCCGCCACCATGAAGGTTTCTGTCCTTCCTGAATACATTATAGGGGAATGTTTCAGGGAACAATTCCGAAGTTGCAACTGAACTGTCAATTTTTGTTTCTTGAATAGCCACAACCTGAGGTTGGTGGACATTAAGGAAAGCTAATAAATCCAATTTCTTACCCCTAATACTGTTTATGTTCAAACTAACAAGTTTCAAACCGCCAAGAGTCTTGCCATTTAAATTTGACTCATTTGAACTGCTTGATGACAGCCTAACATTCTTAGCCTTTGACAGTGGATTAAATCGATTCTCAGTCACTAGATTCAACTGATCATCGAAAAAGGAGTCCGAGAAGTTGAAAAATTCACATTTTGGACAAATCCATGTGCACCCAGAAGTCAATACATTTGACCAGAACATATATGAGCCTGACACGAGAAAACCAACAATGTGGCTATGCGCCCAGCGCAGACTCAGATAAGCCTGGGCTTCCGCCCAGTCTGATCAGAGTCTTCGCTGTCCGCATGGAGGTAGCTTAGACCCTTAGCTACCCTTTAAGCGCTTAGCAAAGAGTCTGATCAGACTGGGCAAATGTCCAGGCTGATCTGAGTCTGCACTGGGCGCACAACCACTTTGTTGGTTTTGTCGTGTCGCGGCTCAATTATATAGATTTACCGGCTGGTCTGCGACTATGTTATTTGTATATGCTGTGAAATTCTTGCGTGCATGCCTGTCTCTGGATAAAATAGACGCCATTTTTTAAAGATACTATTTACCTTCATCTTTCAGATTTTTTATCATCTCGGCCTTCTCGGCGCTACCAGGCCTTTTTACAGGAGATTCCCGGTCGGATTTGGTCTCCGAGGTCTCTTTCACTCCCAAAGGCTCAACTTTATTTTTCTTCATGCAGTTTCCCATTTTATAGCTGGGTTATTTGCTGATTTTTGCTTCGATAAACAAGAGCGTGCAAAACACGTCTGGTCGCTTCAAAGTCGTAACTTAGAAACGACGTCACCGGGATTGACGTAACTACGTAGGTTGTGCAACGTCAGCTTACACCCGTCAAACGTCCTTTACTAATCGCAGAAATGGCCATTTGTATTATTGATAATGGCATTTTCTGTGATTAGTCCTGTCATGCTTATTTAGCGATGTCACTTACAGTCCCTGGGTATGATAACAGGCTCAGTTACCCTTTTTGTTGAGTTTTGTATGCACATGCACCTACATACGCATACATGCACATGTATACACATAGACAAGGTCCCGGGTTCGATACCCGGTACGGCCACATACTTTCGTTTCTCCTTTCGCTGATTCAAGAAGGAATGTTGTCAGTTACTGGCGAAAGTATGTGCACTTAGTACTGTACCGCTTAGGAGCCTGGCTGTAGGAGGTCTAATCCTGCCCAGGAATAGTGTGGATAGGTTAAATGACCGTCCCGACATGACCAAAGCTGTTTACCGTGGACTTAAAGCGAGAAACAAACGAACAAACACACATAGACAAATACAATCATGTATAAAATTGTCGAAGTATACATAAGCGAAACAAAATGGTATCACTAAATATTTAAAAGTAAATTATCGGGAAAAGTATATAAAAATGAAGAAGAAAGAAAAGTGAGCGAAACCGCATGAAGATGAGCCTTCAGAATTGAGCAACACAGAGCATACCCAAACCTGCTAAACTGCAAATATGAAAAAACGCAACTGGCCAGAGTGTTATGGGAATCACGCTCTAGCGCTGTTATTCCCTTGTGCCCTTGAAATGACGAATGGAAGAGTCCACTGGGTTGACGATTGGCGGCCGTCTGGATCACATATATTTAAGGCATGATAACCACTAGGGCAAGTGGATGTAAATTCAATATAGCTCAGCACCGAGAGCTCAGTCGGTAATGAGGCTTGTCTCTAGATTGGCTTTGTACACATCAGCCGCGCGCGTTCAAATCGGAGCTTAGGTTTAATTTATGCAAATTATAAAATATTCAAAATCGGGTATCTTTGTGTAGGCGATACATGCTATTTCCGATTATAGAGTCCACTATCGGTATCACGTTGGCTTTAAAGTTAAAGGTTTTGAATTATTTCGCGTGCAGTTTTAGTTTGTGCAGTATTTCATTCATCATATAAACATATACAATCAAGTCTTACAGAATCCTATGAAAGGATTCGATAACAAGCTAAATAGCTTATTAACACAGTCTACCCGCGTGCAATTTTATGAAATTTCCATTTGAATTACAGTATCAATGTGGGGCTTGCGCTTTACAATGGAATTTGATTCTTTGCTTTAACTTTGATCTCGTTCAGCATAAGTCATATATGAGTTTACTCAATGTTGATTCAACGTTGTGTGCCCAGTAGGATATTTCGTGATCCATTTGTAGAAGGTTGAATTTTAAATTTCCAAGTGGAAATGGAACTATGCATTCACCAGGCCTGCCAGGATGCTGTGGTAATAAACGTGAGCTAGATGTATATCTCTTAGGGCATGCGTTCTTTGGATCGAAACTGATGTTCAAAATGTGACACTGAAATTCAAAAATCCAAAACTGAAGTTTATCTAACGAATAACGTCTCGCAAATCTTGAGTCTAGTATGTTTTGTTGAATGGGTTGTTGTTGTTGTTGTTATGTTGTTGTTGTTGCTTTACGTCCACAGTGAACAGCTATGGTCATTTCGGGTCGGTCAGTTAACCGAACCACGCTATTCCTGGGCAGTCTTAGACCTCCTAAGCGGTTAACCAGTACTAAGTGCACATACTTTCGACAGTAAGTGACAACTTCCCTTTTTAGCTCACCTGTGGTGAGCTTATAGTATAGACTTGGTCCGTCGTCCGTCGGCGTCGGCGTCGTCGTCGGCGTCGGCGTCGTCGTCGGCGTCGGCGTCGGCGTCCACAATTTTAAACATCTTCTCAGAAACCACTGGATGGATTGAAGCCAAATTTCATGTGGAGCCTTAACAGGATGGGGGAACGAAAGTTTATATATTTGGTCCAGGTCACATGACCAAGATGGCCGCCACGCCCATATATGGTAAAAACCCTTCAAAAATCTTCTTCTCCAGAACCAAAAGGTCTATGACCTTGAAACTTGGTATGTAGCATCGGGCATGCGGGCCCATCATAATTTATATAAATCATGACCTTGTGATGACCTTGACCTAATTTATGACATGGTCAACTTTGGTACGTTAAGCTTTTATATGGGAAAACGCTTAAACGGTGGATTTCTCAGAAACTATTTAAGTCTAAGGTACAATACTTGGTATACATGGTTGACTAAATGACCAGATGAAGATATTATGTCACTAAAGGTCAAGGTCATTCCGTCGGACCATCCGTCGTCAAGATTTTCAAACATCTTCTCCTCTGAAACCACTGGGCCGATTGAAGCCAAATTTCATATGGAGTCTCAGTGGGATGGGGGAATGAAAGTTTATCTATTTGGTCCAGGTCACATGACCAAGATGGCCGCCATGCCCATATTTGGTAAAAAGCCTTCAAAAATCTTCTTCTCCAGAACTAAAAGGCCTATGACCTTGAAACTTGGTGTGTAGCATCGGGCATGCGGGCCCATCAAAGTTTATACTTATCATGACCTTGCGTTGACCTTGACCTAATTTACTGCATGGTCAACTTTGGTACGTTAGGCTTTTATATGGGAAAACGCTTAAACAGTGGATTTCTCAGAAACTATTTAAGTCTAAGCTACAATACTTGGTATATATGGTCGACTTAATGACCAGATGAAGATATTATGTCACTAAAAGTCAAGGTCATTCCGTCGGACCATCCGTCGTCAAGATTTTCAAACATGTTCTCCTCTAAAACCACTAGGCCGATTGAAGCCATATTTCATATGGAGTCTCAGTGGGATGTGGGAACGAAAGTTTATATATTTGGTCCAGGTCACATGACCAAGATGGCCGCCACGCCCATATATGGTAAAAACCCTTCAAAAATCTTCTTCTCCAGAACCAAAAGGCCTATGACCTTGAAACTTGGTATGTAGCATTGGGCATGCGGGCCCATCATATTTTATACAAATCATGATCTTGCGTTGACCTTGACCTAATTTACGGGATGGTCAACTTTGGTACGTTAGGCTTTTATATGGGAAAACGCTTAAACAGTGGATGTCTCAGAAACTATTTAAGTATTAGGTACAATACTTGGTATACATGGTCGACTAAATGACCAGATGAAGATATTATGTCACTAAAGGTCAAGGTCATTCCGTCGGACCATCCGTCGTCAAGATTTTCAAACATCTTCTCCTCTGAAACCACTGGGCCGATTGAAGCCAAATTTCATATGGAGTCTCAGTGGGATGGGGTAACGAAAGTTTATACCCGGGGTCTGGGTCACATGACCAAGATGGCCACCATGCCCATATATGGTAAAAACCCTTCGGAAATCTTCTTCTCTAGAACCAAAAGGCCTATGACCTTGAAACTTGGTATGTAGCATGGGGCATGCTGGCCCATCATAGTTTATACAAATGATGACCATGTGTTGACCTTGAATTAATTGACGGCATGGTCAACTTTGGTATGTTAGGCTTTTATATTGGAAAACGCTTATACAGTGGATTTCTCAGAAACTATTTAAGTCTTAGGTACAATACATGGTATATATGGTCAGCTAAATGACCAGATGAAGATATTATGTCACTGAAAGGTCAAGGTCATTTTGTCGGTCTGTCCGTCATCAAGATTTTCAAAACATCTACTCCTCTGAAACCACTGGTCTGATTGAAGCGAAATTTCATATGGAGTCTAAGTGTGATCAGGGAATAAAAGTTTGTTCTCAGGGTCTTGACCAAGATGGCCGCCATGCCGTATATGGTAAAAACCCTTCAAAATCTTCTTCTCCAGAACCAAAAGGTGTATGACCTTGAAACTTGGTATGTAGCTTTGGGCACTCAAGCCCATCATAAACATTAAAATATATATCAGGACCAAGTGTCAGGTGAGCTACAGGACCATTGGTCCTCTTGTTTAAATCAGCGGATGGAGAAGAATCAATATCCACAAAAGTAAGTGGCCGGACCGGGTATCGAGCCCGGATTCTCTGGTTCTTGAGTCAGACGCGCTACCGACAGCGCTACTCGGCCCGGCTGTTGAATGGAAAACCTTTCATAATGGTACTTCTGTAGCTACCCTTTTCATTCATCTCTTTTATTTATTATTTTATATAATTATTTCTAGAATAAACAAGAGCTGTGGCCTGACAGCATAGCTCGCCTGAATAGGTGCTTGCCCATCGCGCAGTCGCTTTGGAGGTGTGAACTTCTATGCATAAAACTTCAGGCAAGCATGTCCATAATGACAACACATTTATAAACAAAAGCTATCTAAGAAATAAGTCTTAAAATAAAATTACAATAAAAAAATCCACATGAACTTTCAAAGTCCATGAGCTTGAGGTCAAAGAACTAAGAGGTAGGGGTGGGGGTGGGGGATGGGGGGGGGGGGAGGATGTAACAAAACCTTGAAACATTATCTAACATCAGTCCAAGTATTAGTATCAACTGAGTCCACCGTGGCACTGTGAAATTATGTCTTCATAAATATAACACTTTAACCAAAATCTTTGAGACAAAATTCTAAGTCGATGACCTTGACTTCAAGGTCATCCAGTGGGGTAAGTATATAGTGTTTTGTAAAAACTCAAAAAAGTGACTAACATCAGTTCAAGTGTAAACTAAATCTCTGCCAAGCATTATGAATCAGTATGCAATTAGAAAACTTTAATAATGAACAAATTTACAAAGTCCCTGACCTTGACATCAAGGTCACTGAGCGGGGTTGGGGTAGTACTCGGCAAAACTTGGGACATATCTAACTAAAGTGCAAATATAAAAAGGATTAATCACTAGGTTTAGGAGATATGTGTCTTTAAAAGACTTTAACCAAAACATCCAATCAATAAAAAGACACTTTTCTAAGTCCATGACCTTGACATCAAGGTCACTGAAGGGGGTGTGGGTAGTACCTTGGAAAACTTTGGACCAATATCTAATTACAGTGCAAGTATCAAAGGAATCCATCCATGGGTTAAGGAGATATTGGGCTTTATAAAACTTTAACCAAAACATCCAGTCCAAAAATACTCCCAATTTTCTAAGTCCATGACCTTGACATCAAGGTCATGGAGTGGGGTGGGGGTGGTACCCTGTTAAACTTTGGACCAATATCTACCTACAGTGCAAGTATCAAAATAATCCATCCATGGGTTAGGGAGATATAGGTCTTTCAAAAACTTTAACCAAAATATCCAATCCGGACGCCGACGCTGACGCGGACGCCGACGCCGACGCCGGGGTGACAACAATAGCTCTTCCTGAACTTTCGTTCAGGCGAGCTAAAAACATTACCTATGCTAATGAGTAATGGCAATTCGCAGTGCTGTTGACCTAGTTGGTACTGTCGAGCATTTGGTCGACAGAAGAGCAATACTGTGACGGTAAATGGCACTGTTGTTTATCACCGTCAAGCGAGATAATATTGCTGTCGACAGAGAAAATCAACATGTATGGCAAATTTCAGGCTCGATCAGCAGACATGCAGGGAGACTCCTAACCTTCTGGCGAAAAATAGGACAGAGCCATGGTCAGTTATCAGTCAAGTGGCGATAAAAATGAACTCCGTGACATAGACTGTTTTGAGTAGATAAAGGGGTTAATCTGTAAAACTTAACGTTATCAAACTGATAACCATTTGTCAGAAGTTGAATAAGATACATACTACTGTTATTTGAACTTGGGATTTATACAAAAATAACGCACATCTTAAGAATGGAAAATGGAGACAATGAGGTAATCCACCTTTAAAGAAATAATTAACTTTTTACCCAAAGGACACATAACGTCGAAATGATGTCGCATACACGTCGATACGGCGTCATCACGTCGCATCGACGTCAGTGCGACATTATTACGCTGTTATGTGCCTGCTGGGTAATGACCGTTCGAGGGCTTATGGGGCAGGGTGTGGTAGTTGTCGATACAGCTCTGACGAAGATTGATATTTACTGTAGATAACACCCCATAGTTAAGGTGTCCTTGCATTTATAGTACTGTGACAAAAACATGGGGCAGTCGTGGGAGCGCCGATGCTTGATACCGTGTGAGATCTGTCTCCGGGCAGATTTTGCAGTGTTTGTAAAGAATCAGCAATAGACTTTAGCTGAAATAGCGCTTTTTTCAACCGTCTTAGATCCACTTTAGTTTGTACCTCATCACATGTGCTTTCTGAGCAGACTGCTTTTGCATAGATGGACTTCTTTACTGGTTTTATACAGTCGCATTCAATATCTCCAACACTGGTATCTCAAAGTAACTCATATGTTAAAGAATAAAGTTTGGGCACATTTCCTATCTTTATTTACATTTCGATAACTGTTATCTCAAACAACTGATATCTCAAAGTTAATTTTATGGAACCAGAAAATTTACTTTGAGATATCAGTAGTTTGGGACGAAGTTCGATTTCGCGATATCGAGAGTCGACTGTATATCTTTTTCGTTTGGTAACTATGACTCTTTTTCGTTTCGTAACAGCTCTTTTTCGTTTAGTAACATCCATGAAAATATAGTTAACCAGGTGTGACTATGGAGGGCACTGATAGGCTAGTCGGAAGTACTTAATCAGTGTTTAGCGGTAGGGAGCGTCTCAGTGAGAGCTGATTCTGTGAAGGTATCACGTCGTGCGTCTGAGTCTTAAGGCATTCGTCTTGTACAGGACTCTGGAGAATATTGAGCAGCACGCATTACGATGCAGCATGTCATCTGACACTGATAAAGAATATTGGCAGTACAGGCTCCCTTTAATATCATAGTCACATGGAATGAGGGGCGCAGTCAATAAAGTGCTCAGTTCCATAAAGGTCGTAATACGTGTATAACTTTTCTCAAATACTTCATTTGTCTATTCCTTTTGCTAGCCTATCAGTGCCCTCCATAGCCACACCTGGTTAACTATATTTTCAAGGATGTTGCTAAACGAAAAAGAGCTGTTACGAAACGAAAAAGAGTCATATTTACCAAACGAAACAGAGCTTTTACGAAACGGAAAGTCATAATTACCAAACAACCTGGTCATCCGGTCGTTTGGTAACTATGACACTTTTTCGTTTCGTAACAGCTCCTTTTCGTTTCGTAACAATCCTTGTGTATATACAAAGTTAACCAGGGTGATAGTCCCCTTCTGAGAATCAGATGATGCACAATTCATCTCGCTTTCATGGCTAGGCCCGGTGAAAGTGAAACTCTGTAGTCAGAAGTTCTCCTGCATAAACCTCCTGCAGATTAAACCTTAATTGAGTTGTAAAAGGGAAGACAATGATCAGGAATTCATACAATCAAATCCCACTTCCCGCCCTCAAAAACAAAACACACACAAACTGACGAAAGTTCAGGAAATACACCCACGGTAAACAGGATGAGAAACTCTTTCCCAAACCCTAATTGGAAACAGCAGCAATATCTATTTTTACGTATTTTCTATTTTAAATTACAAAACAAATCCGAAAGCAAAATGGGCAGCTATTCAAGTAGCCGTATTGATACAGAACATGAACAGGCGGACTGTAATGTCATTTTCAGTCAGTCAAACTGCAGGCTAAGGACACCTGTCAATCCGATAGACCCACCGATAAAATGACATGTTACAGATGCCCACTCGGTCAAATCGGTATATATGAGTATTTCTTCCAGGTATTATCAAATTATTTCGGAATTAAGAAAATAAATAAATAAACGAATGACAGAAGCTTAAAAGTGTGTAAAAGAACAACTTTCAGACATGTGTTTTCTTAACAGCAAGTTTAAACTCAGCTAATGTAGGACTGTTGTACCGAATAGGGCTTCTTTTGAATTACATCTATTCGAAGGATCCTTACGAATAGAGCTATTGGTACGACCAGAGCTTTCGTGCTAAAGAGTAGCTGTATTCGAAGCATTACAATTGAGCCGGACACGAGGAAACCAACAAAGTGGTTGTGCGCAGAATGCAGACCCAGATCAGCCGGGACATCTGCCCAGTCTGATCAAAGTCTTCACTAAGCGCTTGAAGGGTAGCTAAGGGTCTAAGCTACCTCCATGCGGACAGCGAAGACTCTGATCAGACTGGGCGGATGCCCAGGCTGATTGAGCCTGCGCTCGGTGCACAACCACTTTGTTGGTTTTCTCGTGTCGTGGCTCAGTCATGTTTTCCTCCAAATAGACTACCCTGAGTTTGGTGAGTCTAGATTACAGAGAAGCAAAGATTCAGTGCTACATGGCATACCCATTCGAGAAGTTCTGTAAACCATGCAGGGCAGGGGTAGATAACTCTGGTGGACAAGTTCTGCTATTAGTGCATGGAGAAAGCTTTTATTAATTATTCATTTCTATAAAATTTCATGAAGATATTTCAAAGTGTAAAGGACCAAAAATCAGTTTTAAGACATTGGAAAGGGCAATAACTCAAAATATCGAATTTGCCCATTAACAATCCTAATCGATATACGCCCAAGACCAACCCATATACCAAGTTTGAAGAAAATCCATCAAAATACTCAAGTTATCGAACGGAAACAAAGTGCTCATGGACGGGCGGAGAGAGTGGAAGGACATATGTATAAACTTGTAAAACTGGAAACCTTAGCCGGCGGCAAGACAACTAATGTGTGCCGGGTTATAAAAATTGCATATCAGAGACTCATATTCTAGTGGGGTTACAAGCACTTGTGCATTGTCCACGAATTAAGTTTCATGAACCTAGTTTTAAGAGTTGGTGTAAACATATTTTATTTCAATTTCATACAAGTTATGTACAGGTTACAAATAAAAAAACAATAGCAAAAGGATCTGAACGGAAGCCAGGGGCTTATCTAATTCATCTCCGGTGGAATATATTTAAGAGTTATTCGTAGCGTACGTTTAGATTTTCTCATTTGCTGGTACAAAGATGTTAATTATTATTATTATTATTTTTATTATTATTATTATTATTATAACAACCCTGTTTTGAACGTTTATCTTGGATACTTTTCAAGATCGCAGGATCCAGTGTTTAAGGATAGATGGACGGCTAACTTACTGTCCCCTCCGGCACTAAAACTATCATGTCATACTTTGTAGCAGTAGCCGTATTCGTAGCGACGCATATATCTAGAAACACAGTAGTTCTATTCGTACGAATAGAGCTAGCGAAGTACCCTTGTATTCAAAGGTAGCCTTATTCGGTAAACTTAGCCACGTGCACCAAACGTTGCAAGAACGATATTACCCATAATGCATACGAAATGCACACGAAAGGCGTGGCATGTCAGCAATGAAGAAAGTTCAGTGTGCAGAAAAAATGGACACTTGTTTCCCGGACTACATTTGCTGAAAGGCATACTGAGATCGAGTCAGGCTACCAATTGCTGGACAGGTGTTTTTGGTGTTTGTTCGTTGCCCATTTATGCCCAATGGACTCTTCTATCCGGATATATTGGATGAGTACATTAATCGTTTAAGGGGTGTCTGTGTTTATTTTTATCATTTTTATGTAATTTGAAAGAGAAATACCTATTTGTCTTTGGCAAATAGAGTAGACCCTGATCAGACGCCGCGTTCTGCGGCGTCTGATTTGGTTCTGCACTGTTTGTCAGTGTCCCTCTTATTGAGGAGTTAAAAATCTCAAAACCGTACTTGGCGTTTATTTTTACAGATATATGACTTTCAGTAAACTGGGAATAAAAGTCATGTAAGTTCAACATGATATGGAACTATACAACGATAAGACAACTATAAGACTTTAAAATTGTCCACTTGTGTCTTCGGTGCCATCGAGAATTGTTTACTTGTTTTCTAGGTCAAAGAGCCGTTTCTTGGCGCTATGGCTGCGAAGGGCGATGTTTATGCGGAAGGGGAGGCGAAGGATAAAAACAAATATGGCTGCTTTAAACTTAAACCGAGGTATGTCTTAAGAGGAATGAAATGTATTCAGGGGAAGGAATTGTTTTTTGTTATCTTTTTAGGTTTTGCCTTCCTGAATAGGAATCTGTTACGCCGAAGGCTTTACACACGGTCGACACGGGTGTAGAGCCTTATGCGTCGCCAGGACGGCGGAGGGTGACTTCCGGTTAAAGGGTTATCTACTAGTGTAATACACTAACAAGGAAACTCTAACGTTAGAATTTTTTAAGTTTATATATAATGTAAATTCTATATACAACAATACAATTTACAACTGTCACAATTACAATAATATACAACACGTATCAGTTCATGTCGCTGGCCCAAGTAAGGTGTTTGTTTCAAATCTGTAATCGATTTGCGTACAATACGCAAATAGATTACCGTCTGACGTCAACACCGTACTCGGCTCAGCGCCATGAACTAAAGGAAAACACAAAGAACAAAAAAACGTTAGTTTGAGCTCATACAAAAAAACAAGGCCTTATGTTGGTAGACTTCACTTCGTCGTTCCCTGGATCATGTCATGGGCCAGTCCATATATCCTGAGGAACACCAACTTATAATTACACGTGCACGATTATATACTGGTCGCTCCCTGGATCGTACCAGGGACCAGTCTATATATATTAACACACCTTAGTGGACGAACACTGTCCCACACTTGATGTGACCTTCAGATCTTATCACAGAATCTGGCAAAACTGAGCTAACCACTTCCGCCTACATTTTGTGCTTCCCGCCTCTGCTTGGGAACCTTGCACAAACGGCGTTGTAACTGCCTCTACCCGGGTTGGTATTAACCTGGAGACGTAAATCGAATCTCCAGGTGAGACGTGGCTCTAAGCCCTAACAGCTGACTGCCGGACTTGATGTGCCCTTCTAGGTCTTAACACAGAATCTGGGCACACAACAATATAACATCCATCAAGAATTAAACAGCCACGTCTAACTTTTCATTAAAAGATAGGCGTATAAATACTATGCGTCTCACATTAAAATCATGCAACACACTTTCCACAATCAAAAGACTCGTGCAAGTATTCACCTTAAAATCATGTATTACGATGTCCACGAGAGGTATTCACAAACAACCCATGCATAACGTAGCCACAATTTCCGTAAATGTTTTATTACCACAGTTGCCCTAAAAACTGTAGCTCTACTGACTGAAAGGATTAAAATAATCTCGACGACATAGTGGACGATTAGATCCATTTCGTAACATAGGTTTCCCCTTAGGGAGAAAAAAACATAACAATGTTTCTTTTCTGAAATAGTACGAAATGCGATCGAATCGTAGGCTATGTCAAAACTGGAAAACTAGCTATATACACAACAACGGTGCGATGCATAACGTGGCCAAACTATCTACTAAGGTAGTCCGCCCCCAAATTATCTTGGCCGCGGATAGCAACGATCCTGAATCTGTACGGCTGTAATTTCATGGCCCAACGCATGATTCGGGGATTGAGCACCTTAGCTGTCTGCATATAAGACAAAGGTTTGTGGTCAGTTTCAAGTAGGAACTCCGCCCCATACAGGTACTTACGAAATTTCTCAACACCCCAGATAATACCCAAACATTCCTTCTCAATTACAGAGTAGTTCTTTTCCCGAGGTAACAATTTCTTGCTAGCATAAGCAATCGGCAAACGACCTTCACCTTCGAATTCCTGAAGCAAAATAGCTCCAAGACCAACGTCTGAAGCATCTGTTCGGAGTACAAACGGGTTACCGTCTTGAAAAACAGGTAAGCGAAGAATAGGACTAGACGTGAGCCTACTCTTCAGGGTTTGAAATGCCCTTTCATGCTGATCTTGCCAATCTTTGATAGAATTAGGTCTATCCCGTTTAGTCAAATCAGTCAGAGGAGAAGCTATGGATGAAAAATTTGGGATAAAACGACGGTAAAACCCAGCTAATCCCAGAAAAGATTTAATTTGTCTTTTCGTACATGGACGAGGAGCATCTCTGATAGCCTGTATCTTGTCCTCTTGCGGTCGTACCGTCTGTCCGACGATATTGTGACCAAGGCACTCGATACTGCCATATCCGATCATGCATTTAGATGGTTTTGCCGTCAATTTGGCCGACCTGAGCCGATCTAACACTTGACGTAATGACGTCACATGATCCTTCCATGTTTCAGTGAATATCCACATGTCATCAACAAAGCTGTCAACATTTGGGAGATTGGACAATATGATTCTCATTAACCTACAAAATGAGGCTCCCGAATTGACCAAACCGAAGGGCATAGTTTTAAACTGGAATAAACCCTTAGGCGTTTCAAATGCCGTCAAAGGTTTAGACCTTTCAGTAAGACTGACTTGCCAATAACCCTTACTCAGGTCCATCTTTGTGAAGAATTTATGTCCCGACATTTTATTGATAACCTCCTCCATATTTGGCATAGGTTCTGCATCGAATTCCGTCACTTTGTTAAGCTTCCGGAAGTCGATACAGAATCTAACTGATCCGTCTTTCTTCGGAACTAGGACAACAGGAGATGAATACGGTGAAATCGACGGCTCGATTACCCCTAAATCCAACATATCCTGTATCTCCGTCTCCATGACGTTACGCGTCTTATACGGGATAGAATAACCCTTCGTCCGTATGGGTTCTGACGTGAGTAGTTTGATATCGTGCTGTATTTGATCAGTTCGACCGGGTAAACTTGATAGTACATCCGGGTACTGTTTAATCAACGCTTCAACCTCCATACGTTGTTCTGACGTTAACGTATCTGAAATACTGACGTCGTTATAAGTTTCCGGCTCTTTAGCTGTCGGAAAAGCACAATCATCAAGAGAAAATTCATCACTACCATCGTCATCAACCGACTCTGTAGTCTCAGTCGACAATAAACAATGTGACGGCACAGTACGACGTTCGACATACTGTTTCAGCATATTAGCATGATATGTACTCACGACACCATTGACGTCGATTTTATAGTCCATTCTATTCACCACCTCTACTACTTCATATGGACCCTTCCACTGCAATAACAGTTTATTACTGTCAGTTGGCAGTAATAACAGTACTTTATCTCCCACGTTAAATTTACGCGACCTAGCGCGTTTGTCATAATAAGCCTTTTGCTTTACTTGTACTTTCCGTAAATTATCATGTGCTAACTTACACGTCTGCTCTAACCGTTCTCTCAACTCAATTACGTACTGGTACGTAGACAGAACCTGCTCATCCTGTACCTCTTCAGACCACAATTCACGTAATATTGCCATAGGGCCCTTAACGTTACGTCCGTATAACAGTTCGAACGGAGAAAACCCTAATGACTCCTGCGGAACCTCCCTTATTGCAAACAGTAGTGCTGGGAGATATTTATCCCAGTCCTTTGGACGTTCTGCGCACATCCTACGTAGCATTTGCTTCAACGTCGCGTGAAAACGCTCTACGAGACCGTTGCAGATAGGATGATACGGCGTCGTGGTTAACTGCTGGAGTGATAACAGCCTGCTTACTTCTTTCATAACTTCAGCAGTAAACTGACTTCCGCAATCTGTTAACATTTCATCAGGTATGCCAACTCTACTAAACATCTCAACTAACGCTTCGGCTACGCGTTCCGTTTCAATGCCGGGTAACGCTACCGCCTCGGGATATCTCGTCGCATAGTCTATCATTGTTAAAATATAGCGGGATTTCCTGTCAGAACGAGGTTCTATCGGTCCAACTATATCAACAGCGACTCGTTTAAATGGTGTGTCAATCTGTGGCAACTTTCCTAAAGGAACCTTAGTGACACGACCTTTTTGAATAGTCCTTTGACATATGTCACAAGATTTACAAAACCTTGCCACATCACCACAAACTCCAGGCCAAAAGAACTCAGTTAAAACTCTATCCATAGTTTTCTTTATGCCCAAATGACCTGACATCAAGGTTTCGTGCGCCAATCTTAACACCTTTTCACGAAAACCTTCAGGGATAATAAGTTGCAAAGTGACCTTGTTTCCCTTAGTAAACTGCCTATACAATAAATCTTTCTTTCGAATAAACTTAGTTTCACCCCGGTTCAATCCACGACTAATAGTCACATTCCCAGATTCCACTCTTTGCCTTATGCCATTCAATTTAGGGTCAACAACTTGGGCCTGCCTTAATGCCTCCTTATCACTAGCAATAATTTGATCAGGAACTTTAAGTTTCCTATAGACCTCTTCACCTTGCTTAGCTTGTGACCTAGTCACTGCCGCCATTGCAAAATGGGACATATCGGGAAGTTTTGACCCGTCAATATTTCCAATAACCAGGTCATACAATGTATCTTCCATGCACAATGCCTCAGTTTTTCCAGTGAAAAATGGACAATCTATGTCAACCATTGCTAAGGGATACCTTTGGGTAGATTCATCAATCAAAGTTACATCTGATTCTCTACCAAGTAACTGATCATTAGAAACGAAGTTTCTACGAACGACACACCCAGTACAACCTGTGTCCCTTAAAACTACAACAGTCTTACCATTAACGGTACCCTGCGCTGTTGGTAATCGCGACCTTAAAAAGTAACAGACACCTTCCCTATCCACGTTATCATTGATTAGTGGACTTTCTTCCTTACTCTTATAGAGACCTTCAATTTCATGAGACCTATTCATTGTAGTTTTACAAAAGCTCATTTGATGTCCGCCACCCCGACCACGTCCGCGGGAATAACCCCGACCACGGCCACGATCTGAATTACTACCCTTCGTCTGTACAGTATCGCTCTTACTCTGTGATCTTTGTGTCTCATCTTTCGGTGCATAACTACTCCCCTTACTTCCGCTATACCCGCTTGCACTTGCACCTACCACCGCACTATATGCTTGCTTCCTATCGGGATTCTTAAAACATTTATATGTTAAATGTCCCTTACCACAAATACTACATTTTATCTCTGGCTTCGCACTCGGCTTATTATCAGATCTACTCTGAATTACGCCCTTACTATCACGCTGCCCCTTATTAACACAAGCGTAGACACCGCCACGTGCTTCTGCAAATAAATCTGCTTCCCTAGCCATCTCACCTAGATTCGTGAATGTTTTCGGTTTCAAATGAACATACAGTTCTTTACTACAAGATTCTAAAAACTGATCTCTAGCGAAAAAATCGCAAACAGCTTCATAAGACTGGTCTACCTTCGCCATTTTCAACCATTTATTAAGATACGACCTAAGTCTACTACTAAACTGAATAAACGTTTCGGACTTTTCAGGCCTATCATAGCGAAATTTCTTCCTAAATCCGCGTTCAGTCATATCGAAATTCTTTAACAACGCATCTTTCAACTTGTCATAATCTGCTGCATCATCTACTGACAATCTATCGTAAACATCAAGCGCGCGACCTTTAAGTAATGCGCTTAAATATGCAGCCCAAACGTTTTTATCCCATTTATTCGCCGTCGCGTATTTCTCAAACCTTGATAAGTAACTATCCATTTTGTCCTTACTTTCATCAAAATACGGTAATTTGGGATCTCGCGCATGCGCTAACTTTTCAGCCTTCTGTTTTTCTAATTCAACTCTAAACGTTACCTTCTGCAAATCTATCTGATTTTTCAACTCGCGTTGCTGCAATTCAAAACTATACTTCAACTTTTCTAACTCGATCTCGCTCGACAACTTTGCTTCCTTATCGCTTTCGACTTGAGACAACCTAGCTTCCCTATCTTTCTCGGCTTGCCGCTCTATACTTTCAATCCGCGCAATCTCGATTTCCCTATCCGCCGCAATCTTAGCTAGTTCTACTTCCCTATCCTTTTCGGCTTGCACAATCCTCTCTTTCTCCGCCGCGACCCTAGCTAATTCAATTTCCCTGTCTTTATCGGCCTGCGCAATCTTTTCTTTATCGAGCTCCCTTACCGCGTGCCTTTCTGCCCTCTCAGTCTCTTGCTGTTGCTTAACAAATTTCTGTAAAGCCTGCCCCTCATAACCTAACTCCTTTCCCGTCTTAACTAACTGATCCATGACGCTTAACGTAAAGCTCACGTTAACTTAACTGAAACCGACGTTCACTTATAGTCACACACGTTAACTAAAACGTTAACAATAATAATAACGAACTAATCCAACTAAAACGTTGATTAATTAGTATACTCGCGATCTGGACGTAGCCATTAAAGTTACGTTCATAACAGACCGGAAATGACGTCATAAACTGACGTTGACTTTGCCGAGAATTACTTTTCACTATTAGATGACGTAATTAGATGACGTAAATAACCCACATACAATTACGCCCAACTTGATCTAGCGTATCGGATATACAAACGTAACGTATGTAACGCAACGTACTAACACTGACACGACAACTGTACGTCCTACCTTACAAAACCATATAAGATACCAACGGTAAATCAAACTTAAGATTCCGCTATTAGGTTTAATTCATTGTAACGATATTATATAACGTTACGAGTGACCTACGTTACTAAATCAGGACATAAAATGGACCTCAGTAACGGTTACGACACCACGTACAAACGTTTGAATTAATGAACTAACAGATTGTCATGCAACAGCAGTGCCAAGGTACTCAAACGGACCTTAAAACTAAATATGTATCATCCGTGCCAAGACAATTCAGGTCTATATACCTCAGTTTCCCCACTCAGATATGCAACCTGTTACATTTTATCACAAATTAATGCATGGGCTATCGCACTTCATCACGCAGGGAATAAGGATAGTTGACCTTAATTGAGTGTAGGTTACATTTACAAGAATTTAGTGGCAAAATTGCTCCCCTAAAATTCACAGCCTTACAAACATCCTTACGTCACCTTAGAAAAGAACAATCAGAAAGTCAATAATAAAAAAAAATGTCTGACAAAATTGTGCCTAGATTCTGTATATATTGTCAATGTCTTACACTGGCAGATATTAACCAGAAGTCAAATCCCGTTACTTCATGACACCATGTTACGTCGAAGGCTTTACACACGGTCGACACGGGTGTAGAGCCTTATGCGTCGCCAGGACGGCGGAGGGTGACTTCCGGTTAAAGGGTTATCTACTAGTGTAATACACTAACAAGGAAACTCTAACAACGTTAGAATTTTTTAAGTTTATATATAATGTAAATTCTATATACAACAATACAATTTACAACTGTCACAATTACAATAATATACAACACGTATCAGTTCATGTCGCTGGCCCAAGTAAGGTGTTTGTTTCAAATCTGTAATCGATTTGCGTACAATACGCAAATAGATTACCGTCTGACGTCAACACCGTACTCGGCTCAGCGCCATGAACTAAAGGAAAACACAAAGAACAAAAAAACGTTAGTTTGAGCTCATACAAAAAAACAAGGCCTTATGTTGGTAGACTTCACTTCGTCGTTCCCTGGATCATGTCATGGGCCAGTCCATATATCCTGAGGAACACCAACTTATAATTACACGTGCACGATTATATACTGGTCGCTCCCTGGATCGTACCAGGGACCAGTCTATATATATTAACACACCTTAGTGGACGAACACTGTCCCACACTTGATGTGACCTTCAGATCTTATCACAGAATCTGGCAAAACTGAGCTAACCACTTCCGCCTACATTTTGTGCTTCCCGCCTCTGCTTGGGAACCTTGCACAAACGGCGTTGTAACTGCCTCTACCCGGGTTGGTATTAACCTGGAGACGTAAATCGAATCTCCAGGTGAGACGTGGCTCTAAGCCCTAACAGCTGACTGCCGGACTTGATGTGCCCTTCTAGGTCTTAACACAGAATCTGGGCACACAACAATATAACATCCATCAAGAATTAAACAGCCACGTCTAACTTTTCATTAAAAGATAGGCGTATAAATACTATGCGTCTCACATTAAAATCATGCAACACACTTTCCACAATCAAAAGACTCGTGCAAGTATTCACCTTAAAATCATGTATTACGATGTCCACGAGAGGTATTCACAAACAACCCATGCATAACGTAGCCACAATTTCCGTAAATGTTTTATTACCACAGTTGCCCTAAAAACTGTAGCTCTACTGACTGAAAGGATTAAAATAATCTCGACGACATAGTGGACGATTAGATCCATTTCGTAACAGAATCAACTCTTACAGAAAAACATTGCTCACCTCTGAACACTTCTTTCCTTCTAGAGAAAACTTTCCCTTTGTAAAAATGGCGGAAAGGAGAGGTTATATCAGCAAATCGAAGGTTCAGATCAGGTAAAACATCCGTTCAGTCTGACTACAGACTTTGATTGCTCAGGGCCCTTTGAATGCAAACAGGAAATACTCTTATCAGATTTCACAGGCGCGTATGCTGTTTTGTCATCGTTTTTACTGTGCAATAAGGTACAGTTGGAACGCAGCTCCAAGGAGTAGGGATATAATCAAGCCCATAGCAACGAATTTTTGTTCGAAATTGTCGCCATCAAAATGGCTATCGGCGAACCCCATAGTACTTTAACGCCACCATACAGATTAATCAAATCGCCCCACCGGTTGAAATTTTATGAGCACTTTTCTGACTTCCATTATTGAATTTTCCTGTTAAAATAATTCCATGACATCCTTTTCCGCCTGTGTAATCATTGACGAAACAGTGCCCTTTACGTCAGCGTCAAACATGTGAACAAAAAATTACGATTTACAGCTTATTCGACTTTCTCCAAAACGCAGACCTATGCCATGATAAATATTGATATATATTCTACTATTATGTGAAATTTCAGAAAATTTGGTTTTGGAACATTTTAAAATTGCAAAATAACATATGACCACCCAGTTTGAAAACAAACAAAAATGGCGTCGAAAACATGCCAGCCTTACGCGCTAAGTGTTCACTGCCAAATTAACAAACTCACAATTCGGCCTGTCCGTGGAAACGTAACACCTCTCACTGATTAGTCTTCAACCAAGACCGAATAAAACAGTCAAGCAAATACATTTTATTCATATTTTATTGTCAGATACAATAATGTCAACTCTCACCTCTATGCTCCAGCAAAACGTAAACACAAGCTTATGACGTGATTTTGAATCGATTAGAAGTTTGTATAATCATGGCTTAAAAGACGGACTTACTCAGCAATTGATGTTCATTTAGGTACAGTTCATGCTATCGTTCAGGATTAGCCTTTCCCCCCATAATTGAATGGTAATTTAACGATTATTTCCTTTTTTTAATTAGCAGATCACGCGCTTGATTTCAAAAGTCAAATAAACGGTTGTATGTGAGTAACCTGGGAGGGATGAGGAATGCCCCCCCCCCCCCTTCGTGGAACGGTTAGAAGCAGGAGTGTAGGGGTTATTACACTTTACAAGAGGTGGGCCCCAAAGATACTTTATATTGCCGCTACTATTGAAATCGTGTTCAATTTACAAATACCAGAATCATAAAATATGGCGATACCTGTTGAAATTTTGTCTATTTGACAAAATTACAATGCGCACATGGCTATTAGCTTACAGGCAGTTACGCCTTTGAGAAGGGTTAGCAGTGCACTGTATACATGCGATGTTTTTGCATTGCCTGTATACGTTTGAGAAACTCGTCAGGCATCTGAGTGTGTTTTTTTTTTTTTTTTGGGGGGGGGGGGGGGGGGGCGGGGTGCAACTTTTACAAATCTGCAGGTACGCGGGTATATCTACTTAAAATAATAGAATATCATAGAACATTTATTTCTCCAATTACGAACCCTTTCGGTTATGCAGTCACGTATAAACAAACAACAAAAACATTTACTAATAATTCAGATCGTGTTTTCCTGTTTCTCTATTAAAATGACTGATGTTGCCTCACATTAGAGTAGTCTTGGCGAGGCGGTTCTATATACAGCCGTAACACGTTTACATGGATAACTGGCACAAATTATCGTAGACTTATTATCAATACACAACTTTATCAATTTCCTGTTAGTTTTCCTGAACTGAGAGACTCATCAAAAATTCTTTGATCCCAAAGGAGCAAATGCTTTCCTTAAAGAGTTTACTCCCATTGGAAAGGTAGGATAAATCTAAAATATTATTGCCGAGATGCTTCCCCTGAAAGTGTACCCGGTTGCCCTAGGCCCACACATTTACATGCACGCTCTCAATTTCTTTTCAGTGTCTTCCAATGCTTAACATGTTCATTCTTCATTTGTATGCCGACTAGAATTGTAACATTGTAATTGTCCGGTTGACTAGCAGGCCCGGGTATCTTGCAGGTCACCAGAAGATTTGATATTTTTGCATTTACGAATCGTCCCGAAGGCACATGTAAAGGGCAATCCAGTACACTTTATACTCAACTCTGGGATTATTCTTCATACTCTGCGTCCTGAAATTAAATAATTGGGCAGTCGCTTTCCGAATCGAAATAGGACAACAGTCGAAATACATTAGGCAATGATAGGAATTGAGCTAGCGGCCTTCAGATTCTCATCTGAACACTCTAAGCTACCAAATGTGGTGACGTGCGGGAAGGTTTTCACTTTTTCCCTTACTGTAGTATTTTCTGAGGGTCAGTAAGTACACGGGTGACCTGCAACAAGCAAAGATTAAGATAGCTTGCATTACAAATGTTATAAAAGTTAGGATGAACAGCTTGCATGTGTGCATTCTATTATGGATATTGGCTGGTAGCTTTTTTGTTCATGCACATTTTGCTAAATGAAGGCAATGACGGGTTGCTTGAATAAGTATACAAAGTTCATGCGTATTTCAACAGTTCCGAGGCTCACACACCCGCTATTTTCAAGTTTAAGTATACTGTCAATGGTCTTTACGCTTATTCGGGATGTGGAATTTGCCAAAGTGGAGCGATTCGTATACAGTTTAACTTCATGTACAGTACTTTGCTTCCACGGAATAAATGGCTGTTTTTTTGTGCCACGTATGGCACGTAGCAAGCCTCCAAATTTTCCCCACCCCTCCCACATCTGCACACCTCGACACATTTTCAGGCTCATCATCGAACACACGAAATGCTCTTCGCAACTTAATTCAGAACGGAAAGAGTTTGCTTGCAAGCCAATCAGGGTTTTGCTATTCGCTTATATATACAGTTTTGTATCTTGAAGCAGTCTTGTTAGAGAAGGGCAGTTGTCAGTTACTGGCGAAAGTATGTGCACTTAGTACTGGTTAAACCGCCAAGAAGGTCTAAGCCTGCCCAGGAATAGTGTGGTTAGGTTAACTGACCGTCCCGACCTGACCTTAGTTGTTTACCGTGGACGTTAAGCATCAAATCAACCAACCAACTAAGCAGATTTTGCTGTTATCATATCCGACAAGATACCCCTTTCCCTGTTCCGGCTCAGCTGTTGGTAAGATTTAAATGCAGTGTGTGTAACAACAATGAAGCCAAATCGGGCATTGAGAGAGAGAGAGAGAGAATACGCTGTCACAGCAACGACTGCTCAAGTCATGTTTGGGACCTATACATCATTCCAGGCATCAGTCAACATGAATTCTCCCACTTCCCTGGCCCCGACCCACCCCCACCCTCGTCACCAACCGCATCCTTCCACCCCCGCCTGGCTTGTTTCTTTCTTAGTAACTTGAGCCGCGACGCGAGGAAACCAACAATGTGGTTGTGCGCCCAGCGCAGACTAAGATAATCCTGGGCATCCGCCGAATCTGATCAGAGTCTTCGCTGTCTGCAGGTAGCTTAGACCCTTAGCTACCCTTAAAGCGCTTAGGGAAGACTACGCAGACTAGGCGGATGCCGAGGCTGATCTGAGTCTGCGCTGGGCGCACAACCACTTTGTTGATTTTCTCGTGTCGCGGCTCATATGTTCTCTGTAATTGTTGAGCAAATTATAAAATCAGATCGTAAATTTTTCGAAAACTAGACAAACAAAACGACAAGAAAGAAACTCTTTACTTCGTACTGGTGCATTGAACATGTTCGACGTATAATCTGTTTACATGGCATGCGGACTGGCAATCTAGCTCGAGGCAATATGTCTACGTCATTTTTTTTATTACGTCACAATGTTCAGTGACCTAATAACTTATTTGACAGAAAACAGATGACTGTTTGAAAGATAAATAATATTAGAAAAGGATATTATTTTCACAAATTTGAGTGGCAGAACGTCAGATTTGTACAATGCCAATCAGGTCAGCAGTCAGGTACAGTACGTTCTACCAGTTTGTAGTCTATTTTAGCTAACTAAACTCCGTAATTTTTCTCCTCTTCAAGTATTTTAGCAATCTAAGCTAATGTTTGACAAGCTGTCGACCTCAATTTTCTGTCTAAATTGTGGCTGTCCGACAAGTATTGCTGGTGCTCATATCACGTGCAAGACCGTTCCCTGAGCGTTAAAACTACAGATGCCATCTTTTATTTTGCAATTTAAAAATGTTCCAAAACGATATTGCTTGAAATTTCACATGCAAAAAGAAGAAATAATAAAGTTTTCGATGGCATGGGTGTGCGCATTGGAGAAAGTCTCAGCTTTCTGTAAATTATGTTTTATGTTGATGCATGTTTTCGGTAGAATCAAGATAGGGCATTGTACTTTGACGACGAATATTTTAGCATTCGAGCAATTTTGGCCCTGAACTTTGTTGAGAAAGCCTGCTTAATACTAGTTAGCAAAACATTTTTATGTGTTTAATCATTTTAATATAATCAATGTCCCTATATACATTTGAAAATAATTGGAAATTTCGTCAAGAACCATGTTCGCCATTTTTAGGGCCTATTTTTTATGTGGAAGGATCCATCGTTGTAAATACAATCACCGCTTTTCGAGGGTTTGCGTTCCAACTGGTATTTCAGTGTGGAAGTTTTGTACTAATCTGAGACCTGAGTCAGACTATAAAGCTCAAAGTCGTCAATGAGTCGGAACTGTTACCAGGGGCCGTATTCATAAAGCCACTTAAGTCGTTGCTATGCGGTTGCTAAGGCTAAATTTCTATAAAGGAGATTCCCTACAACTATGAAATTTGGTCTGGAGGAACAGTCTTTGTAAGACTGTTCCTCCAGAGCAAATTTCATAGTTGTAGGGAATCTCCTTCAAAGAAATTTAGCCTTAGCAACCGCATAGCAACCACTAAAGTCGTTTCATGAGGTCCAAGAAGTTCAAAGCACAATCCTCGGATCAAATTCTGGGGCCCCAAAAGAGTAGCTCTGTTGGTCCCAAAAGAAATACAGTAACTGGCGAGCGCATTGCAGTTTAGAATCACTGTCCGTTAAAACACGATACATTTGGCCCTTTTGTTCTTGTGGCACCATCCCGGGATTGTGGAACTCGGGGTCGAGAATGCCTTAATACATTCAGATCGATTCTGATCAAAAGCGATGGGCTGGTAATTTATTGACTCGCCTACGTACATTCCTTGACAGTTCATGATTCGTATTAAAACACACATCAATGGCTTATTTTTATTTATTTATTTTGTTTTGAGAGGTACCATACATTACAATTGTATTTCGCTGTTATGGAGTTTTCATTTAAAACTAGAAAAGAGCCCGCGCAAGCGCGGAAATATTTCATGATGGTCAAGTTTATATAAAAAAAGCGAGTTTTAATTTTTCAATGTAAATGGCCTTAGGCCCAGGTGAAGATATGACCTTTACCATGAATACTCACTAAAGCTTCATTTACCTAATGCATCTACAAACTTTCAGGTAGCAGACTGCATTGTTTCTAAAAAAAAATCAACTTTTTTCACTTTTTCCTATAGAAAAACCTAAGTGACTCAAAAGTTGACCTTGCCGTAAAACAGATCAAGGTCATCCCTGGGTCATCATTTATATAAATTTTGTTGAGCTTTTGAGTCCTTGATGCGACATGCTAAGTTTCAAGATCATAGGATTTGTAGTTCTGGGGGAGAATTGGTTGATTTGATGCTTAACGTCCACGGTAAACAGCTAAGGTCATGTCGGGACGGTCAGTTAACCTAACCACACTATTCCTGGGCAGGCTTAGACCTCCTAAGCGGTTAACCAGTACTAAGTGCACATACTTTCGCCAGTAACTGACAACTGCCCTTCTTGAATCAGCGGAAAGAGAAACGAAAGTATGTGGCCAGACCGGGTTTCGAACCCAGGACCTCTGACTTATGAGTCAGGTGCCCTACCGATTGCGCTACGCGGCCCGGCGTGGTTCTGGGGGGAGAAGATTTTTGAAATTTTTTTACCATAATAAATGTTTGCCATCTTGGTTATGTGACCTGTCCTGGGTATTTTTTTTTCTGGAAAAATTGGGTCCTGGAACGTTTTGGGGGGAAATATTCAAGCCCTCTGAAGACTAAAGGCTTATTTAGCTTCGTTCAATCATTGAAATTGATTTGTCTGCTTCGCTGGAAAAAATGCCCTTTCTTACCTGGCGCATGTGTGTTAAACTTAGACATTTTTAATTTTTGTCTTTACGAAAGTTCAGTTCAGATTGAATTCTCCTAACGACGTTCCCCAAGTGGCTCAGCGGTACGTAACCATAGCCGCACACACTTGGCGCCGTGTATCCGTCCACTTTTCGAAAGACCATGTGCGTTGAGCTTTATTCTTCAATGGGCGAGTTCGATTGACTACTCGTATTGACTATCGTTCTGGAAGAAAATGGGTCGTTTCGAGCCAGGGCCGTCGGGACTATGACCATTTAGTTCTTCATCCGTTTAGACATATAAGCAAAAATACACTAAATCGTTATTTATGGGGAATGACGTACGTTCATGGGTCGGATTTTTCCATTAGAACCTGCTAAAGTTGGACTTGCTAAGCAGCGCGCCGATATAACGACGCAGAACCGAAACGACCGGATTAATTTAAAACGTGTATTCGAGTACACGATAATTTCACTCGAACGCACCCATTGTTGACAAAAAAAAAAAATCGACCAATAGTCGAAGTTTGTAGAAAAATACTTGGGAGAATTTGAAATGAAAGACGAATTTAATTCCCAAAATCTTTAAATCTACGTGAAACTAAAACACACGCTAAACGAAATTATCAATGATAGCAATATGCGAAAGAACCAGTATAGGAATTACGCTTGAAAATGCCACCAATTTTGCAGTCTATGCGTTACTTCGTTTATTTAGTATTATAGATATTGTCACCGGTTTGATGATGAAAGGCATTGGCGAAGGCACCACTTCTGCATAACACACATAAGAGGCATTGGAACATATCCGAAATTTGGGAATCGAAATATAGTGCAAATTTATCCACAATAAGCTTCAGTACAGTCAAAATATTTTCCCGTTGCACATGCTTTCTAATACATTGGTAATGTTACATTGACTCGATGCAAACCTTTCTAGTTGTTTACAGTGCTTCAACAAAATTCAGTGTCACGTGATTTGGCAATGTGTGTTCAACTTTTTCGAGGGTTTTGTCGTCAATGGCGTTATCAACGTGGTCTTGGTGGCTCTGGAGAAGCGTTACTCTCTTCCCAGCTCAAAATCTGGGGTCATAGCCAGTAGCAATGATTTTGGAGCCGTGGTCTTCCTTCCTCTGATTGGTTACTTTGGAGAACAACGTCACAAACCAAGACTGATGGGAGCCGGAATCCTTTTGATGGCTCTTGGCTGCTTCGTATTTGCTTTACCACAGTTTATTAGTGATAAATATGAATACACTATTTCTGGTGAGTTTATAAGACATATGTTTATCTATACATAATTTGGAAAGGGTTACACATTGAGCTTTCAGCAATTTTACCATGTGGTAGAATGGCTGACAACTAAAGGTGTAGCCCTCTTGATTGTGTAACGCTTCTGAAATAATGTATGTTGTAGAATAGATGACAGCTAAATGTATATAACTCTAAAATAAATAAATAAAAATAAATAATTGTGGAC
Source organism: Ctena decussata (assembly GCA_963989385.1). Classification (NCBI taxonomy): domain Eukaryota; kingdom Metazoa; phylum Mollusca; class Bivalvia; order Lucinida; family Lucinidae; genus Ctena; species Ctena decussata. Next base: position 117,098,848 of record OZ022499.1, on the reverse strand, counting down.
TATAAATAAGTATTTCGATATGCTTACCCAAATGTTCAGAAACAGTAACCAATGCTATCCTTCATTGAGCTAAATTTAAAGAAGCGGTCACGTGTCAGGTGCTTCCTTGTTGCATGGCAAACAGTGCAGACCCTGAGTAGCTCCTTTGGAATCAGTGTATGTTACGACCTGGCGGAGGTAACAAAAAGATGGAAGTAAACCAGCAACAAGCCTGTTTTTAAACTTAACAAAATTTATTTACTTGTACATCAAAATAAAACAGTCATTAATTAATCAAGAGAATATGTAATTAACGATACCTTATTTTAGTCTGAATGTCCCTCAGAATTTAAAACACAAGTCCTTTAATAATTTCTGAACCCAGAAGATAAAGTATGTATGAGCACATGAATATTTCCAAATCCAATATATTTAAATTCCAGTATAACTTATTTTACTATAGACTGGTGAAAGTTTTCATACAAAGATGATCTAAATGAAAATCTGTCCTCTTTATATAATATCTAGGAACATTCCGGAACTAACCAAAAATAGATCTTACCAAAAAGTACTCAATTCTGACATAATTTCATACCAGAAGATTCTTAATGTTTACAACAGAAAGGTCTAATATTTTCTCAGTACTAAAAATAGTTATTCCAGAATGTTCTAAAGTACAATGTAAACAACTTGTTTATTTCAAACCTAGTAAACATCTAAAAACTGCAAAATCATGGTAAAAGAAATATTTACACCAACTTAAACACCATATTCATAACAGTGTACTTCTTAACATAGCAGTCTGTTTGAAGCATGCACTCTTTGCTTAGCTATTATATCCCATACTTTGTACTTTAACGTCCGATTTTTGGAGGCATTATAAAGTACCAACGTCTTTGCTTTTTGCTTTGAAGTACGAGAATTGCTGGAATTGTCACTAAATTCCTGAAAATGGCTAAAATTTCTGGTTGGCTTCTTCCAGAAGTTTTGTAAGAACTGAACCAGATTATCTGTACAAAGCTGAAATTTTGGTATTAATATAACATACGTGTAAATAGCAGTTGTTATATTTTGCTAAATAATCGCAGAAGCTTGGTGACTGACGCGAGAACTGACGACATAGACAGAATATATAGAGGATATTTGACTTTTTCAGTGTAAGATCGATTTTTATTTCACCGAATGAACATCAAAAGCAGTATTTTCACGAGTGGCGAAGCCACGAGTGAAAATACTGCTTTTGGTGTTCATGAGTGAAATAAAAATTGATCTTACACAGCAAAAGTCAAATTTTCTATTTCTTTTATGCTTGAAAATCGCCATAATTCTGTTTATTCAAGAGCGTCAGCCATAACGACAAAAACAGAACTTTTTTTCTAGCCGTTTTGCGTCAAATTTGATGCTTCCAGCGTGTTTATTGGGTATGATATTGGTTGTAAACAGAGTTTGCAACTGAAAAGTAGCTTCAAATATCATTTTGATAAACAGAACTCAAAAAAATTGCCAAGAAAGAATGCCTATAGGAGACTTAGGCGGCCTGACGTCGCGTGCAGTAACAATGTTACGATGGCGCTTTAAGTGACGTCATTAACGTCGTAATGACGTGCAAACATGCGTGACGTAATTTTTGTCAAGCCAGATAAGATTTAGCCAATTAATCAACAAAAATCTTGAGGCTATCTCACAAAAATCCTATTTCTGAAACAGTGAAATCGAAAGTGATAATTTCACTGTTTGAAACAGTGAGATTATCAGTTTCGATTTCACCGAGAAATCTCTATAATTCATTGAAAAGTATAAAAGAAATTATTGTATTAAAATTCAGAATTGTCCCAACGAGTGAAAACACCACATTTTGGTGTCCAAAACAAAATTTGATCGTACGCTTTGAAAGATGAACTATCCTTTAGATCTTACTTTTTCCTTAGGTGGACAGAATCAAACAGAGAACATGTGCTCGGTAAGCGACAACTCAAGCTCAGTCACGTGTCAGATGACGTCAGAAGTTGACATGTCTAGCAAGTACAACGGTTACTACGCTCTGCTTATGATTGGAAATATATTACTCGGCATTGGAGCAGCGCCCATGTTTACAATAGGACTGTCTTACATTGACGAGAACTGTAAACCCAAACTGTCTTCATTTTACATAAGTAAGTTGCACTTCTTCATGAAAAAAATCCCCCCATGACAAGTGTAATATTGAAGAGCTGGCACTTCCGTGCAATTTTGAAAAGAGTCTTCCCTGTTGGTAACGATACTCTGTGGATATAGTGAAACATATACAGCAGAAGCAAACGCTCTTATTAGTTCGTCCAGATAGTTCTGGCTGCTAACAGATGCCATAGGGTCGCGGCTCATTCAGCATACAGTCATACAATTATCCATCAGTAGTTTCTGTTCTATAAGTAACTGCAAAAGAAAGTCGTTAAAGTTCAGTTTAGACTTTAACATATACATATATGAAAATTCTAACGCAGAACACGTTCATACTTATTGAAAAGCGCCCCTTTTGTTTGATTGTTATGTGAAAGTGCGTCCTGCGGAGTATGCGGCAAGCGAAGATCTAGATCATCTTGAAATCCGCCTAGTGTAATAGGAGTTAGTGTTTACATCCACAATGAATAAATTTGACGGTTGTTATGATTCCAGGCTGGACATTTTGCGCTGCAGCTGTTGGTGTTGCTATTGGTTACGTCGTTGGTGGACAAACTTTGAGCTTGTTTGTAGACATCGATAAAGTAGACCCTTCAAGGTGAACAGCTTTTGATACTCCGAGGAAAACGGACGTTAACGAAGTGAACTTTGTTTATTTATTTTGCTTTCAGTGACTCAGATAAATAGGTCCTTTTGATAATAAGACACACACTTGGACGGACACTCGGCGCCAAGTGCGTGCAACTATGGTTACGTACCACTGAGCCACTTAGGGAACGTCGTTAGGAGAATTGAACTAAATTGAACAAAATAAGACACACTCATGGTGTTTTGTAAACAGAAACAGCGAAAAGATTAAGATAACATGTGCTTTTGCACAGTTGCCCAATATGTCAATAACAGTAATTCAAGAATGTTGATCACAGACTGCATAAATGGCAGCCTGTAATATTTCTAACGTTACATCTTCGTAATTACTTTCTGGAAGTGTTTGTAATTACTTTCTGGCTGTATTTGTCATTAATTTTAGCAGTATTTGTAAATACGTTCTGGAAGTACTTGTATTTACTTTCTGGCAATATTCGTAATTGCTTTCTGGAAGCACTAGAAATTATTTTCTTGTAGCATTTATAGATACTTTCTGAAAGTGCAGTCAAACCTGTCTTAAGGGGTCACCAAAGGAAAGACAAAAACTGGCTGCTTAAGACTGTTGACTCCTTAATACAGGTTCACTTGCACTGTATTTTGGTTTATGGGACCCAGAAACAGTGACTGCTTAAGCCAGGTGATTCCTTAATACAGGTGACCACAAAAACAGGTTTGACTGTACGTGTAATAACTCTTTAGCAGTATCTGTAAGACTTTCTGGAAGTACTAAGTCTTGTAATTACTTTTTGAAAGTACTTGAAATTACTTTCTAGCAGCATCTGTAATTACATTCTGGAAGTATTAGTAATTTCCTTCTGGAGGTATGTGTAATTACTTTCTGGTAGTACTTTGTAATTACTTTCTTGCAGAATTTCTTATTTCTTTCTGGAAGTACTTGAAATTACTTTCTAGCTGTATTTGTCATTATTGCCTGGAAGTACTAATGTTTAATTTCTGAATGTGTTTGTAATCACTCTCTGGAAGTACTTTTATTTACTTTCTAGCAGTATTTGTAACTACTTTCTGGAAATGATTGAAATTACTCTCTGGAAGTATGTGTAGATATTTTCTGAAAGTATGTGTAATAACTCTTCAGCACATTTTATATAGTACATTCTGGAAGTACTTGTTATTACTTTCCGAAAGTACTTGAAATTACTTTCTAACAGCATTTGTGATTACTTTCTGGAAGTATTAGTATATTACTTTTTGGAAGTATTTGTAATTTCTTTCTGGAAGTACATTTATTTACTTTCTAGCAGAATTTGTTGTTACTTTCATGAAGTTCTTGATAATTACTTTCTTGCAGTATTTGTCATTACTTTCTGGAAGTAGTAGTAATTACTTTCTAGCAGAATTTCCCACTTTCACATTTTCAACAGTGTTCCTTTGACTCCTATGGATCCCCAGTGGGTGGGGGCATGGTGGATAGGATCCCTTATAGCGTTGGGTGGATTTCTCATAGTCGTATTTCCTATTTGTGGATATCCACGAAGACTACCAAGTAAGAAAAGAGCAATAATACAACAGTTTCAAATATCTATTGGATTACTTCCTACTGATGAACTCAATTCTTCATTTCCCGAAATGTGAAGTTCATTCATTTAAAAAAACAAACTTATAGTATTATTGTAATTTAATTGCTTTAGGTTGAAATTGACTTAACACCACAAGTTATATTTTGTAATTTCACTTTACAGGAGACAGATTTATATAAGCCTGTTGGCTTCTTTCTGAATCCTGTGTATTGTATGATTGTTTTGTGTCTTGTAATAATACTTACGAATAAACTATGTTTAAACCAATTTCATTCGGCAAAATATGATTCTGACTGTAAAAAGGACATAAACTGACCACAAGTTTTATGAACTTTTGTTAAGTCCATAAAAATATGTACATGTACTTTAAAAATGTTCTTGAAATGCTGCAAAATACTCTCAGAATCTATAAAATCATTGTACATGAAATATGCCAGTTAAGTTACCAATCGGTAAGTGCGTTTGCTCTTGCAAACTATAACAAAAAACTGTAAAATACAGTATAAGCTAGTAAGGAATTTTCTAATAAATACGCTTGTGTTTTTTTACGAGTCCTGTATGGCATTTTCAGCTTATGATGAGGTCCAGAAATATCGTAAAAGTGAAGCACATGGAGGTGAAGATGAACTCACAGCTCAAACAAATTTTGGGAAATCTTGGAAAGATTTTCCAAAGTCAATATTTCTGCTGGTAGGTAATATGATAGCCGCAATAGAAATATGAGCCGCGACATGACAAAACCAACAATGTGGTTGTGCGCCCAGCGCAGACTCAGATCAGCCTGGGCATCCGCCCAGTCTGATCAGAGTCTTCGCTATCCGCATGGAGGTAGCTTAGACTCTTAGCTACGCTTTGAGCGCTTAGCGAAGAGTCTGATTGGTCTGGTTTGATGCCAAGGCTGATCTGAGTCTGCACTGGGCGCACAACCACATTGTTGGTTTTCTCGCGTCGCGGCTCATATGTAGAAAATTTAATGAAATTATTTGAAAAGCTTAATATATTCGTGCGAGAAGGTATTTGCGACTCCAAATTCGAAAACTGGTTTAGGGAAAACTGATTTTGAGCGTGAATGGAAAACCGCTTTTGTTCGTCGATAAATCTCCTGAACCGGAAACTTGAAATTACTTGGAACCATGTTTTTGCTATGATTTCTTAGGTACGCAATATAGGATAATTTTAGGATATGATCATTGAAGTGGAATTATAAGACTTGAACTTTATTTTTGTAGATTTTATTGATAAGTGAAGCCAGCGAACAACAAAATTCGCAAACTGTATTCAGTTTATATTCAGCCAGCGATTTTTCGATCATATTCATAGGGTTTTATTTAAGTTTATGAGTGGTTCACTGGCAAATCAACAAAAATAAAATTCATTCCTATGTCGAACAAATGATATTGTGTACACACAAAAAAAAGAAGAAAGAAAAACCTCAGCCAGAGGCAGTTTCGGTATGAAATGACAGTTGTCATCATGCTACTCATCACCCACCATGAATATGTTTCGACATTTCTTGATTAGCAGCTGAAGCATTGCATTTTCTTTTAGATAGAAACTCTAGACAAAACTAGAAGTTACAGTAGTTTTATATGTTTTTTTGCAGCTAAAGAATCCAACGTATGTGTTTATTTGCCTTGGTGCTGCCTCAGAGGCTCTCATCATTGGAGGAATGGCGACCTTTGGTGCCAAAGTAATGCAAGAAAAATTCCACATCGATCTGACGAGAGCTGGCTTGATCATGGGTAAACATCTGTTCTCGTCACTATTCGACTACATGCACCTGATCCTAAACTGCATTTTTGCAAGCATGCTAAAGTAAAGAAAAATGGTTTAAACCCCCAGTAGTTATTACTGACCGTCCCAAGGCGGTACTTTCGTTGCGGTAGCATTTGTTTTATGTTCGGTGCTGTTTTATTTATTGTGTTCTCATTTTAACCCTTCTATAATAAAAATAGAATATAGGTAAAAATAATTGTTAAATGTTTTTCGTATAATTTGCATAGTCTGTTGTAACCCTTGTGGTGGTCTAAATTATTTAGTTCAGTAAAGATAGCTGAGTTGCCACCTATTTAGGAAAGAGCTGCTGACTCGGCTTATCACTTGTAATTTATTGTTTTGATGGGATGTCTTTGTCAATCTCTCCCTTTGATGTTGGGGATAGGGTTTGGGATCTGATTCAGTCAGTTTCTGAAGTGTAGTTACTCTTTAAATTTGCATTTCTGAACTTTACCATGTACAGGTGCATGGTTCGGTCTGGTTTATCATTTCAGATATTTGAGCTGTTTCCCGCCATGATGCATCTTTATTTATCGAACTTATATTGAAATTCCTACCATCCGATAAGAAAACACTTTTGAGTCTCCATGCTACTTTGTGTAGTCGCACACCTGACGACATTTTTGCTGTTAACCCTTAATGCGCGAAAAAGCAGACGACAAAATTTACGTCTGCAGAATTTAAAAAAAATGTTTCGTCCAAGCGATATCATATTGAGAATTCGAACACTAGACGGCAAACAGTGTAGATCCAGATGAGGTGGCTAATTATGAGCCGCCTCATCTGGATCTACACTGTTTGCAAATTTAACAATTTTAATTTTTGGCGCTTTAAAGGTTAAGGTGTATGGTTGTACCACTATCTTGTTCGTCATTATTATAAATCATGGAAACAAGTTGAATGACTTCCTATTTGCTTTCCTGGCCCAGAGGTTATAAAACTTGAGTGCATTCTCAAACTCAAACTAAAGCACACTGATTGGCTGCTTCCGAGCATGTGCTCGGAAGCAGCCAATCAGTGTGCTTTATTTTGAGTTTGAGATTATTCTCAAGTTTTATAACCTCAAACCCTGGATAAGGATGGCTCCTTTGGGAGCATAATGCTTCCCTTTAAGAGATAATCCTGATTGAGAATGGTTGCAAACCAGAAATGAAAGAGTTGCCTTCTCAAGAAATATATGAGCCGCGACACGAGAAAACCACCAAAGTGGTTGTGTGCCCAGCGTAGACTCAGTCTGATCAGACACTTTGCTAAGCGCTTAAAGGGTAGCTAAGGGTCTAAGATATCTCGCGGACAGCGAAGACTATGATCAGACTGGGCGGATGCCCAGGCTGATCTGAGTTTTTGCTGGGTGCACAAACACTTTGTTGGTTTTGTCATATCTGTTTACCTAAGTACTTCCGTTGATTTGTCTGAATACGTATTACTTTTAGTAATTATATTATTATTAATTTTAGTATTATATCAGAGTTGCCTGGCTGAGATGTCACGTTGCATGTTTATTTACAAAATGTTGCTTAAGTATTAATTCTAGGGAATTAGAATGATATTCTGTCCGAGAAGGCAATGGCGTTAAAATCTTATACTACTTGTATTAACGCCATTGTGCGAATGCGTTTTATAACAAAAATACAGTTAAATGATTATTTTTATATAAGTGAACAACAGTTTTAAAATTTTAGAAATATTTACCCGACTTTAAAAGTTCTGATGCAAACCGAATGTTTTACATCAATAGATTGGAACTGGACAAAAAATACTCGTGCAAAATTATTTTCTATATTATCGTTTTTTTGCCAAATTGCTGTTGACTGACGGAAATTGTCTCATGAATACTGTCAAGTGCAGCCCCTTTGATTTCAGGAATCATAACTATACCAGGCTCAGGTGGAGGGATGTTGCTTGGTGGTTATCTCGTCAAAAGATTCAAGCTGAAATGTCGCGGAATAATACGACTGTGTGCAGGTTTCATGTTTTCTGCCTTACTGTTTGGTCCATTTTTCTTGGCCAGTTGTCCAAATGACCCTCTGGTAGGAATCGACCAGCCCTATTTACAAGAGTAAGTCCACAGTTGATACGATAATAAGTGATAAAGGTAGTTATTTAATTTCTTTATCATGTATGACAGGCTAGATCTGAAAATGCGTAGTCATGACGAAGCTAGCGGAGCTGATAAGGATGGTTTTCACGAGAAACTAACATGGTTTTCCGTTTCGGCTAGATAGTTGCTTTAGATATGATTTAAACACCAACAACCAAATACCAATTCTGGGCAGTTTGACTTGTCAAGAGCGAACGGAAGACAGACGGAAGATGCAATCTGTTTTGACCCTGATCAGACGCCGCGTTTTGCTATTTGAGCCGGAACGTGACAAAACCAACAAAGTGGTTGAGCGCCCAGAGTAGAATCTGATCAGCCTGGGCATCCACCAAGTCTGATCAGATTTTTCGCTAAGCACTTAAAGGATAGCCATGGGACTAAGCTACCTGCATGCGGACAGCGAAGACTCTGATCAGACTGGGCGGATGCCCAGGCTGATCTGAGTCTGCGCTGGGCGCACAACCACATTGTTGGTTTTCTCGTGCCGTGGCTCATTTCATTACTTGGAAGCTTGATTAACTAACTAACTAATTTCATTGAAGTACTTCTGAATTCCATATGTATTTTAGCAGGCTCGGAAATGGTACAATAGTTCATTTGTTACGATTTTTCATGCCCATCTCCTGTGGCTTTTAAAAAGAATCATATACTAATAGTATTATTCCTACGTATCAAACACGAGACAATGTATTTTAGGAGCACCTGACCGTGTCCTTTTTTTCTTTCTTCTCCACTTGCACTGTCAGATTAGTATGAAGCAATTGTTTTGGCTACTTATATATCTGTGTTTTGCAACTGGTTTAAAATAATATTTCTAATATATTTTTCATGCCAAATGACAAAACAGAATGATGACTGGCGCTTCAGTGTAATCAGAGAACCAGAGCTCAGCTTTGCTCATCTCACTCTCACTAGATTGAACAGATGCTGACATTACCTCATACGCTGAGTTATTTTATGGACTAAGCTTCTTTACATTCTTAATCTTTATGCCCCCAATTTCGGAGAAGTTGAGGGGGCATATTGGTTTAGGCCTGTCCGTCCGTCTGTCAGTCCATCCGTCTGTCCGTCCGTAACGCCTTTTGGCAGCTGCGAAACTCAAGAACCGCTTATGCTAGGATCTTGAAATTTTATATGTGGCATGTACATGAAAAAATAAGCGGACCCGTATTTTTTTATTTTTTTCCGCCGGTCACATACTTCCAGAGTTGTGCCCCTTTTTTACTTTGTCTATGGAACATTGTGACCAAAATATCTCAAAAAACCCTGATGCTAGGATCATGATTTTTTGCAGGATGAAATTGCCCGAGGTGTAGATGACCTGATTAACTTTTGAAAAAAAAATCATGAATTTTTAACCGAGTTATGCCCCTTTTTCGACTTAGTGCATTGTAAGCCTATGGTCCCTTGTGACCAAAATATTTCAAGAACCCCTGATGCTAGGATCATGATTTTTTGCAGGATGACATTGTCCAAGGTGTAGATGATCTGATTAACTTTTGAAAAAAAAAATAGTGAATTTTTGATCGAGTTATGCCCCTTTTTCGACTTAGTGCATTGTAAGCCTATGGAACCTTGTGACCAAAATATCTCAAGAACCCCTAATGCTAGGATCATGATTTTGTTCAGGAAGAGATCGCCCAAAGTGTAGATGACCTGATTAACTTTTGAAAAAAAATGTTAATTTTTGACAGAGTTATGCCCCTTTTTTAACTTAGTGCATTGTAAGCCTGTGGAACCTTGTGACAAAAATATCTCAAGAACCCCTGATGCTAGGATCATGATTTTTTGCAGGATGATATTGCCCAAGTTGTAGATGATCTGATTAACTTTTGAAAAAAAAAATCGTGAATTTTTGACCGAGTTATGCCCGTTTTTCGACTTAGTGCATTGTAAGCCTATGGAACCTTGTGACCAAAATATCCCAAGAACCCCTGATGCTAGGATCATGTTTTTTGCAGGAAGACATTGCTCAAGGTGTAGATGACCTGATTAAGTTCTGAAAAGCATTGGTGAATTTGTGACTGAGTAACGCCTCTTTTTCGGACATAGGCATTTTTATAGGAATAAGCTTGTGAACAAAATACAGTACCTGAAGAACCGAATAAGCTACCGGATCCTTATGTTTGGCATGCAGGTTTGGACTAAGGTGTAGATGACGTGATTAACTTCTGAGCCTATTTCATAGATTTTTGATAAAATTTTTCCCATTTTCGGACATAGGCATTTCGAATAGGAAGAAGCTATATGAATAACAAAAGATCTGAAGAACCGCTAAGCTATGTTTCTTATATTTGGCATACAGTTACAGGCTAAGATGTAGATGAACCAATTAAAACCCCACCCCTTTCTGACGTAAACATTTGGGGATAAACCCTCTTGAGAGGCAAGCATATGGTTGGGAGCATAGTGTTTCATAAACACATTTTCTAGTTATAATTATATTTGTGTCTGTGTGCTAAACGTGTTTTGTGTTGCACTGATTCAGGACTGTTGTTCTCCTTAGCAGAGACTATATTTGGCGTCATTGTTCTCATTGGTTTTACGGCGTTTCAGGTCCAACATTAAAGGACTACTTTCTGCATGTAACCAAGACTGTGGCTGCAGCACAAAAGGGTTTGAACCAGTTTGTATGAACGAGACCATCTATTTCTCACCCTGTCATGCTGGCTGTGAGGCGTCAATCTCTGATGATGGCAACAAAGTAAGATTTTTTTTGTCAAATTGTCTTTCTTACGTTTCTTAGTTTGATATTCGGGGCATGCAAAGATAAGTGCAAAAATGCATTAATGAAAACAGGTTAAGACTGACAAGACGAAATACGGCCATGTTTAGTAGCAATGCGGCTCATTGTTGACAACATTATACTGAGACTTACCGTGTGTCAAAACAGTATGACGTCATAGAGGAGGCGCTTATGGCCAGGAAAATCCATTTTCGGATATATACGGAAATGTAAGTACAGTGGACTCGACAGTATCGGATCATCGACAGTATCGGATCACCCTTAAGATATCACCCATTTTTCTCATAAATGAAGCAAATGTATTTACCATAATATTACAGTCATCAAGTTATACCAATGACAAAGTGCAGAGTGAAAAATTTGATCGAAATGTGCAGCTGTGAAACAAATGAGAGTTGCTGAAAAGCTTAGCCCCTCTTCAGCGGCGCTTGCATGATGTCTGTTGCTCGTTACCCCAAAATAGATTTCGGTTATTTAAACTATTTTATCTTAAGGCGATTGAAACCTTTTTGGTTTGTTATGTGTCCTGTCATCCCTAAAACTGCAGGCAGTCATTATTTTTGTGACCTCCCAGTATTTGATGAAACTAAAGACTTGAAAAGTGGGGCACCGATGTGCGTCAGTAACGGATCATTATATAATTTGAACTGAATACAGGCATCAGCTGGAAAACTTTATGTTGGATGCATAGTCTGATGCTGAAAACAAGCTATAAATCAACTATCTCAGTAGCTAGTCTGTCTACTTTCAAAGAAGATCGGTATAAAAATAACACAACATCCTTTACCCCCATCCAAAGCCCGAGCATATGATAATGAATGTTATGCATAGCACAACTAAGCTTCTGCTAAGAAACACTCGAGATCGGCTCGCGTGTGTGTGAACCCATTAATGACTTGCAATCATCAGAAGGACATTTGTACATTGTGTAGACTCAGATTAATGCTGTAGAACTCGTTGAATGACCATGCACAGTGATTCTACTATGTTTGCATTGAAATATCAATGTTAAGGCGGAAATTTGTTGATCCTGATCAGACGCTATGGTCTTATCGGGGTCTACACTTTACAAAGGCAGATAATTGTGTTTATTGTTTGAGTATTCTATAGGGGCGCAGGGGATTACTGAGTTAAGAATTATTGACATGCTTGTAAATTTGTATACATTCAACTGTTATTTAACAGACGTTGAAAGGCCGTAAAAGCTTTCTATGAGAGTTTGATAGATCCAACTGTTTATATAGTCAAATTATTGAAGCTAAGAAGTTGTGCAGAAAGCCTCGGAGGAACTCTTGTATAAAATGATATTATATGATCCGATACTGTCGCACCTGATTCGATACTGTCTTAAGACCCTCTTGTTAGTCTGGATAGGTTATCTGTCCTTAAATGAATAAATTTCGTTAATATTTTGCCGTGGGTAGATAGAAGGGATCTTTTGCAACTGTTTTGCATCATAACATACACAATTTCAGCATTCATATACAACAAAACTGGATTTTTATTGAACTTGATCCGATACTGTCGTGTCCATTGTAACACGAAAATGTATGCCGGACCAATAATTTGAAGAATAAATGAACATAAAATTTATAAATTTAAATTCAATTTTGTACAAAACGAGTGTCTTTATTGCAGATGTAACAGGTGATAAGAAGACATGATTATTTTAACCGGTCAACCTCAGGGTATTCTAGTCGGAACACTAGTATATGCATTGGCTTTTATCCGCTGTGCATTGGTTTAGAAAATGCCGCGACGGTTGAAAGTAAAGAAATAAATCTGAAGTTTCAGATGCTGTTAAAGATGTAGGATATGATTTGTATATTATTATGAGTTATGCCTGATGTCATATTCCTGGCTCGGTGGTTTAAAATTAATGACGTCGTAAGTTAACGAGACGTTATATTTTCAAGCGTATTGGAACCCCTCCCCCCCCCCCATAAAAAACAAAGGCTGTTTTTGCTGATAAAAATGGGAGTAGTTGTTACACTGCAAACGCTCTTCATATTTCAGCACATTTGATTTTATGTTCACTAGAAGATAACGATCCTTCGACTATAAAGCTTCTTTAAGCTAACGATGCTTTGAACAACTAGACCCAGATATTATATGTAAACTTTATCAAAATGAAATACGTTTGTTGTCTAAACCTAAACATTTCAGGTCTACCATAATTGCACTTGCCTGTCGGAGAGGTCGTATATTTATTCAGTGAACGGAACAAGCCTGGACCACGTGACCTCCGGTCTATGTACCGGAGAATGTGATTGGCTGTACGCCTTTGGTGCTCTGTTTCTTATCGTGATGATTCTGACTTTTGCTACAATGTCTCCTGGAGTGGCAGCTCTATTCAGGTATCGCGGATAACGCATATTATATTTTTTATGTTTATGTAATTTAGGGGATAACTGTACTCAGAATTGTCATTTGGGTCGCCGTAAAACGAAATTTCCGACCATAAAACCGACGATTTACCTCCCCAAATGACAATTTTCAATACAGGTATCCCCATTTCATTTTCTTTCACCTTTAATAGTGTGCTATTTTGCACCCATAGCATATACTTTCAGCGACGTAAAACTAGACGTCAGCGGTGAGATGAGAAGCGATGTCACGGAAAGACGTCGGGTTTCCGACAATATATCGCAGGATATACTGTCGCAAATTTTTGACGTTATCCAATCAGACATCGCGTTACATACGTAAGTGCATTAGAATTGTGTTTTATGTCTGTACGCTTGTCTGGTCTGGTCAGCTTTCTGAGAAAAAAGCTTTCCGAACGTGATTTGTTTTACATTTTGTGCGATTACACGATGTTTCTATACTTTTCCTGTTTGAATGTGGAATTTGATTGTTTCAGTGTCTTAATCATTTACGGTTCCTTCTTTTGATCCCAATGTTTAGAGTTAGAACCATATTCGGAGAAATCTGATGAAATGCGGACATTATACCAATTTTTAATGACTGTTCGTTCGGTGCTCAAATGAAAGCTTAAATGCAGTTTATGACAAGATGACATTATATCCAAACGTAGTGATTGTATATAAGCTAAAGGTATTCCCATAGCCTTGTGACCATATGGGCAGTAGATTGTTAGAGACCCACTGTATCTTGGGCTGCAGCATATAAAAGGCGGGCCCAATCCTCTCTTTCCGGTGCCTTTTAACCTTCCCTGATTCGAATTAGGTACTTATTTGGGATCGACAGCGAGAGTTTCGGTCGTTGGGTCAGAAGAATTTCTGCACCAAACACAGCGCTCTAACCACTTGACCACGACGCCTTTGTATACATAACTTTTAATAACAATGTTTTGTTTTCTGTATATTCAGTTGGCACGTGTACTAATTGCAGATGCGTTCCAGATAAACAGCGATCCTTTGCATTAGGAGTGAATTTGCTCTTCGTTCGTCTTGTGGGTAAGAGTTTTAACATTGTTATGCTCCCCGAGGGGTGAGCATATAGTCGCCGCTTTGTCCGTCCGTCCGTCCATCCGTCCGTCCGTCACACTTTGTCCGGAGCATATCTCTGAAAGCATTAGAGGGAACTCAATGAAACTTCCCATACTGAAAGAGGGCAATGGAGAAAAGTGCAGAGCGCAAGAACCATAACTTTACCCAAGTAATTACAAAATTGTCTCTCTTCTTAGTTTTCACAATATTTTGCTTGTCCGGGGCATATCTCTGAAAGTATAAGAGAGAACTCAATGAAACTTCATACACTGAAAGGGGGCAATTGGGGAAAGTGCACAGCGCAAGAACCATAACTCTACCACAAGTAATTACAAAATTATTTCCCTTCTTAGTTTTTTTACAGTATTTTGCTTGTCTGGAACATATCTCTGAAAGTGTTAGAGGGAACTCAATGAAACGTCACACATTGAAAGAGGGCAATGGGAAAAAGTGCAGGGTGCAAGAACCATAATTCTACCACAAGTTATTACAAAATTATCTCCCTTCTTAGTTTTTACAGTATTTTGCTTGTCCAGAGCATGCTCCCTGAAGGTATCAGAGGGAACTCAATGGAACTTCACACACTGAAAGAGGGCAAAGGGGGGAAAGGCAGAGCACAAGAACCATACCTCTCCCACAAGTGATCTCAAAATTATCTCCCGTCTTAGTGTTTTTACTGTATTTTTGCTTGTTCGGAGCATATCTCTGAAAGTATTTAAGGGAACTAAATAAAACTTCACACATTGATAGAGGACAATAAGGAGAAGTGCAGAGTTTAAGAACCAAAACCTATCAAAAGTAATTACAAAGTTATCTCTCTTCCTAAATTTTTCATTATTTTGCTTGTCCAGAGCACATCTACGAAAACTTGAAAGGGAACGCGATGAAACTTTAACCATTGATAGATGGCAATTTAAGGAAGTGCAGAGCACAAGAACCATAACCCTGTCACAAATAATTACGGATTTAGCTCCCTTCTTAAACTTTCCAATATTTTGCTTGGCCGGAGAATATCTTTTCAAGTATTGAAGTGAATTAAATGACACTTCACTTATTAGTAGAATGCACTGAGAGGAATTGTAGAGCAGAAAACCATAACCATGTCACAAGTAATTATAGAGTTAGCTCCCTTCTTAGTTTTTCCAGTATTTTGCTTGTCTGGAATATATCTCTAAACGTGTAGAAGGAAATGTAATGAAACTTAAAATATTGATAGAGGACAATGAGAGGGAGTGCAGAGCACAAGAACAATAACCCTATTTTAAATTATTAGCTCACCTGTGGTGAGCTTATAGTATAGCCTTGGTCCGTCGTCCGTCGTCGTCGGCGTCGTCGGCGTCCACACTTTTAAACATCTTCTTCTCAGAAACCACTGGGCGGATTGAAGCCAAATTTCATATGGAGCCTTAACAGGATGGGGGAACGAAAGTTTATATATTTGGCCCAGGTCACATGACCAAGATGGCCGCCATGCCCATATATGGTAAAAACCTTTAAAAATCTTCTTCTCCAGAACCACTGGCCCGATTGCCTTGAAACTTGGTATGTAGCATCTTGGACTCTAGTACTACAAAGTTTATATAAATCATGACCTTGGGTTGACCTTGACCTATTTTATGGCAAGGTCAAATTTGGTCCCTTAGGCTTTTGAATGGGAAAATCTGAAAAAGTGCATTTTTCTGTTGCTTTTGTGCTCAATGATATGAAAATGTAGTCAATTTCAACTGCTATGGATGTTAGAGGTCAAGGTCATTTAGTGACCTTGACCAAAGGTCATTTGTCCATTGAGTGTCAACATTTTCAAACATCTTCTTCTCAGAAACCATTGGGCCGATTGAAGCCAAATTGCTTATATAGTCTTTACAGGATGGGGGAACAATAATTTATATAATTGGCCCAGGTCACATGACCAAGATGGCCGCCATGCCCATATATGGTAAAAACCTTTAAAAATCTTCTTCTCCAGAACCACTGGGCCGATTGCCTTGAAACTTGGTATGTAGCATTTTGGACTCCAGTACTACAAAGTTATATAAATCATGACCTTGGGTTGACCTTGACCTATTTTATGGCAAGGTCAAATTTGGTCTCTTAGGCTTTTGAATGGGAAAATCTGAAAAAGTGCATTTTTCTGTTGCTTTTGTGCTTTGTGATATGGAAACGTAGTCAATTTCAACTCCTATGTATATTAGAGGTCAAGGTCATTTAGTGACCTTGACCAAAGGTCATTTGTCCATTGAGTGTCAACATTTTCAAACATCTTCTCCTCAGAAACCATTGGGCCGACTGAAGCCAAATTGCTTATAGAGTCTTTACAGGATGAGGGAACAATAGTTTATATAATTGGCCCAGGTCACATGACCAAGATGGCCGCCATGCCCATATATGGTAAAAACCTTTAAAAATCTTCTTCTCCAGAACCACTGGGCCGATTGCCTTGAACTTGGTATGTAGCATCTTGGACTCCAGTACTACAAAGTTATATAAATCATGACCTTAGCTTGACCTTGACCTATGTTATGGCAAGGTGACAGTTGGTCCCTTAGGCTTTTGAATGGGAAAATCTGAAAAAGTGCATTTTTCTGTTGCTTTTGTGCTCTGTGATATGGAAATGTAGTCAATTTCAACTCCTATGGATATTAGAGGTCAAGGTCATTTAGTGACCTTGGCCAAAGGTCATTTGTCCATTGAGTGTCAGCATTTTCAAACATCTACTCCTCAGAAACCATTGGGCCGATTGAAGCCAAATTGCTTATAGAGTCTTTACAGGATGTGGGAACAATAGTTTATATAATTGGCCCAGGTCACATGACCAAGATGGCTGCCATGCCCATATATGGTAAAAACCTTTAAAAATCTTCTTCTCCAGAACCACTGGGCCGATTGCCTTGAAACTTGGTATGTAGCATCTTGGACTCTAGCACTACAAAGTTTATATAAATCATGACCATGGGTTGACCTTGACCTATTTTATGGCAAGGTCAAATTTGGTCCCTTAGGCTTTTGAATGGGAAAATCTGAAAAAGTGCATTTTTAGCTCACCTGTCAAGGTGAGCTTATAGTATAGACTTGGTCCGTCGTCCGTCGTCGTCGTCGTCGGCGTCGTCGGCGTTCACACTTTTAAACATCTTCTTCTCAGAAACCACTGGGTGGATTGAAGCCAAATTTCATATGGAGCCTTAACAGGATGGGGGAACGAAAGTTTATATATTTGGTCCAGGTCACATGACCAAGATGGCCGCCACGCCCATATATGGTAAAAACCCTTCAAAAATCTTCTCCAGAACCAAAAGGCCTATAACCTAGAAACTTGGTATGTAGCATTGGGCATGCGGGCCCATCATAATTTATATGAACCATGACCTTGTGATGACCTTGACCTAATTTATGACATGGTCAACTTTGGTACGTTAGGCTTTTATATTGGAAAACGCTTAAACGGTGGATTTCTCAGAAACTATTTAAGTCTAAGGTACAATTCCTGGTATACATGGTCGACTAAATGACCAGATGAAGATATTATGTCACTAAAGGTCAAGGTCATTCCGTCGGACCATCCGTCGTCAAGATGTTCAAACATCTTCTCCTCTGAAACCACTGGGCCGATTGAAGCCAAATTTCATATGGAGTCTCAGTGGGATGGGAGAACAAAATTTTATACCCGGGGTCTGGGTCACATGACCAGGATGGCCGCCATGCCCATATATGATAAAAACCTTTCAAAAATCTTCTACTCCAGAGCCAAAAGGCCTATGACCTTGAAACTTGGTGTGTAGCATCGGGCATGCGGGCCCGTCAAAATTTATACAAATCATGACCTTGCGTTGACCTTGACCTAATTTACGGCATGGTCAACTTTGGTACGTTAGGCTTTTATATTGGAAAACGCTTAAACAGTGGATTTCTCAGAAACTATTTAAGTCTAAGGTACAATACTTGGTATACATGGTCGACTAAATGACCAGATGAAGATATTATGTCACTAAAGGTCAGGGTCATTCCGTCGGACCATCCGTCGTCAAGTTTTTTAAACATCTTCTCCTCTGAAACCACTAGGCCGATTGAAACCAAATTTCATATGGAGCCTCAGTGGGATAGGGGAACGAAATTTTATACCGGGGTCTGGGTCACATGACCAAGATGGCCGCCATGCCCATATATGGTAAAAACCCTTCAAAAAACTTCTTCTCCAGAACCAAAAGGCCTATGACCTTGAAACTTGGTATGTAGCATTGGGCATGCGAGCTCATCTTAATTTATACAAATCATGACCTTGCGTTGACCTTGACCTAATTTACGACATGGTCAACTTTGGTACGTTAGGCTTTTATATGGGAAAACGCTTAAACATTGGATTTCTCAGAAACTATTTAAGTCTAAGGTACAATACTTGGTATACATGGTCGACTAAATGACCAGATGAAGATATTATGTCACTAAAGGTCAAGGTCATTCCGTCAGACCATCCGTCGTCAAGATTTTCAAACATCTTCTCCTCTGAAACCACTGGGCCGATTTAAGCCAAATTTCATATGGAGTCTCAGTGGGATAGGGGAACGAAATTTTATACCCGGGGTCTGGGTCACATGACCAAGATGGCCGCCATGCCCATATATAATAAAAACCCTTCAAAAAACTTCTTCTCCAGAACCAAAAGGCCTATGACCTTGAAACTTGGTATGTAGCATTGGGCATGCGGACCCATCATATTTTTATACAAATAATGACCTTGCATTGACCTTGACCTAATTTATGACATGGTCAACTTTGGTACATTAGACTTTTATATGGGAAAATGCTTAAACAGTGGATTTCTCAGAAACTATTTAAGTATTAGGTACAATACTTGGTATACATGGTCGACGATATGACCAGATGAAGATAGTATGTCACTAAAGGTCAAGGTCATTCCGTCGGACCATCCGTCGTCAAGATTTTCAAACATCTTCTTCTCTGAAACCACTGGGCCGATTGAAGCCAAATTTCATATGGAGTCTCAGTGGGATGGGAGAACGAAAGTTTATACCCGGGGTCTGGGTCACATGACCAAGATGGCCATTTAGTGACCTTGACCAAAGGTCATTTGTCCATTGAGTGTCAACATTTTCAAACATCTCCTCAGAAACCATCGGGCCGATTGAAGCCAAATTGCTTATATAGTCTTTACAGGATGGGGGAACAATAGTTTATATAATTGGCCCAGGTCACATGACCAAGATGGCTGCCATGCCCATATATGGTAAAAACCTTTAAAAATCTTCTTCTCCAGAACCACTGGCCCGATTGCCTTGAAACTTGGTATGTAGCATTTTGGACTCCAGTACTACAAAATTTATATAAATGATGGCCTTGGGTTGACCTTGACCTATTTTATGGCAAGGTCAAATTTGGTCCCTTAGGCTTTTGAATGGGAAAATCTGAAAAAGTGTATTTTTCTGTTGTTTTTGTGCTCTGTGATATGGAAATGTAGTCAATTTCCACACCTATGGATATGAGAGGTCAAGGTCATTTAGTGGCCTTGATCAAAGGTCATTTGTCCATTGAGTGTCATCATTTTCAAACATCTTCTCCTCAGAAACCATTGAGCCGATTGAAGCCAAATTTCATATAAAGACCTAACAGGATGTGGGAACGATAGTTTATACATTTGGCCTAGGTCACATGACCAAGATGGCTGCCATGCTCATATATGGTAAAAACCTTAAAAAATCTTCTTCTCCAGAACTATTAACCCGATTGCCTTGAAACTTGATATGTAGCATCTTTGACGCCAGTACTACAAAGTTTATATAAATGATGACCTTAGCTTGACCTTGACCTGTTTTATGGCAAGTTCAAATTTGGTCCCTTAGGCTTTTGAATGGGAAAAGCTGAAAAAGTGCATTTTCCTGTTGCTATTGTTCTGTGATATGGAAATTCAGTCATCGTCAACCCCTACCAATTCTAGAGGTCAAGGTCTGTGTCGTCGTCATCCGTTGTCAACATTTTCAAAGGACTTCTCCTCAGAAATTACTGGGCTGATTGAAGCCAAATTTCATATAGAGCCTTAACAGTATAAAGAAACAAATGTTTTTATATTTGACCCAGATCACATGACCAAGATGGCCACCATGCCCATATATGGTATAAAACTTAAAAATTCTTCTTCTCAAGAACCACTGGGCCGATTGCTTTGAAACTTGGTATATAGCATCAAGGACTCTAGTACTACAAAGTTTATATAAATGATGACCTTAGGTTGACCTTGACCTATTTGATGGCAAGATCAAATTTGGTCCCTTAGGCTTTTGAATGGGAAAAGATGAGAAAGTGCATTTTTCTGTTGCGATTGAGCTCTGTGATATGGAAATGCAGTCAACTTCAACCTCTATAAATACTAGAGGTCAAGGTCATTTAGTGATTTTATAGAAGTGGCCATGGTGGAACAGTTTGCACACTCACTGTCCAATCCTATAGAATTGCAGCCTATTTATTAGCCTGCCTGAGCCGAAAGCTTTCATTTTGGCCACTTGACCTGAGCATATACTGGCAGGTGAGCGATCGTTGCCCTTGGGCGACTTGTTTTAGAGTTACTTCCCTTCTTATTTTTTTTCTTCCTTGACGCTTTCTTGGGGCATATATCT
Source organism: Ctena decussata (assembly GCA_963989385.1). Lineage (NCBI taxonomy): Eukaryota > Metazoa > Mollusca > Bivalvia > Lucinida > Lucinidae > Ctena > Ctena decussata. The sequence goes on along the minus strand of OZ022499.1, from coordinate 117,077,828 downwards.
CCAAAAGCATTGAAAAGGATTGAATGAAATTTCACACAGTAATAGAGGACAATGCAGAGCACAAAAAACATAAACCCATTGAAAGTAATCTTGGACTAATTTCCCTTCTTCTTCATTTCTCATTCATTTGCTTGTCTGGGGCAAATCTTCGAAATTATAAAAGGTACCATAATGAAATTTCACTTATAAATAGAGGGCAGTTTCATCAGGATACCCATTTCACTATTGCACCCCTTCGGGGAGCATCCATTGGTTCCACCAATTCTCTTGGATGCTATTGTTGAGGAAACAGTATGGTGTTAACACTGGGATGTGCTAAAATATGAGACAAATATGAATAGGTAAATATTTTCTAGAATTTGACGCGCATACACACCCCTAGTTGATTAACAATGTATATATAAAGACTGTGGCGAAATTAAAAAAAGAGCTGTTACGAAACGAAAAAGAGTCATAGTTACCAAACGACCTGATGACCAGGTCGTTTGGTAACTATGTTTCTTTTTCGTTTTGTAACAGCTCTTATTCGTTTCGTAACATCTTTAAAAACATAGTTAACAAAGTGTGATACAACCGAAAATATTTTACTATTGTGCTCAGGTTATATCCTTGTAACTTACTCTAGCACCTCTCAAAGTAGAATGCCCTCGTGGAACGTACAGATACCTCAAAACTTTTCGACTAAAATTGACAAGATATGAATTTATTTTTCGGGGGTTAAGATTATGTTACGTTCTTTGGTGAATTGTGGTGTTAAAATTTAATATTTTCCTGCTTGTCAGTAGTTGCTTGGCTACTCACCAAGAACGTTTGAGTTGCGACATGAGAAATCCAACAAAGTGGCATGTGCGCCCAGCGAAGACTCAGGTCATCCTGGGCAGACACTCAGTCTGATCAGAGTCTTGGCTGTCCGCCTGAGGCTAGCTTAGACCCTAAGCTACCCTTTAAGCGCCAACGAAGACTCTGATCGGACTGTGCGGATGCCCAGGCTGATCTGAGTCTGCGCTGGGCGCATATACCACCTTGCTGGTTTTCTCGTGTCGCGGCTCATTTGATTTCTTTAAAGTAAATGGGTACACTTTCATGGGGAGCAACTCTTTACATTTTCATTTTTGCCTCCAATTTCTATGGGGTCAACTCTAGGGGCAAACTTTTTATTTGGTTAAAACTTTGTTATTTTTTTGTATAACAACATATTAATAAGTACATTCCTTTGCATGAAGAGGTACAGATACTATGATATACAAAACGGGATTCGGAAGAATGTCAACTGACTGGCTCGAGTCTGTAACCTAGCTTATTCGAGTCTGTATCCCAATTATTTGAGTATGTATCCCAAAGTTTTTCCTTGAAGAGTAGACCCTTTTTGAAGGGTTATGCCCTCTACTAAAGGAAACAGGAAGTCAAGAAAGTTGTTTAGCTTCCAGAATGTTTTTCACTATAAAATTAACACTTTAAGCGCCAGAGACGAAAACAGCCGAATTTTCAAACAGTGTTGATCTTGATGAGGCGGCTCATGATGAGCCGCCTCATCAAGATCTACACTGTTTGCCCTCTAGTCTTTGAATTCTCCATTCGATGTAGCTTGGACGAAACGAATTTGCAGACGTAAATTTTGTCGTCTGCTTTTGGGCGCTTAAAGTGATAAGTATTTGTTTCCGTCATTCGTATTCAGGAACTACCCCAGGACCTATATTCCTTGGAGCCATCATAGACAGCGCATGCACAGTATGGGAAGATACGTGTGGGGTCCAGGGGACTTGCTGGGTGTATGATAAACGGAACATGGGGATAAGAATAATGGCCTGGTTTATGGGACTGAAGTGTCTTGGAGTATTGTTCTTCATAATAGGATCATGTGTGTACAAACCACCGCCTGAGAATAACAAAGAAATGGAAATTAAATCCCCAGAAAACATAAAGACAATTACCGGAACTTTGGACAGTAATGTTCAATCAGGCACGTTCAGCAAACTGTGATAACAAAGTCTTTGTTTGTTGTGATACATAGAGTTTATTAATCGTCCCATTTACATGTAAGATATGGGATTTATTTCAGGAATGAATTTCATTTTTCTGAAACTACATTGGGTCGCGTGCAAATTAAGTGAACCCCGAAGGGGTTCATGTAAACTTTGCTAGCGATCCAATGATCCAAACACCAGCAAAATTAAGTTCATTGCTTATATTTACATTCTTTTCCATCTATCAGTTGACCACAATTTGCGTTAGGGGCTACAGTTTAAGCAGAAAAACATTTATACGCAGTTTTTCTACTAAAAGCGGAACAGCGTCAACGACGTCATTATGTCGCTTACATCCAATTACATTGGAGAACCATGGTTTGACGTCACTTTACGTCATGTAACGTCGCGTGAACAGCTTTTTTTTATTTGGTAACAGCCCTTGTATATACATAGTTAACCAGACCAGGGAATAAACTGTTGAATGTATTAGAGTTGAATGGCATTCTTGCGTGATAAAAAGCAACGTGTCAACTCGAAATTATATAGATGTAATACAAAATGGCATCAAATTCAGTTGATATTAACATTTCTTTTATACTTTTCAATGAATTATATAGAGGATCTTACATGAGTGCTCATGTATTATTGAATTTATTAAACGAGTTGGCGGAAAAGATATTATGCGAGGCTATGCCAAGCATCTTATCGGTTTTCCCCACCGAGTTTAATAAATTCAATAATACAGGAGCACGAATGCAAGATTCTGTTTATCATATGACACTAAAACCGCATTTTATTAGCAAATTTTGCACTAAAACGTCACGATTTTGCTGTAAAAACACAACGTTTTTATGGACGTCCACGCATAACGTTATTTGCATATTTAATCTACTAGTTGATTATCGTTTTTAATGCATGGCTTTATTACACTCTCAGATGCGACGTCATATGATAAATAGAGGATCTTACATGAGTGCTCATGTATTATTGAATTTATTAAACGAGTTGGGGAAAAAGATAAGATGCGAGGCTTTGCCGAGCATCTTATCGGTTTACCCCAACGAGTTTAATAAATTCAATAATACAAGAGCACGAATGCAAGATTCTTTTTATCATATGACGCTAAAATCGCATTTTATTAGCAAATTTTGCACTAAAACGTCAAGATTTCGCCATAAGAAAACGGGACGTTTTAATGGACGTCAGCGTATAACGTTACGACGTAATTTGCATATTTAATCCACTAGTGGATTATCGTTTTTAATGCATGGCTTTATTACACTCTCAGATGCGACGTCATATGATAAAGAGATTTCTCGGTGAAATCGAAACTAATAATCTCACTGTCTCGAACAGTGAAATTATCACTTTCGATTTCACTGTTTCAGAAATAGGATTTTTATGAAATAGCCTCAAGTTTTTTGTTGATCAATTGGCTAAATCTTATCTGGCATGACAAAAATTACTTCACGCATGTTTGCACGTCATTACTACATTAATGACGTCACTTGAAGCGCCAACGTAACATTGTTACTGCACGCGACGTCAGGCCGGCCGCCTAAGTCTCCATTAGGCATTGTTTCTTGGTAATTTTTTGAGATCTGTTTATCAAAATGCTGTTTGAAGCTATTTTTCAGTTGCAAACTAGTTTACAGCCAATATCATACCCAATAAGCACGCTGGAAGCATCAAATTTGACGCAAAACGGCTAGAAAAAAGTAGTGTTTCTGTCGTGATGGCTGACGCTCTTGAATAAACAGAATTATTGCGATTTTCAAGCATAAAAGAAACAGAAAATTTGACTTTTTCAGTGTTAGATCCATTTTTATTTCACTGAATGAACACTAAAAGCAGTATACCACTTTTGGTGTTCATGAGTGAAACCATGCATTTTCCATGACTACCTCTACTTTATCCTGCTGGATGGGCGGTTGGATTTGGAAATTCTGCACGTTCTATGTCTACTGTGACACTGACTTGCGCAAAGTCAATATCGCAGTAGACGGTAGACCTACACAGTAAACAGTAAGCATGATGGTAAATGATGGTAAACGTGTACACTTTCAAGAGAGCACCTCTGTCATTTTCATTTTGCCTCCCTTCTCAAAGGAGATGAAATCTTAACCCTTGCTTTCTGGGTATTATTTGTCGTCTGCTGAAATTGTCGTCTGCATCAAAATCAAGAATATTTTGACAATATTTGGCTAAATAACTCTTGTAGAAATGATGTCTAGGCAGCAAACAGTTTGGGTCTCAGATCAGGCCCCACGTTTGTGGGGCCTGATCTGGATCCAAGCTGTTTGCCCAGATACTCCTAAAGGGGTATCCCGAATGGAATGGGTTAAAGGAATGGCAGCAAATTCATGTCTTTAACAGCAGACCCCCTTTTCGAAGGGTTCATCCAGACAGACGCAATCACGAAGTCAAAAAAGTGATCCCTTTGTGAAAACGATGAAAAATCGAGGTGTTCAAGTAAAAGTATGCTGTGGGCATGCTTTATCCGCTTGCGAATGAGCAAAGTAAGTGTCGTAATGGACGGTATGAGGAAAAGTCATCTATATTCCATAATATGATGGCCTTTCCTCATTTTAGGCATATTTTTCCTGTCATTTTATGCTACCAAATCTTGGTATAAGTGACTCTCACTTTGTTCTATGGCTGAGGGATGGATGATTGACGGGATATTACGTCATATTTGACAGTATTTCATTCATATCAGTACGATGGGTGGTGATAATGAAAAGCTGTGTGCAACGGAACCCCGTTTACGATTGAAAAGATTCTCGCTTCTGGTGTGGCTTGAACCCGTGGTCGCTAGTTCAGCAAGCCAACACTTAACCTACAGATCTACCGGAGCTCCCAATTCTGTGGCTGGTACTTTTAGCGATATCATAATAACTACTTGCTTTGTGAGAATAGAATTCTGAAACTAACATCACTTAACAGTATAAAAGTGTTTGTCGTGCTGATATATGTTATTCATTTCTTTTCGGGGTGCTCAGTTGGATAGAAAAAGTATCCTGAAGCAAATAAAGTCTTTAAGAATAATCTTACATCGTCTCGTAAAATCCTTCAGACCCATAAACGATTTCAGAACGAAAGCACAAGAACGCGACAGTCGTATTTATCCGTAAAGATCGTTAATATAGTTCTACCAATTAACTTTCTGATTGTCTCAGAATTTGGGTTTAAGCTCGGTGATTGAAGATCCGTATTCTGATACCTTTAATCTCATGATAAATGACCTTAGCCTTGAAATCCCGGCTAATATCAATAGACCACCATGTCTGGATATTATTAGTATAGCTCAAACTGTCACTTTAACTCATGTCTAGGTTTTTACAGTCCACTCGGTCGTTTTTTTTTTTTTTTTTTTTTTGGCTTTAGCGGTATAACCTTACTATTGACCTACATTTTAAGTATTTCATTGGCCAATATAAATACACCCGGGATTTTGATGTAAGTAGCTTACTTTCGCTTTCGCTTTCAACTTTCAGTTTCATTTGACTGTTTGGCCTATTAGCCGTGCCGTGATAAATCTTGATGTTTCGGTCCAAACTGCTTTTTGCCAAAGAACATTTCGTCTGTTATGTCGCTCATGTAAAATACAAAACCAACAAAATAACCTGACAAAGGAGTCGAAGACGAAATTAAGTAATTGTTGCAAGCTAAGTTGTTGATGTTGTGTTAGAACTGCGACACTTTTAAGGTTAAAATGTATATGTGGGGCGATCAGCCAACCAGTTCTCATTGCTATGTGCAACACAGACAGACCCCAATCAAAATTCAACAGTATTTCCGAAATCGAAACCCCAGTACCAACCACAAACATGCCTGTCAGCATGCCCAGCCGTACAATCTGATCAGCACATTCGATATCTTATACGAGCCTCGACAGGAGAAAACCAACAAAGTGGTTGTACGCCCAGCGCAGACTCAGATCAGCCTTAGCATCCGCCCAGTCTGATCAGAGTCATAGCTGTCCGCATGGAGGTAGCTTAGGCCCTTTGCTACACTTCAAGCGCACAGCAAAGGCTCTCATCAGACCGGGCGGATGCCCAAGCGGATCTGTCTACGCTGGGCGCACAACCACTTTGTTTCTTTTCTCGTGTCGTCGCTCAATTATGTACCTGACTCATACATATACAATACCCACTTCTATCTAAGCCGATTATCTTTTTTAAAGATATTTCTTGTTTGAAATATACTTGGCCTATATGGTCTGCAGATATTATGGTGTGACAACTACACTGCTAAAAACATTTAAAGGAACGCCAAATATTTTTCCATAGACGACAGTGCAACGCCGCCCCACTTTGAGGTCCATTTACTTTCGCTCGACAAAGACACGAAATTTCGAATTTTTGCCATTTTTTAAAGAGGGTCGAGGTTACTGACAGCACAAGTTTTGATCCAATATTTGCCCTGCCCATGTCCATGGACATTTTTTTGTGCAAATGAAATTTTGGTAAAAAATGGCATTTTTTCAGAACAGGTGAACAGCATGAAAATTACAACCAAAATCGACACAATCAGTTTGCCTATGAAGCTGAATGTCTTACAAGATGACCCGTTTGAAAGGATCACTTTGAACTCAAGCTTATGAGATTTTATAGACTTCCAGAAAAATGCCTCATTTTCAGAAAAATCGAAAAATGCAAAATTTGTTCCATGGAAATGATCTGGGTATCAGTTGTATTGAAATTCTTGTTGTCTAAAACTTTGATTGTTCTTGCAACCGCTGCAAAGGAATGAGGAATTCTTGGCCTTTAGCGATCGAATTTATGGGCCGTGGAACTGGCTATATGTTGTAGTACTTAATGTCTATGGGAAAATATCAGCTGTTCCTTTAAATATTTTGAGCAGTGTATATAGACTTAGAACAATGATATCGGTGTAACTGTATGTCAAACAGAAGACGAGTTCATAATGGCTATTTTTCATTTATTGAAAAAGGCAAAATGTTTAACCAGGAGACTGAAAAAATACAGGTCTTGTATAAGGTTGCAGAGGAGGCACAATATCATGATATACTCCATAAATGCTGTCATGGACACTGTCAACAACACTCGGCTCATACTCCTTCACAATATCTGGAGTTGAAGAACTTCGACTATGCATACCTCTGCTCATTCTCACATCCTCGTGCAAAGGCTGAACAATAGGTGAGGATAAAAGATAATGAAACTCGTCCTCACTTAGAGGCTTCATCGGTGTCACGGGACTGGATTTACGAGCGTCTGTAAGACTAGTGTCAGAATTCGACTGTGAGGAGGCTCTAGACCCGTCCGCACTCGAATTTACGACAGCTTCATCACTATCTAGACTAGAATCGCTTGAAAATGTTGAAGGATCGTCTTCTTCTCGTGATTGTTCAATAGGTTCTGTCTCACTGACATCAAGTGATCTTCGTCTAATTACTTCATTGAGCTCGTTGATCAAATTTGGGTCCTTGACGGGAAAATTTGGGTCTGGGATGTAATGGTGTGGGCGACCCTTATCGACCACTTTTGTCGGAGATATCGGAGATACCACACAACAGGGGCGACATGACAGGTTCTGTTGGGAAGAAGATCGCCTGCCATACTGTTTCCGCTTTCTTTTCTAAATGAAATATAGAGAAATAAATGGTTAGCTAAGGTGAATGTATACACTTTCAGGGGAAGCAACTACCATTTTCTGACTGAAAGAATTTTTTTTCGTTAAAAAGACACCTATTCCCTACTGGAGCACACGGTTTATTTACGCATGAAAGCCTGAAAGCGTACGAATTTCCGGTGCCCTAACAAAAGCGTTGTTTATAGTTTAAAATCAGTTGTAGTCTATACGAAATGTGGAAGTCCTGCTCAGGCTGCACCGGCTGAGAGGCAGGGTTCGGCACGACACGGCTGAAAATATTGACGTACCATGGGAACAATGTCTTACGTCGCATGAAAGAGACCTTATCATGTGCATATGTACAAACTATGCAGAAAAGGGGGGGGGGTATCAATAAGGTGGGTTTTCTGCATCCTACCAATGTTTTCTTGTTTTAACTGATGGTATACTCCAATGTGTCTAGTTTATTGGACCATATGTGACTTTTATGTGTTTTAGCCTGTCTTGTAAAAACATTCTCATTTTGTAGAAGAGTACAGCAGACAGACGGGATTTGGTAAAATGATTAACAGAACATCTAAACTATATTTCCATACCATTTTATTTGGTTTAATTGAACATATGTTGTCAAAAAAGACTTCCTTTGACATTCAACATTTTTTGATATTTTTGTCCTCAATTTTCAATATTTCTTGGCCTTATGGTTAAATAAACAGACCAGTTGTCATCAAACTAATGTCAAGGAAGCACCCTGACCAGGACATTCGGATGATGTGACCAGAATTTCACAATGACCTAGTTTTCATGGTCGACTGAACACATAAACTAGCTCAGAAGATGTTTTTTCATTTAATTTTGACCTAGAATTACGAACCTTTGGCCAAGTTACTATTTTAACTGCTATATTATGCCCTACACCCCCGTCACTAAAGGTGAAAGAATATATATTGGCTTCAGTGCGGATCTCCTTGGCGTCTGCATCTGTGTCTGGGTCACATACTTTGACCTTGGAAACAAGGTCAAGGTCAGATTTTAATGACCTTGACCTTGTTTCCAAGGTCACAGAAGGACTTAATATGTGACACATACACAAATGCAGATGCCAACGAGATCCGCACTGAAGCCAATATGTATTCCCTCACCTTTAGTGGCGGGGGCGTGGGGCATAATATAGCAGTTAAAATAGTAATTTGACCAAAGGTTCGTAATTCTAGGTCAAAATAGAAAGAAAACCATCTTCCAAGCAAGTTTATTTGTTCAGTCGACCATGAAAACTATGCTATTGTGATATTCTGGTCACATCATCTGAATGTCCTTCTCAAGGTACTTCCTTGACATGAGTTTGATGATAACATGTCTGTTCATTTAAAAATAAGGCCAATAAATATTGAAAATTGAGGTAAAAAATATCAAAAAATGCTAGATGTCAAAGGAAGTCTTTTTTGACAACATATGTTCAAATTAGACCAAATAAAATGATATGGAAATATAGTTTAGATGTTCTGTTAATCATTTTACCAAATCCTGTCTGTCTGCTGTACTCTTCTACAAAATGAGAATGTTTTTACAAGACAGGCTAAAACCATGTTGGATTACCCCACCCACTTCTGTGGACCCATAGCTCAGTAAGTAGGGCTTTCCGACCAAAGTCACATATGGTCCAATAAACTAGACACATTGGAGTATACCATCAGTTAAAAAAGAAAACTTTGGTAGGATGCAGAAAACCACCTTATTGATACCTCACCCCCCCCCCCCCCCCCCCCCCTTTACTTAAAACCCTTTTTGATTCTTCAGGATTCAAAGAGAGAGAAACATGTCCAGACTACGCGGTTGAGCAGGCTGATCAAAGTCTTTCCTGTTTGCACTGGCCTTTAGGTACCATTTTCTCGCGACGGCAATCATTTAATGTCGCACACTTTGCGAAGCTAAGGGGTTACTCCAATCAGCCGACTCAAAAATCCATCTGAATTTAAATAGTTTACTTCTTTATCAATTTGGTTGGTTGGTTGTTTTGGGTTTAATGGCCCTTTGAGACCGTATTTCAGTCTATATCGGGCCGTCTCCCAGAGACAGGGAGAAAGAAAAGAGAAATGATACACGAGAGAATAAAAATCCAAACAACCCTCACCCGCACCTACTGCAAGCATAGGCCCTTGTCGTACTTTTATCCAAATAAGTAGGACGCCCCGGCACTGGAAGTTAAAACCAGCACCATCGCGCGACCACCACCCCCTCTTTATCAATATAATGCCATTGTTCTGCTGGCTAGGCTCACGTGTGCTGTTTACTTGTCACACAAATACACACTGATTCATCCGGGAGAGGAAAGGGTGGGGAAGAGACATCTGGCCCCGAGGTTATAAAACTTTTTTCGTGCTCAACTCAGCTGAGCATGAAATTTTCTCTGCTGATAAATATGAAAATGCCAACTAATGTTGGCATTTTCATATTTATAAGCAGAGAAAATTTCATACTGAGCCAAACTGAGCAAGAAAACAACCGTACTTATCAATAATTTGCTATTTATTAGCAGGTAAAATTTCATGCTCAACTCAGATGAGCATGAAAAAAGTTTTATAACCTCGGGCCCAGATCTCTTGATCTTACCAAGAAGGTAAATTAGGAGATGCAATCCTTAAGGGATTCGGCGGACAAGATAAAAATTGTTCGTGCACTGAGAGGAAGTGGGACTAAAAATGTCAGACATGGTACGGGCGTCTGACCTTTCAGCCTAACGATAATATCCTACAAACGACCTCATCCCCGGCAACAAGAATAGCAGAATTTGTCATTCTTAAACATTCCGAATACCATATTCCACAAAGACCACGGGCTTCTGAATTTTAGCCTTGCCCAATAATTAGCCTGAAAATGTATTGAAATGAAAATCTTTAAGAGTTCCTTCAAGAGCAGAGAATATATTCAGAAGAAGCAACATGGGCCAGACTACGTAGTTTCGGCTGTTAAAGCCTCATCAGTGACCTTGACCACAGGCGCTTGAAGTTTTATGCTATTAAATATATTTCAATGATGCCGCTGAATTCCAGGCTATGAGCCATTTTAAAATGGCCTATAGACTGCGTCATGTTTAAAGGGTTTTGAGAGGGTATTTTTTAGCATAGAACTTCAAGCGCCTGTGCCCTGACAATATCTGGTGAGCCCTTTTATTATGTCATAATAGGGCATAATAGATAGAGAGAGAGAGGTTCTACCCTTTTTTAGGCTAATTATTGTGCAAGGCTAAAACTTCAGGCGCCCGTGGTCCTGGTGGCATATGCTATTTGGAATGCTAAAGAATGATTAATTTTGCTGTTTCTGTTGCGGGGGATGAGGTCATTTGTGGGATATAGCAGCCTTACCTTTCAGGCCCTTTATAAAAAGTATTTATAGATCTAGGTCAGTTCATTGTGACTAATTTTAGCCCATTGGTGGGGAGATGCACATGTAGTTCTGTTAAAAAGTTCCACAGACATACTCAGATGTAGTTTTATTGAAAAGTTTCATAGACATAATCAAGTTATAGCTGTACTCACCGGTCTTGTTTTGCCATCTCTGTAGTAGTATGCGACAGCAGCTAATGCAGTAGCTGCAGCCGCAGCAGCGCCAATGACGAGTATAGTTTTAGTAGAATCTTTCATTTGCGTCAAGAAATTTTCCCCGTCGCTTATACCGTCACGCAAAATCTGACGTCAGTGGAGTAAACTTGGAACCACAGTTTCCCGCAAAGTTGTAGAAAGTAGCTGTGTTTGAAAGATTAAGTTGAATTGATATACTTATAGGGGAAACAACTCTACCTACCTACCTACCCTACCCTACCCTTATTTATTGTCCTCCGCCTTTTCGAAGAAAAAGCAAGGGGACATGGTATTCGGCTTTCCGTGGTTCCATGGTTCCGTCCCCCCTTGAGTGGGTACCTTGTGTGTGCAGTTCCTCCTACAGCTTTTCATGAATCATTCTGAAACTTTGCGGGCTTCTTCCTCATGGTATGTAGATATGCATGTGAATTATGGGTTATCGTCAAATATTTACCACTTTGTTCGCTTTGCGAACTTATATAGTCATTTTTCAGCATCAGAAGTCCCTTTGAGTACATGTACATACCGTGTGTGCGCAACTCCTCCTACAGCTTTTCATGAATCATTCTGCAACTTTGCAGGCTTCTTTTTCATGGTCTGTAGATGTGCAGGTGCCTTAGGGGTTATCGTCAAATATTTTTTACCACTTTTTTCGCTTTGCGATTTTTTTTAACACGGTCTAAGAGCTTGCATGTGGTTTTTGTAGAATCTCCAGATGCATTGACAATGGATACCTTGTGTGTCTATGTCCTCATATTGTTTTGGACATTGTACATTGTCCCAGTATTGTAATGGACCTAGGATATGTTCTTAATGTTATCAAATTCATTGGAGGCAGACCCTGACCACGCCACTGTTTTATTAATCTGATCTGGGTCTACATTGTTTCTCCAATATCCATGCCGTGGTTGTTGCGCCTTCACGCGATGTCAATCAATAATAATTATAACCTGGGGATAATATTGCAGTGAGACACAACCACTAAACACTTCGAGCACTCTAGGCGCCACCAACACTGATATGGGCTGAAACTTTATTAGAAGCAACTTCAACTCAGCCCGACCTGCTATACGTATATGAAACTCTGACAATGCGTGGAGCTAGCAACAGGGGCGTAACTAGGGGCAATTTCATAATACGCACAAACATGTTTTATTCTCTACTTCTTGAAAGGAAAGCAAGTATTTCAGCCACTTTGGTAATTGGTATTGAAATCTTGTCTAATTTATAAATTTTCAGCATGCAAATATGCAGGTGCGTTTTGAAATTTTGTCAATTTTGACAAAATTTCAATACGCACTTGCGTATTTGCCGTATAGGTAGCTACGCCCTTGAAGCAATAACATATAGGTCGATACTTTCTTATCATGCCCTATCCATCCTAATCGGAGGTGTAACAGTTGTGGAAATAAAGGCCTGGTGAGCTAAGTATTTGGACAGATCTATCAGTGCAGCAGACAGTGTGGGACCAGATCAGACTGCACAGAAACAAATTGAACACTACATGTACTGTTTGCCATTCAGAACAAGTCCTATGCTGAATCTAAGACACAGATAGAAAAGTCACAGATACAAGAATCATTTAAGGTGTTTTCAGTTTTTAAAAGAATCAAGATGTTCCCAAATACAACAAATTGTCAAGACCTTATAACTTTGTGGACATAAACACAACCGTAAATACAAAAAGCGGCATTTCTAGGAAACTTTTATAAAAGGAATCTTTATGCCAGATTTGATGCTTGCAAATAATGGACGAAGAGCTGAAGAAAAATGACTTTTGGAAGTTCGATAAACGTAAAAAGTAACAAAGTTAAGAGAGCATGAAATATAGGTCATCCTTAGAAACAAGAGGGCCCAGAGGACCCTAATTCGTTCACCTGAGTGTGTCTTCTATCATCATCAGTTACTTCAACAATGTAATGCAACATACTCATTCTAAAAGACTATCATCTTCCTCTTCATTGGACTTTAGTTTACAAGTTGTACAAACATAACTGTTATTGCATGGTAGACTGGAGGTTTAAGTAGCTTAATTGTACAGGCCTTGGGAGGGGGTGCTGGTGCTTTATAGGTGCTTTATTGGCCTTGGGAGATTTGAGAAGAAAGGGGGGGGGGTGGAGAGGGAAAGAGAAAGGGGACTGGTACTTGACAGCGGCATGATGGCTTGCAGATTTGCCTTTGCCTGGGATGCAGGGTGGGTCGGGGGGGGGGGGTTTGGAGGTGGGGGGGGGGGGGCAGGGACTGATGCTTGAAAATGGCATGGCATAGTGGCTTGCTGTTGTATATACCTTTGGCTTCACGTGGGATGGGTCGGAGAGCCATGGAGGCCATCTGACCCCAGGTCGGGGCCATTTTTGACCCCTGAGGGGCATAACTTGAACAATCTTGGTAAAGTCTGCCAGATGAAGCTACAAACCAAATTTAGAAGATCTGACCTTTGTAGTTTCTGACAAGAAGGTTGTTAAAGGTTAAACCCATATAAGTCTGTGTACAACATGTGACCCAGGGGCGGGGCCATTTTTGACCCCAGGGGCATAATTTGAAATATCATGGCAAAGGACTACCAGATGAAGCCACAAACCAAATCTGAAAGAACTGACTTTTGTAGTTTCTAACAAGAAGATTTCTAAAGGTTTTACCCTATATGTGCCTATGTAAAACATGTGACCCCCAGGGCGGGGCCACTTTTGACCCCATGGGGCGTAATTTGAACAATCTTGGTAGAGGTCTACTAGATAAAGCTACATACCAAATTAGACAGACCTGGCCCTTGTTGTTTCTGACAAGAAGATTTTTAAAGAATTACCCTATATGAGCCTATGTAAAACATGTGACCCCCAGGGCAGGGCCATTTTTGATCCCAGGGGCACAATTTGAACAATCTTGGTAGAAGTCTACTATATGAAGCTACATACCAAATTTGACAGACCTGGTCCTTGTAGTTTCTGACAAGATTTTTTTTTAAGATTTACGCTATATGAGCCTATGTAAAACATGTGACCCCCAGGGCGGGGCCATTTTTGACCCCATGGGGCATAACTTGAACAATTTTGGTAGAGGTCTACTAGATGAAGCTACATACCAAATTAGACAGACCTGGCCCTTGTTGTTTCTGACAAGAAGATTTTTAAAGAATTACCCTATATGAGCCTATGTAAAACATGTGACCCACAGGGCGCAGCCATTTTTGACCCCAGGGGCATAATTCGAATAATCTTGGTAGAGGTCCACTAGATGAAGCTATATACCAAATTAGACTGATCTGGCCCTTGTAGTTTCTGACAAGAAGATTTTTAAAGATTTTCTTCAAAATTTACGTATTTGTTGCCTTGGAAACCAGAGTTCTGCTTGGATTTCAAATCTTTCAACAACTTTCAGTCACAGCCACCCAAGGATCTTTACTGTGAAGTTTGGGCCAAATCACCCAGTGGTTTTAGGAGGAGATGTCAAATGTTGACAGATGCCGGACGCCGGATGCTTTCCTATAGGAATAGCTCACTTGAGCACTACCTGCTCAGGTGAGCTAAAAACTTTATGCTAGATTTGATAATTATGGGTATTGTACTTTCAGAGAAATGATCTTTAATGCTACCCAGCAGGACATGATGTCGAACTGACGTCAATGCCACGCTTGGTAGGATCACTGTTATCGTGAATGGACTGACAGAATGATGGACAGATGGAAAACCGGATGCCTGTTTCCCACCTTGCTAAAGCAGGTATGGCAAAAATGCAGAAAATATACTAAGAGTACTCATTTCCGTGAAATGTTCTCAACCACTCTTTTATTAAGCAAACAGCTGACTATAACAAGTGTGTGTGCATTTTTCTACGCTTTCCTTCCGAAACATAAACACCGTCAAACATTTGTAAACGCCGTCAATGGCAGCAATTAGCTACTGGCACGAATAGACATTGAGGTGCTGTTAAAAAAGGTATCACCCTAAAATATTGCCCTTATAGGCATGCTATTTTAGAATAAGAATTATGGAGTTCCAACTTACAATAATTATGGCAAGAATTCAGGTGTTCGCATAAATAATTAGGTATATTGCAGAACCTTATATTGTAGGATATTCTAACACAGTGCTCTTACAGAAGCAAAGGAAAACTACCGTGTTTTATTCTACAACAATTCACTGTTTCGGAGCGCTTGAGTCTAATTGCTGACGTCACTGCAATTACTGACGTAATTTTGTGACGTTTTAAGGCGTTAGATGGTCTAACGTCTCTTTTTCTTTCTAAAATCGCCATAAAAACGCACATTTGTCTTAGCTACAGTTAAGAATATTGGCGGGAGCATGAACGGGCTGGCAGGAAGGTTGGGAGAGTTTGAATGAACAGAACAGTTTTTCGGCGTTTTGGAGTGTTAGAAACAAAATAGTTCAGCTCTAACATTGAATTGTTGAATAATAATTCACTGTTTGTCGGTCAGTTGTAAGAAGATATATCACTCGCGCTCCGCGCTCTTGATATGATCTAATTTACAACTGACCTCCAAACAGTGAATTATTACTCAACAATTCACTGCTAGAGCTGATCTATTTCTTAATTATACTTACGGACAAAAGTTCTGCAGGGATGTTAAGGTAACATTCGTGCAGAACTTTTGTTCTTAAGTATAGTTCTAAACAGTTCTTTCAATATAGACAAGTCCATTTGTCAGAGATCCCGGGAACATGGCAGGATGCAGGAAGAGAAAAATACTATAAGTACAATTTATATAAAAGAGCATGTTTATTAGAGCACTGTTGCAGTCATATTAAAAAGTGACAATAAAATATCAACATAATGCTATTCTTTTGTGACATATAGCTGACATTACAAAATGACTCCCTAGACTGTATAATCACAGGAGTTTGACATTTTATCCCTAAACTAACATGGTATCAGTATTTATATATGAGCCGCGACACGAGAAAACCAACAATGAGGTTGTGTGCCCAGCGCAGACTCAGATCAGCCTGGACATCCACCCAGTCTGATCAGACTCTTTGCTAAGCGCTTAAATGGTAGCTAAGGGTCTAAGCTACCTCCATGCGGACAGCGAAGACTCTGATCAGACTGGGCGGATGCCCAGGCTGATATGAGTCTGCGCTGGGCGCACAACCACATTGTTGGTTTTCTCGTGTTGCGGATCATATGAAAAGAAACATATATAGACATGTCTCATTATATCTACATATCTACAGTAACGTACTTAAACTTGACTTTTTGTTAACTCATTGACAGAATTTCAAACTCCTGTGGTATAATCAATGAGGACATAACATATTTGAATATGAATTCCAGATTCCAATCAATCCAATGTCATCTATCACTTATTACTGTAATCTATAATTAGTTTCAAGTTTCATTATTATTTAGCTATGGATTCTGCAGGAAAAAACTGTATATTCTAAATCAAAGGGCAATGGGCATTAACTCATACAATACTAAAGCCACTCTCATAAAACTTGTGCGTACATCCTGTCTGGGAAAGATGTTCATTCAGTTTACCGTGCATGCCTTTTGTGAACCGTTGTCAATTTATGTATACAGTCCAACCTGTCTGAATACTATTAAAGGGTCACCTGTCTTAAGCAGCCACCTGTTCATGGTCCCTTGAACCAAAATATAGTGCAAACAAACCTGTGATATTGGATTACATGTCTTAAGCAGCTAATTTTGTGTGTCCCCTTGGGTGACCCCCTTAGGATTGAATGTACTTTATTTCCTTTTTGATTTTGATGGCAGGATTATAGGAGCTGCGTGCATTAGTTCCTTATCATTGCCTATCTTATTACTTTACTCTACTATGGTGATATACGTTGACACTCAGTTTCATGAAGTTTTAAGTAACTTACCGTAATGTGCGTATATACTGGGACACCTAAAAATAATGAATTTTCCATTTGGGACAAATGGAAAATTTATTATTATAGGTGTCCCAATACTTAAGCACATCAGGGTAGTTATGACGACAAGTGGCAGGATGGAAAGATGGATAGACAATGTCGAAATTATATCCCTGCATCTTCAGTGATAGATACCAAGATAGACCGAATCTGCAAAGATGTTCAGACTGGTTGAACATTTGCTATTTGCATTTACCAAGAAGTACCTTTTTGGTGGAGTAAAAAAGGTAAAGGTTTCCCATAGCCTAATAGCCGTTGGGGCAGTGGGGGTCAGAGACCCACTGTATCTTGGGCACAGCAGATAAAAGGCGGAGCCCATCCCTCTCCTTTTGCTGGCTTATCCTTCCCTGATTCTAAAAAGGTTCCAATTTGCTGCTGGGTTGACAGAAATAGTTTTCCAGTTAATGGATGGCAAAACCTGGGTGCAATCTCACAACCTTCCAGCAACTTTCTGCACCATAACAGTGTCACTCTAACCACTCGGCCATGGCGCCTCCCTTTGGTGGAGTGGTTCACTTAAATAAATCAACTAAGACACGCGAGTTCTAAAGACATTGTAAACAGTAATAACTTAAATCACTCTGTTATAATATAAAAGAACATAAGACAAGTGAACTTTAATAACTTAACCCTTTTTAGACCGGATACCCGTTTTGGGGACATTATGCAAACAGTGCAGACCCAGTTCAGACGCCGCAAAACGCGGCGTCTGATCAGGGCCTACATTGTTTGCTTGCAGGAATTTCTATGCAAAGTAAAATAAAAGTGAAAATATTCACCAGAAACCCCTAAAACTAGAAATGGGATTATCTGAATGATGAGAATGGATAAGTCCACTGGTCAAAAAAGGGTTAAATCACTTGATATGATACAAAACAACATGTAACAAGACAAATAACAGTATCATCACTTAAAGTGCCAAAAACAAAAATTGTTGAATTTGCAAACAGTGTAGATCCAGATAAGGTGGCTCATTTTGAGCCAGCTCAACTGGCTCAACATTGTCTGCCTTTTATTTTTTAAATCCTCAATATGATATAGCTTGGATGAAATAATCTTTTGAAAGTTTGCAGATTTAAAATTTGTCATCTGCGTTTTTTGGCACTATAAGACTTAGTTACAGAATAAAATGAAAATGATGACAACACAATAATTTACATATATGACTGTGAGCATCTGCTTGGATGAATAAATGGATGATTTGTGGCTTCATGGCCCTTTCAACAGTATTTCAGTCATTTGGGCCAGCTGAAAAATGGATGAGATGACTGATGATAAAAATGACAAAATCCCGAGGCTACGGAACAATCACGACCTTTGCCAGAATCAAGTGACTCCTGAATTATAAGTCTAGTGCATTATCCAGCTTGGAAACCCACAATTTATATGTGTGGACACCAAAGGCCCACGTCAGCATGCACATTGTGATCTATCAGGGCCCAGTTGTTCAAAAGTAATGGCCTCATTAGTTGACAAGACGTTAAATTTTCAAACCTATTGAACGCAAAAGAACTCCCATTTTTGCCCAAAAAATGTGAGGAGCTTTTGCAATGCAAAATCTCCTCTTTTTTTATCAACAAAAATATTAGCACAATTGATTTTATGTGTACTAGAACATAACAAATCCTTCATTAAAAACTTTGTTAGCAATGCTTTGACCAACTGGTTCATGTTTGCGGTGTATGTTTAGTTGCTTCTGAAATTAAGTTAGTAAATAATTTAAGCCCTAATCAAACTGTGCAGATGCACAAATGCTGGCTTTGGGCCTTTCTAGTGAAAATGTCAACTTTGGGAATTTTCCACGCTGAGATATTTATATATTACACATAAGAATGTACAATTTTACCTCCAGTTGTTTTGGTGTTTAACCAGTCCAACCTAAATTCTGGGCAATGAAACTTGGTTGCCTAAATCTTGGCTGACTGAACCTAGTAGCTATTGTCAATGCTAAGACATTTCATCATTTACTGAGTAATGCATACACAAGTGAGTGTGCAGAACTGGTAGCACTATAATGCATAGTATCAATCATAACACTTTTAAATTTGTTGGTATATACTACTTTGTGCTCTTATACTCTATATAGTCAAATGGAATGCATTTTGTAAACTGTAATATGTTTTAATACTGAGACATCTACAAAATTTATTTTCCGTTTGCCTGAAATGGAAAATTAATCTTTTTTGTCTGAACCAATATTTAAGCACATAATGGTAATAAAAGTTCAGTGCTCCAGATAAGAAGGGGTAAAGGGGATAATTTAAAGATAATTTTCCAAATTTCTCCATAAAACGAACCTTGTGGTCCCTCATTTGGACTGCCTCATTAAAACAGTTCTAATGAGGGACTCATTGAGACAGTTCTAATGAGGGGTCCCAACATATGTTTTTGCTGAGAAGTAAGAAAAATTATGTTTAGATCATCTCTCTCCTTCCCCTTCTTATCTGGAGCACTGTTTTTTGTGCATTTTTTGTGCTGATTTACTAATTAAGAGTTTCTATTTAAAAAAACTGTTTGAGGTGCAGTTGCCATTAGTATTCAAACCAATAGCTGCATTTTAAACTCCGAAATTATTCATGGAATGCAACGCACCCAAATCAACATACCTTTAAGACGTGTGGGTACACTTTCATGTTTTTCTACCATTTTAAAAAGGAAACAAGTTTTATAATTTTCTGTTTCATTCTTGGGAGGATGAAGCCTTTCAGAGAGGCAATCTACTCTTAAAGGAAAGAATTTGCTCCTAAAAGAGCAAATTCCTTCATTTAAGTGTTGACTCCTATTCAGGTGAGGGGCAAAAATTTAAATGGCAGAGTTGCTTCCGTTGCAAGTATACCCATTCACCTTAAATTCCAATTTACATAGAAATAAACACTCTGAAGTTGCTGCTTATCCTTCCCAACCACACACATCATGCACACAATTCTAATATTTGATGGAAATAGAGGGATGTTTTCTTTCTCTACATATAATAATCATATATTCTGGCCCTCAATAAAACTACCTAGCCAGAGAAGTTTGAAGGGGAAACCTCATCATATATTTTGGCTGAGTATTACAGACAAGAATCAGAGCTCTAGATAAGAGGGAGTATCTGATGATAATTAAGGATAATTTTTCTCATTTCTCATCGAAACCATATGTTGTGACCCCTCATCTGAACCGTCTCGATGAGACGGTTGAGATGAGAGGTAACAACATATGCTTTTATGCAGAATTAGCAAAAATTATCCCTAATTATCACCGAATACTCCCTCTTATCTAGAGCCCTGAAGAATACACAAAAGGCAGTTTCTAGCCCATCTGTGCTTTGTCACAAAACATATCTATACAAGGAAACTCTATCAAAGTTTTCGCTGCCCCTGCTGGAGAAGTAAAACTTAAATCTCATTTCTGCTAGTCACAGACAAGACAAAAACAATGCTAGATGTATCAGCAACTACTCTAAAAAGCTAAGTTTTTGGACTGGTTAATAATCTCACATCTCACAATCACGTGCAGATGCTGAACCAGGCCCTTACTACAGTAGACCAGCTACTATTTTCATCAAATACCACAGTTGCTGCAGATGGTTCCCATAAGCCCTGGGCTTTCAATCAATCCATGTCTGTTTTTTCTGTATCTTGTACTCAAAATTTGATGGACAAAATATTGTTTAAACCACTATCAGTTCTAGCTATTAGGAAAGTACAGTATAAGATGTTGGTTTTACATTTATTTTTCAGTTCACCTGAAAAATGTAGGCATATAAGATGCACAGAAAAACTTTTGTCAAGCTGGCCTATTAAGGTGAATAGATATGGTTTCAGGGGAAGCATTTCTGCCCTTTTCATTTTCTCCTCCCTTCAAAATGGAGTCAACTCTTAAAGAAAAGAATTTGCTCATCTATGAGCAAATTCTTTCCTTTTAGAGTAGACTTCCTTTTGAAAAGGTTTTGTTATCCAGAAGGGCACAACAGTTGTTTCCCTTTGATAATAGTTGAAGACCTAAAAAATTCTGTAAATGACTTTTCTGTCTTCAAATTAAGCCAAATTCAATTGCCTTATGCAAGGAAAGATTTGTCTAGCAGTTAGCATCGGATGCAGATCCTGATTAGACTGCTCCTTTGAAGCAAACTGAACTGGATCTCCATTATATTCCTGGACATCTCTGTTTGAAAACTAGCGGTCAACACATAAGACAAATTTACAATGTACATGTATGTAATTAAGTATACAAAAAAAAATCAGAATTTAGAAATTTCTCACATAATCTTATACATTTACAAGAATTCTGTAGCAACTGAAACAAATATGCAAAATCTTAATAGAAAGGGTGTCTGAGCAATATGGGACGATAAAGACTTGGAGCAGTTGGATCAGTCTTCTCAGGTCACACAAACAATTAATGGAATCTGAGATACTTCTGCAGTGAAAGCCATAAAACTCTGACCAGAATATGGATGTACAGGCTGATCAGTCTCTATATGGTTAACAAATATTATTTTGATCCCTTTTCTTCTGACTTGGCAATATAACTAAAAATTCCCTGGGAAACAGACAAGTAACATAACATATGTTTCTACATGACCATCTACATCTAAATCTGTTTCTTTTACAAAATTCAAACAGTGCTCCAGATAAGCAGTTACAGGGATAATTTGAGCTGCGACTTGAGAAAACCAACAAAGAGGTTGTGAGCCCAAAGCTGACTCAGATCAGCCAGGGAATCTGCTCAGTCTGATCAGACTCTTTCCTTAGCGCTTACAGGGTAGCTAAGGGTCTAAGCTACCTCCATGCGGACAGTGAAGACTCTGATCAAACTGGGCAGATGCCCAGGCTGATCTGAGTCTGCGCTGGGTGCACAACCACTTTGTTGGTTTTCTCGTGTCGCGCTCATATATGGATAATTTTCCTTATGTCACCATAAAAATGTATGTGACCCTACATTAGAACCATCTCACCATGTCATTTTCTATAAGAGGTCACAACATGTTTTTGTAAATCAGGAAAATTATTTCAGAATAAGAAATCACAATGTATGTTTTTTGTTGAAAATTAAGAAACATTATCTCAGAATTATCCTTGAAACCTCACCTTATATGGAGCTCTGAATCAACAATAACTTCTGGTGAGATCTGGTATTTGTCATGTGCATTTTAAAACAACAACACCCCAGAACTCAAGTCAAGCCAAATATTTGGTCTGAAAATTTTATCTTGCTTTTTAATTTCTCCTAACAATCATATGTTTTGGAATCTTATCAGAATTGCCTCAATGAGGCAATTCTGATAAGATCTCATAACATATGATTATGTGGCAAATTTAAAAGAAAAAATCAATTTTTATACCCAAAATTTTGGCTCATCTTGAGCTCTGTTATGTATTCCCTGTGTGTTAAATGTACACTTGTGCTAAATATAGACTTGTTCTCCTGCTAGACTGTCCATGAATGGTTTCACTAATTCACTGGTGGCGAAGTTGAAAACCAGTCCAAAAGTTATGGATATAGGAAGAGCTGGTAGAGCCTTCTTGAATATAGCCAGCAATAATAATGTAAAACATAAACCCTGAAACATATGAAAAGAAAACTTGAAACAATAAAGAACATTGAGTCATAGGATACACAACATATCAAATATATGGACATGACTACAGTAAGCAGAATGAGAAATACAGTCAAGCCTTTCTCAAAGGCCACTGCATAAAGACTTTTCAATATGAAGTATATTTTTTTTTAAGCAAGCACATCTCTAAAGCAAGCTGTAGTTGTCCTTCCCTTGGGTGTTTGCTTAAGACAGGTTTGACTGTGATGTGAATTCAGAATGCTGTGATACTTTGCCAATTAATATTGAATGATGGGATAATTAGAAGTTCCAATATTTGCATTGTATGTTATTGTAAGTCAGTTTACAAGCAGAATTGATGAACATTTGCAAATTTCCACTACTGACTTTACAATATGCTGAAATGGCCTTTGAGCAGTATTGTAGTAGGCCACTCTGTAATGTATTCAGTTATCTGTTTCTTGTATTGATATTTCTATGAATAATCAAATCTCAAATAACAGTGAAACAAAAAAAGCAATAGAAAAGTGAAAGAAAGCAATTACCATCAACCTTTTACAGGTAGAACCCCATAAAATTGACAAAAATTTTGCAAACAGTTGAATACTTACAATTAATATAGCTACAAAGCATGCTAACGTTGTATTCCAATCACCATATGATGAAGCTTTACCAACTAACACACCATAAAATATAAAATCTCCTAAACCAAGCTTTATTCCTCCTGAAATATAAAACATCGAGTCTTCTGTGTCCTAATTTGACATTTTTGTACTTAAAATCAATAAAATAATACATCATACTTCTTTCATTTATGAGCAGTGACATGAGAAAACCAACAAAGTGGCATGTGTGCCCAGCGTAGACGCACGTACGCCTGGGCAGCCGCCCAGTCTGATCAGAGTCTTTACTGTGTATTGAAGGGTAGCTAAGGGTCTAAGCTAGCTCCTTGGGGACAGCAACGACTCTGATCAGACTGGGCGGATGCCCAGGAAGAGCTGAGTCTTCGCTGGGCACACATGCCACTTTGTTGGTTGTCTCATGTTGCGGCTCAATTATTTGTTGTACTGTAACAATCCAGGTACAGTCAACCTTCTTTAGAACTGCATTCATTACAATGGCGAAATTCTTTACAGCAACCTTTGATGTGCACAGAATGGCTTTATTGGTAAGATGTATTCTTTATCACAGCAAATTCATTTAAACATCAAAATGTTTCGGAATAAAAGCCTTGGTTGCAAAGACAGTCCACTGTATTGTGTCCAAAATGCATCAGAAAACAGCAAAGACCTTGTTCAAATTGCTCAAATTAAATCTTGGGGCTAAAAGGAGCAGTCTTACTGGGGACTGTTTGCCAGTCAGCCAGCAGCTTTTAAATTTCTCTTTACATGAAAAAATGACTTGTCCAAACTGAAAGAGTCCTCTGTGACACTTCCTTGCTTTTAAAAGCTGCTTCTTTCTTTACTTTATTATGTCTATCATCAGCTGATCACATAATCACTGTTGGGAAATAAGAAAGGTAGATAGTATCAATCAACGCAAAATAAAATCTTTGACTTTTTTCTATATAAGCACATTTTAGCACAGAACCTGAGAAAAAAGGTTATGAGTAGTAGACTTATTCTTAGGAATTTTTTCACAAGTGTGAAACCTATGTTAATTCAGCCCAGGACTTACATGGAAGGTGGTGTCTTGCCTATCTGCACATTGTCTCAAAACAGAGCTAAACCAGAAAACTCAGCCAGAGCCCTAGATAAGAGGGAGTATGG
The DNA here is from genome assembly GCA_963989385.1 of Ctena decussata. Classification (NCBI taxonomy): domain Eukaryota; kingdom Metazoa; phylum Mollusca; class Bivalvia; order Lucinida; family Lucinidae; genus Ctena; species Ctena decussata. Next base: position 117,053,474 of record OZ022499.1, on the reverse strand, counting down.
GATGATAATTGAGGATAATTTTCCTTATTTCTCATTGAAACCATATGTTGTGACCCCTCATCTGAACTGTCTCATCGAGACGGTTCAGATGAGGGGTCACAACATATCTTTTTATGCAGAATTAACAAAAATTATCCCTAATTATCTGCAAATACTCCATCTTATCTGGGATTTTGTCAACAAAAGTTTTGTGCCGCTGACAATGCAAATGATGCCGAAAATGCCTACACCAGTCTAAGACACAGGGTAAAATCTATGTATAGCTCTCCATTAAGCTGCTGAAGTAAACTGATCAGATCTGATCTAAAATTTTATCCCGTGAGTAACAGTGTACGTCTTGCTTCTGCTAGTCGCAGGAATGACAAAAAAAAAGCAATCTAAACTTACTCTCTTCTTCCTCTTCTGATTCTTCTCTTCTGTCACTTCTTCTTTGTTCTTCGTTGCTTCTTGTGGCTCCCAGAGCCGAAATTGCTGCCCGGCCCTGCTGGGACTCTATACTACCTGAGGATGTTGTTAGCTCTCTGTTGCGCTCCCTGGGAACTCGGTTTGGGTTTGAGAACCCTCCCTCGTCACTGTCAGTCTCATCTTCAACTCTATACCTGGTTCTAAAGGTATCCTCTAAATAATCAAAAAGATTTTTTAAGGTGTATGAGTATACCCCTATGTTTTTTTTTTTTCTGCCATTTTTTACAAAGCGGAATAATTTCAACTCTTTGAAAAGAAAGAATTTGCTCCAAGAGGAGCAAAGTCTTTCCTTTAAGAGCTGACCCCAATTGAAAAGGGGACAAAAAAAGGGGGACAAAAAAAGGGGACAAAAAAAGGGGACAAAAAGGGACTCATACACCTTAAATGCCACATCTATTTAAGGTGACTGGATATGCATCCAAGCAAGCTCACTTGACCTAGAAATGTTCGTAAAGAAAATTATTTGCTCCCCTCTGGGAAAATAGTTTCATGATAAGTAGACCAATTTGTATATTATTCCATACATGGACACACTCGGCGCCAGGTGTGTGCAACCATGGTCACGTACCGCTGAGCCACTTAGGGAACATTGTTACGCAAAGTGAAACAGATAAGAATATTATTCCATACTTATTGATATCAATTACTGTAGATATTGGGGTGCCCTAGCCAATTACTATTTCTTAACATTCAATCAAGCAGATTTTACTAGATGTAAATGGCTATGTGTAAAGACTCTGCTGGAAGGGTGGCAAACAGTGCATACCCACATTAGATAGCTCCTCAGCCATCTCATCTCCATCTACCATATTAATCCTAATAAATGCCCCCGCTCCAATAAACACCAACTTCCTCTTTTCGTGAAAATAATGTTATATTTCATGAATTCCTGTTTGCTCCTCTGGATAAACTAGCTCTCTGAAATGGGGTCTACTCTTAAAAGAAAGAATTTGCTCCTACAGGAGCAAATCCTTTCCTTTAAGATTTGACCCCTACCCTACTAATGAGAAGAGAGGCAAAAATAGTAGCGTTGCTTACCCATTCACCTTAATACTATATATTTGCGTTATTTTGTCAGTGGCTGATTATCTATATTTAAGGCTCTGAATAAATCCCCCCTTTCCTAAAATTCAACACCCCAGGGCGTTTAATAGGATTAATTTGGTATCAGCTCAGATGTGGCACAGTATTTAGGGTAATTGAGATATAAGTCAGATAATTTCTCAAATCTTCATACCATTATTTCCTTCCAAAGGTGGTTGTGCACCTGGTGGTTGTGCACCCTGAGGATTTTTCGCTGATTTTTTGGATTTGGATTTTTTCTTTTTGTCGTCCTTCTTGTCACCATCTGCTCCTAATACTGTCTGCCAAACTATGGTGGCTGTAAAAAGTACAAATCAGAATGAAAGGGATTGATAAAACAGAAATACATGTTACAATATAGTTTCCATCCACTATATATTAGGATTACTTGCAACATCTCCAACTCCATCCACACACACCACACAAGGCAGAGCTCGGTAAACAAAATCGGGTACATGCCATAGAGGTATGACCAGTACTTCCTATACTAGTACAGTTTATTTTGAATATCTGAGTCCAGCAGTGCTAAGCATCCTTAACAAAGTTGTGAGTCAAGGATTCAGTAAGTTCTAAACATATAAAATCAAGTGTGCTAATATTTTTTGCACAGCAGAAGCTTCTTACTTTTTTCTGCAAAAAATAGCAGTGTTTTTGCGTAGAATACATTTGAAAATATTTTGTAGATGTGAACATAGCTCATTTACAGGGCCTGGTTGTTAAAAACTATTGATATCTGAAAGTAATCTCATGCTCTGAAAAAAATTAACTTACCAAATACCCATGAAACCTTTGTGACATTGTACAGGTTATATATCAATGTGATTCTTATGAACAAATTTCCCATATAACGTATCTGTTTTTGTGGATAAAAACAGAAATGCAGCAGTATAATACTGCTTATTTCTACAATCTGAGACAGACTGACATCAAAATCTGGCTTTGTGTCCAATGTTGCTAGTTATGGATGGAAAGATGGCTTGACTTTATGTCCGTTTCAACAATATTTCAGTCATATCAGGATGATGGGTGGGGGATAATGAAAAACTGTGAGCAACTGAACCTTGCTTACTGTTGCAAAGATTTCAGCCTCCAGTTGGATTCAAACCCGAACAGCTAGCTTAACAGACCAGTCCTCAACCCACTGAGCTACTGGGGCACCAACATTGCTGGTGAAGGGGCAAAAAGAATACACCTCAGAGCTCCAGATAAGAGGGGGTAATGAGGATAATTTGAAGATAATTTTTCTTATTTCTCAATAAAAACATATGTTGTGACCCCTCATTAGAACCGTCTCGGTGAGACGATTCTAATGAAGGGTCACAAAATATGTTTTATGGAGCAATATTTAAAATTATCCCTAAATTATCCCTGTTATCCCTTCTTATCTAAAGCACTGCACCTTTGTGATCTGAATCTTCACTGCTTGCTCATGCACTTTTGTTCCAATCTTTTGGTCATTAGGAAATAACCTTATGGAATACAGTGACTACCTACATGAATATATGAGTGCTGGAAAGATAGGTTCTTGTCGTTCCCTGGCTGTTTCAACTAACATACGAAGTGGACCCTTAGGACATAGCACAGCTACCAAATCTGCAATGATAACACACCATTACCCCATAACATATTCATATAACCAGCCCAATGAATATGAAATATTTTGGAAAGGAAAATTTTTATTTCTGATTTGAGCCGCGACACGACAAAACCAACAATGTGGTTGTGTGGCCAGCGCAGACTCAGATCAGCCTGGGCATCCGCCCAGTCTGATCAGAGTCTTTGCTGCCCGCATGGCAGTAGCATAGACCCTTAGCTACCCTTTAAGCGCTGACCAAAGAGTCTAATCAGATCTGTCAGATGCCCATGCTGATCTGAGTCTGCACTGGGCGCACAACCACTTTGTTGGTTTTGTTGTGTCGCGGCTCATTTCTTGTTTGCAGAATCTCATTATGATTTCTTAAGGTGTATGGGTACATCACCATGTTTTCCTGCCAAGTATACGAAGGGGAATAACTTTTGTGACTTCCTGTTGATGCAGCCCTTTCACAATGGGGTCTTCTTCTCAAGTAAAGAATGTGGCCCTAGGGGTGCAAAATTTTTCCTTAAAGTAGCAGGGTGGCAAGAATATAAATGACAGAGTTGCTTCCACTGAAAATTCATCCAGTTACCTTTATCGAAGTAATTATTACACAATCTCCTAAATGACAAGAAATGTTACAGTGTGTAACAAATGCCCCCGAAGGCCCCTTAAACTGAACCTGAGTCTTGCACATGATATACATTCTCATTTCGGTTTACTTTTCTGTAATAATTAAATGCACTTTGGAAGTTTAAGAGGATTCAAGGGGACTTAATTCAACCACTAACCAAACTGTGTTGTGTTCTTGACATTGGGTGTGGGAACCTAAATGTCACACCTTACATAACTTAAACTTTACTTTTCTTTACGTTACCATTTTATCATGACACTGACTTCGGGCAACAGAACCATAATTTGTTTGTGGCATATCCGCTGTTTTATACCTTTTCATGAAGTTTAATGAAGTTTACTTCAAAAGTTTTTAGGTAATTGAGGATGAATGACTTGACCTTTCACCTCTGGCTATGACCTTGACCTTGGGTATGGGGCCTATGTCTTGTGCATGGTAAATTATCTCATTAGGCTTTATCTTTCTTTGAAGTTTGCTTTGGTACTTTTCTGAGTAATTGCTGAGACATTATTTGACCTCTGACCCCAGATTGTGACCTTGACCTTGGATTTTGGGATCATAAATATTGTGTGTAACATACCTTCTCATTATGGTTTACCTTTCAGTGAAGTTTGATGACATTAGCTTCAGCAGGTTTTAAGCTATCATAGAGGCAAGATTTGACCTTTGACCCCCAATTGTGACATTGACCTTGAACCTGGCAACCCAAATACAACATCTCATTATGTTTCATCTTTCGGTGGAGTTTCATTAAATTTGCTTCAGTAGTTTATAAGTAATCGCTGAGAGCCATGCACATGATATACATTCTCATTTCGGTTTACTTTTCTGTAATGTTTAAATGCACTTTGGAAGTTTAAGAGGATTCAAGGGGACTTAATTCAACCACTAACCAAACTGTGTTGTGTTCTTGACATTGGGTGTGGGAACCTAAATGTCACACCTTACATAACTTAAACTTTACTTTTCTTTACGTTACCATTTTATCATGACACTGACTTCGGGCAACAGAACCATAATTTGTTTGTGGCATATCCGCTGTTTTATACCTTTTCATGAAGTTTAATGAAGTTTACTTCAAAAGTTTTTAGGTAATTGACACGGGTGGGAAACTCCATAATCAGAGTCAATGGCTCTGATAAGGAAAGGTTATGGCGGCTTTCCGGAGCACGTGCGGCTATGATTATACCGGTTGAAATTTGAACTAAGAAAAGGTAAGTTTCGTATTTGTGGTATAAATTCATTTTTACGGCACGGAATCTCAAAAAAGGGAGACTGTAGTTCAATGCTCAGGTCTTTTAACTTCTTTTCTACGCTAAGGTTAGTTGTCATATGCGTACGATTTTGTCTGAATCATTTGTGTCGTGGGGTTACAGAAGGCTAATTTACAGATAGACAGCTAAAATTGCTTTGAAATTCCTGTTGAAATTATATAAACTTGAGAATTTTCGCGGTTGAAGAGTGTGCACTGATAGTCTGATCCTTTTTCTTTCGCAAAAAGTAAGAATTGAAAGCAAATAAGTGAAATTGAGAATAAATAAGCCGAGGCTCTGATTATGCCGAGCGGCTCTGATTATATCGGCCGGCTCTGACGTAGGACGGCTTCTATTGTAAGAGTCAGTTACTACTGACAGAAGTAAATGTCTTGTAGTAGTGTTATTCACTGCATGAGCGTTGTAAAACAACACTGTAGTCTACGTCACGTTCAGGGACATGCGTTTGATGTTTATTTTGGTTTTAAGGGCCGACAAAATTAGTTGCAATGTTACGCTAGTCCGCCCAGTTATTTGTCACGCAATATATCACTAGATTTTACCATGGGCTATATAGGCGACCAGTGTTAGAATTAAGATTTTAGCATGGACTAATTGTTGTCAAGGGAAGTCATTTTCTTTCCAGAAAAAAATAAAAGCGTTCATATTCGATTACAATGCATATATGAAACCAACATATTCAAATTTTAAAACAAGCTTACCGATCAAATGTGAAAGTTAACAAAGTTCAAGTATCCACCAAAGTTAAAGCTTTTTGGGTTACCTCCCTTGTCCATCACTATGCATTCAGAACATAATGCACGTTATATTTTTATACATCATCATAGGTTCATAATTTTTGCAACTTTTTTTTAAAAATAACGAGAATTCTTAATAATGGCAAATGGACAGACAGACTTGGTGCCAGGAGATGCAGCCATGGATTCGTTCCACTGAGCCTCTTGGAGACCAACGTTATGAGAATTGGAATGACAATAAATAATAATGACAAGATACTATTTGTATGAGGGTGTTTCACAGCGTTGTTAACTACGGATGTACTTCAATCAAAATGCGCCGTAGTCGAGTAGTGAGAGTGACACGGCTATGGTGCAAAAGTAAACGAGGACCTGTTTAGAATCAAGGATTAGTAAGGCAGCGAAAGGAGAGATGGGCTCCATCTTTTGTTTCAGTGGGTCTCTAATTCCTACTGCCTCTACGGCCGCTAGGCTATGGGAAACCTTTACACTGATATATAATGCAGTACAAGATTTATGCTATGGACAACAACATCCATTAACTTGAAATCTAATGCATTTATTAAAACCTCCTTTTTCTCGCCATAATGATATTTGGAATTCAATCATCTGTCAAACACTGCAACTAATTTTGTCGGCCCTTAAAACCCAAATAAACATCAAACACACGTCCCTGAACGTGCCGTAGACTACAGTTTTGTTTTACAACGCTCATGCAGTGAATAGCACTACTAAAAGACATTTACTTCTGTCTGTAGTAACTGACTCTTACAATAGAAGCCGTCCTACGTCAGAGCCGGCCGATATAATCAGAGCCGCTCGGCATAATCAGAGCCTCGGCTTATTTATTCTCAATTTCACTTATTTGCTTTCAATTCTTACTTTTTGCGAATGAAGAAGGATCAGACGATCAGTGCAAACTCTTCAACCACGAAAACTCTCAAGTTTATATCATTTCAACAGGAATTTCAACGCAATTGTTAACTGTCTATCTGTAAATTAGCCTTCTGTCACCCCACGACACAAATGATTCAGACAAAATCGTACGCATATGACGACTAACCTTGGCGTAGAAAAGAAGTTAAAAGACCTGAGCATTGAACTACATTCTCCTTTTTTTGAGATTCCACGCGGTTCAAAAGAATTTATACCACATATGCAAAACTTACCTTTTCTTAGTTCAAATTTCAACCGGTATAATCGTAGCCGCACGTGCTCCGGAAAACTGCCATAACCTTTCCTTATCAGAGCCATTGGCTCTGATTATGGAGTTTCCCACCCGTGATTGAGGATGAATGACTTGACCTTTCACCTCTGGCTATGACCTTGACCTTGGGTATGGGGCCTATGTCTTGTGCATGGTAAATTATCTCATTAGGCTTTATCTTTCTTTGAAGTTTGCTTTGGTACTTTTCTGAGTAATTGCTGAGACATTATTTGACCTCTGACCCCAGATTGTGACCTTGACCTTGGATTTTGGGATCATAAATATTGTGTGTAACATACCTTCTCATTATGGTTTACCTTTCAGTGAAGTTTGATGACATTAGCTTCAGCAGGTTTTAAGCTATCATAGAGGCAAGATTTGACCTTTGACCCCCAATTGTGACATTGACCTTGAACCTGGCAACCCAAATACAACATCTCATTATGTTTCATCTTTCGGTGGAGTTTCATTAAATTTGCTTCAGTAGTTTATAAGTAATCGCTGAGAGCCATGCACATGATATACATTCTCATTTCGGTTTACTTTTCTGTAATGTTTAAATGCACTTTGGAAGTTTAAGAGGATTCAAGGGGACTTAATTCAACCACTAACCAAACTGTGTTGTGTTCTTGACATTGGGTGTGGGAACCTAAATGTCACACCTTACATAACTTAAACTTTACTTTTCTTTACGTTACCATTTTATCATGACACTGACTTCGGGCAACAGAACCATAATTTGTTTGTGGCATATCCGCTGTTTTATACCTTTTCATGAAGTTTAATGAAGTTTACTTCAAAAGTTTTTAGGTAATTGAGGATGAATGACTTGACCTTTCACCTCTGGCTATGACCTTGACCTTGGGTATGGGGCCTATGTCTTGTGCATGGTAAATTATCTCATTAGGCTTTATCTTTCTTTGAAGTTTGCTTTGGTACTTTTCTGAGTAATTGCTGAGACATTATTTGACCTCTGACCCCAGATTGTGACCTTGACCTTGGATTTTGGGATCATAAATATTGTGTGTAACATACCTTCTCATTATGGTTTACCTTTCAGTGAAGTTTGATGACATTAGCTTCAGCAGGTTTTAAGCTATCATAGAGGCAAGATTTGACCTTTGACCCCCAATTGTGACATTGACCTTGAACCTGGCAACCCAAATACAACATCTCATTATGTTTCATCTTTCTGTGGAGTTTCATTAAATTTGCTTCAGTAGTTTATAAGTAATCGCTGAGAGCCAATTTTGAGACTTATGACCCAACTGTGGCCTTGACCTTGGGCGTAGGGACTTAAGCCTTGTGCGTGACACACCTTCTAATTATGCTCTATCTTTCTGTGAAGTTTCATTAAATTTGCTTCAGTAGTTTTAAAATTATTACTGAGACACGATTTTGAGACACAATTTGACCTTTGACCCAATTGTGGCCTTGACCTTGGGCGTAGGGACCTAAGTCTTTCACGCGACACACCTTCTCATAGTGTTTTATCTTTCTGTGAAGTTTCATCAAATTTGCTTCAGTAGTTTTAAAATTATCGCTGAGACACAATTTTGAGACACAATTTGACCTTTGACCCAATTGTGGCCTTGACCTTGGGCATAGGGACCTAAGTCTTGCGCGCGACACACCTTCTCATTATGCTTTATCTTTCTGTGAAGTTTCATCAAATTTGCTTCAGTAGTTTTTAAGTTATCGCTGAGACACGATTTGTAACGGACGGACGGACTGACGGACGGACGGACGGACAGTCGGACGGACGGACGGTGCGATTTTAATATGCCACCCGAAGTTCCTTCGGGGGCATAAAAAATGTTTTCGTGGAGAAATATGTAAAACATTCAATCAAAGCATAATCTGAAACTTTCTATGCATAAGTTTTATTTTATGTGTTTAAAAAACAAGAACTTTGCGAACTGCTATAGGTATAACCTGCTCTTACTGAATAAAAGGGAAAAAGCTTCCCAGCTATTTCCTTTGGTACTTTTGTATAATAATATTTTGACTAATGCTTGATGATCATTTGCATTAAATTTTGACAGAAACTGACTAAAACTGGAGCTGACTGACATACCAATTTATGTAATGAAGACTTAGGTCACAAAATTGTAACAGGCTTGATGAACAACTGTCTAGCTGCTATTTCTAAATGGAACTAAATACATGTAGTATTATTCACACAGAAAATGACAACATCATCAGACTGTTAAATGTAGGTCAAGATCATAAAAACTTAAGCATTTGTAGATGCTGACACCAATGCTGTCATTGGGGGAAGAGCAACAGCCTTTCCTGCCCTTTCCAATAGGTGATATTTTTTTATATGTAATTTACGACAGTTTCAAGAATATTTATGTATATTGAGTTATCGTTGAGCAGGGGTGGGCAAAACTGGAGCTCCCATGAAAAAAACACACCTGAACATGGCTTTCTCACTTGTGTGCCGGTTGAGGCTCAAGTCCACAGTGGTGAAAGACCTGGTGTTTTAGAGTCAGCGCTCTTATCCACTAAGCCACAGAAGCCTATCTTGTACAGGTGAACCCAAATCAGATCATTCTGTTAAATACTACATGTAGATGTACTTACCCCATATAACCATGACCCCTAGAACCACCCAGAGAGTCCAGTCTGGAAGGTACTTTATAAATACCAGTGACATTAAGGCACAGATAGTGATCAGGTAGGCTTGTTGTAAGAGCAATGGCCCCTTCCAGTGTATACACATCATCCCCAGTACACCAAAGTTCCACATGAGTAGCGCTACAGTGATATAGTCCATAGGAACATTATATGCTTGTAACACAACCCTGAAAAGAATGACATACCATTATGGTCCTATATACTGGGTCAAAACTGTCAGAACAAACAGTGTGGACCCTAATCAGGATCTGCACAGTTGGTCAATCAATCAACTATCTTTTAGCATGATGCACACCAAGGAAAAATCAACTTAATCAAGTTTAAGTAGTAATTGGATACACGGTTCCAGCAGGACCTGGTATGGTACATGTAATACCATACAATGTATAACCAGGGCCCAGTTGTTCAAAGCATCATTGGCTTAACAAAGGCGTTAGAGGAGGATTCATTAGGTCTTACAGCACTTATACAAAATTAGTCGTGGTAATATTTTTGCAGAAAAATTGTGCAGAGCTTTTGCACTGCAAAACCTCTTCACATTTTTAGGCAAAAAAAACCAACAACAATGGTATTGTTTTAGAGTACAATACATTTGAAATTTTAGTCTCGTTAACTAATGACGTTAGTTTTGAACATCCAGAGCCTGATCTCTCAACAGGAATGCTTTAAATTATAATAAATCAGAAATTTCCCCAGTATAAATATATTTGATCGGACACATTGCCCTATAGTAAGATCACTTGTTCAATTTTTAAGTAAGTACATTATAAATGAGCTGTGACACGACAAAACCAACAAAGTGGCACATGCACCCAGCGAAGACTCAGATCAGCCTGGGCATCCGCCCAGTCTGATCAGAGTCTTTGCTGTGCACTTAAAGGGTAGCTAAGGGTCTAAGCTACCTCAATGCCAACAGCAAAGACCCTGATCAGACCTGGTTGATGCCCAGGCTGATCTGAGTCTTTGCTAGGTGCACATGCCACTTTGTTTGTTTTGACGTGTGACGGCTCATTTGGTTGAATTGCCAAAAGTGAAAATAGTTGAACTTATATTTGCTAACAGCATAGATCCAAATGATGAGCTGAATCACCTGTATCGGGAGTTTGCTCACTATTCTTTGAATTCTCAATATGATATAGCTTGGACAGAAAGTTTTTTAAATTTAGCAGACACAAATTTTGTCATCTGCGGTTTTGGCACTTTAATGTCAAGGTCTCTCATAGTTAATTTGGGTATCTTAATGGATGTTATTCCATGTTGATACCACAATCGTTATCAACTATTTTTCATTTTCAGTTAAATTTCTGAGGCTGAGCAAATCTAGCACTACACACAGCAAACTGCACAGATTTATAACATACAGTTGACTCTTGTTATCTCAGAGTCCCAGGGATCAGAAAACTTTTCATAAATTTTCTTTGACATAAGAGGATACTTGGAGATATCAGTGTTTGAAGCACCAAAGGTCAACAGAGCTACAGATAAGAGGGGTATTTGATGATAGTTGAGGGATAATTTTCTTTATTTCTCATTCAAACCATATGTTGTGACCCCTCATCCGAACTGTCTCGTTGAGACGGTTCAGATGAGGGGTCACAACATATGTTTATATGCAGATTTATCAAAAATTATCCCTAATTATCACCAACTACTCCCTCTTATCTAGGGCTCTGGTCAACCATGCACCATACATGTATTACATACATACAAGTACAGCACTGGATTCCACAGAACTGTAATGTAAATTTTTTAAAATTGCCCAGCATGCCGATGCACTAACTGGATTTAAAAGAAAAAGAAACTAATTTCTCTATCTAAATGTATGTCATAAGATCTTGCTGGAGCTGACATGTATAGGCCAGTCTGATGATATCCCACTTTACTGGCATTTGTAGGAAAAGACAAATATCATGATGTCTAACTCTAAGATTTCAGCTCCACTTACCCGAGGTATAAGTAGGCGAACAAGAACAGCAGCAGTAGGGAGGACAAGATCAGCCAGCCATGGATAAACTGAAAAGAAACTAAGTTTCGACACTGGAAACACCAAATCATATGACTTGAGAATAATTTTGTTTGAGAAAATCTGAAGTCTCTGTGGAAAGAATTTCCGTTTGTGATGTCAATGAAAAATTGGGCGGAGCATGGCATACACTGATTGCCATTCTCAGATACCAATGATGTCATAAATCTGTTACCATAGCAACTAAGAGAAAATATTGATGTCTTAGTGACATCATCAAGACATCATTCTGCCAAGGTACTAAGCACAATAGCTGGTAATTCTGTAGTTGCTATGGTAACGGATCTATCTCATCTTCTCACTTATAACTCGAGAGGAGCATGGCATACAGAGTATGCCATACTCCTCTCTAATTTTAAGTGAGATGCTATCTAAAATTCTTACAAATGGATGTGTGATTTTCTCAAACCTGTAATTCATTATCAAATAATTTCATTCTCTGTTTAAACTGATAGGCCAACTGGGCCTGATATCACTCTCCTGGATCAATTTTAGACAGAATGTGTTGTGCAAAGTTAAGACGGAAAAATAAGTTGATGAAAATGCTGATTTTTTTGTTTTTTAAAACAATGGATCTTTGATAGTCCAATCATAAATGTAGAAGAACTATATGAAAGGATCCTCCTGTCAAAGTTTGGTCAAAATATGATAAGTAGTTTTTTCTGATTATGTTGTTGACAAAAATCTAAGAGGTAACCACATAGCAGGTTGATATGATATTAGTTCACTCATATTCCTTTTAAAATTACAGTATTCTGTCATTGTCATTATTCTGCGACATTACATAAACAAGGGCTTTGCAAGCGGCGCATAATACGCCCGTTTCAATGTCCTAAAGGAGTTATAGAATGAACAAGATTGTTTACAAAAGGACAGACAGGCAGACAAACAGGGGCAAACACTCTATAATTAACTACAACTGTCAGCGAATCCGACTATACCCCCGCTTAATTGCTTAAATCAAATGATGTTATTTTCGTAACAAAAAGCATAAAGAGGGAGAGAAATCATTGTTACCATGTATACCAAATATGAATGGTTGCTGTGAAATCTGTTACAAAAAATTACATTACTCAAAGTCAGGAGAGAAAGAAAATTGGCAAAATATAGGGAAGAATAAGCAGGAGAAGACTGATTATCAATCCCACAATACAACAAGTTATCATCAACCTGCATACAAAATCCCTACTCTAACATACAGATGCATAGAAATCTTTTGCGAAAAAAATGCATTATTCAAAGTAAAGAGAGAAAGAAAATCGGACAAAAACAGGGAATAAAAAGAGGAGTCTGGTTCTCAATCCCACAATACAGTAAGTCATCATTAACCTACATACCAAATATGACTAATCTAGCTTGCATGGTTGTGGAGAAATCTTTGATGAAAAAGTTCATTATTCAAAGTATGGAAAGAGAGAATATTGGACAAATACAGGGAAGAATAAGCAGAAAAAGGCTGGTTCTCAATCCCACGATACAACATATCGTCATCAACCTGCATACCAAATAAGACTACTCTAGCTTGCTTGGTTGTGGAGAAATCTTTGACGAAAAATTTTATTATTCAAAGTATGGAAAGAAAGAATATTGGACATAAGCAGAAAAAGGCTGGTTCTCAATCTAAAGATACAACATATCGTCATTAACCTGCATACCAAATATGACTACTCTAGCTTGCATGGTTAGGGAGAAATCTTTGACGAAAAATTTCATTATTCAAAGTATGGAAAGAAAGAAACTCGGACAAATACAGGGAAGAATAAGCAGGAGAAGGCTGGTTCTCGATCCCACGATACAACATGTTTTCATCAACCTGCATAACAAATATGACTACTCTAGCTTGCATGGTTGTGGAGAAATCTTTGACGAAAAATTTCATTATTCAAAGTATGGAAAGAAAGAAACTCGGACAAATACAGGGAAGAATAAGCAGGAGAAGGCTGGTTCTCAATCCCACAATACAACATGTCGTCACCAACCTGTATGCCAAATATGACCAGTCTAGCTTGTATGGTTGTGAAGAAATCTTTTATGAAAAAATTTGATCAAATGGGGATGGAAGGACAGATGGAAGGACAGACGGAAGGATGGACAGATGGAAGGACGGATGGACAGATGTAAACCAGTATACCCCCAACTTTTTCAAAGTGGGGGTATAATGACTGCAACATCATCTAAATATTTAACACATGATATACTGTCTCCAAAGGTAGTTGAACAAGGGAGATAACCTAAATACACTAGATATAGCATTTTCAGTTCTAGTTTTTTCCCATGACAATATATATTATTGTACAAGACAACACAAAAACAGCCTTTTAGAACTAATGAAATATCCCAAACGGTTATCTAGTTATGGCGCGTACAAGACTTACAGAGAAAAAATTAATCAAAGGGGCATAACTTCAAAAGTAAGAAAGGGGGAGCAACCATTCTTGTACGCAACACGTTCCCCCACCCTGATACATATGCCTACCAAATTTCATGAAGATATCCCAAATGGTTACTGAGTTATGGCGTGTACAAGAATGTTTACGGACGGACGGACAGCGCCACGACATAATACGTCCGTTTTTTCAAAACGGGCGTATAAAAATAATATTATATAATATTATATATATATCATACGACAGGACAAGCCTTTAATTTTATTGGTTTATAATTGAATTATTCCAATTCCAAATTTATTTACAAGCAATTGATTGGTTGATAATGAATGAAATACAGTTTAATATACAATGATAAATCCTGTGATCCAGAAACTTGCAAGTGCTTGGAACTATTTTCTCAGAAGGGGTTATTAGTTTGTTGTTGTTGTTTTTTGTGATGAGCAAGGCACTGTCAGGCAAGATATTCTGTACATTGGCAGGTCTTGCTGGAATAAGGAAGGCATCCCACTGTGTAAATCTTATATTGTTCTCAGAAAAACAGGAGTCCCAGGCTAAAAATAGGAGTCCAGGACTCCAAAAGAGTCCTGAGATCCCTGGATGAGTTGATGGTTCTGCTAACATATACAGAATCTGCTGGCATACTACAGCCTTCACTAGTATAAAAACCTCTATGACATCGAGGAGCAATGAGTTCTATTAGGGTGTAGTAGAATAATTAAATCAGTGAAACCCCACTCACCTTGTAGCACCTGTACTTGTACAATAACAGTAATACGACTGTCATCACCACCACTACTCCTAACAGTATCAATGCATTAGCCAAAGACTGCCATACTTTAGTCCCTGTCGTTGCATCCGGCTTGTCGCCATCATGGAATGGTGTATAAATCCTACAAATAAAATGAGCCACATCATGTGATTTCAAACATAGCATTGATGACAACCATAGGCTCTGATCAAACTGCACAAGAGTGCAGTCTGATCAGAACCTTTGCTTGTCCCATTAGCTATCTATGGAAGTGATCAAAACACCAGAGCCAACATAAAGGTCTCTGATTACCCCCTATAATTGAGAAGGATGATCTGAATATCACATGACAAAATTATCACTTTGCTGAAAGTCACATGACACAGCTCAAATACTGTACCAGAGCTCCAAATATGGACGTCCACCTTATTTTGTCAATAATTTTGGTATATTTTTCTTATTTCTCAATAAAACATTTTCTGTGTCACTCAATGGAACTGCCCCAGATAGGTAATGCTACATGTAGCTGAGGCCTACAACATAAGGTATGAGCCGAGACATGACAATACCAACAAAGAGGCATGTGCGCCCAGCTAAGACTCAGATCTATCAGCCTGGGCATCCACCCAGGCCTTAGCAACCCTTAGCTACCCTTTAAGAGCACAGCAATGACTCTGATCAGACTGGGCGGATGGCCAGGCTGATCTGAGTCTCTGCTGGGTGCACATGCTACTTTGTTGGATGTGTCACGTCACGGCTCATATTATTTTCTGGAAAATGAATTCAGGTTCATGCAGAGCTATAAAAATGATATTCATTGAGAATGAAAATAAAATGAGCTGCGACTTGCTAAAATGGTGCTTAAGCCTTAACACATATGCCACTAGCAAGGCCTCAGATCAGCCTGCACAACTTCACATTCTGATGAAAGCTTTTACAGTTTGCAAACATCATGTAAAACCCTGAAGAATTTACAGCCACAAAATGAATGCTCAAGCCAGCCTGCAGGGATTCACAGACAGGGCTGATTCACGCACCTTTTTTCCTGGTATGGCTCAAATAACATACATAAATCCACAATAAGGTGTTGATTTTTTTTTTTGATAATTCTGAGAAAAGTTTCCATATTAGTCGATGAAAACATATGTTGTGAAGCCTTATCAGAACCATCTTGAAGAGATTGTGTTTCCCCTATAGAGGTTTAGAAGGGTGCTGCACTCTTCTGCCTTTTGGCCTTACCCTTCTGCCTTTTAACCTTACCCTTCTCCCCTCAAATTTCATTCATATAAATGTCATTTTGTTGCAATTTTCAGCTTTCTTCATGTAAAAGAGGGCCTTTTATAATACACATATTTATATATCAATGCAAAAATAAGGTGTTTATCCTGTTAGAAAGTGTTAATACCCTTAGTAAAACTGTCTCTGAAAATAATGGCTTCAGAAAAGTGCCCTTCAGGGAGTGTGTCACCATTAAAAGTGTCCTTTTTCAGGCCAGCACCCTGCCTTTTGTCATATAAGATAGATCTAGTTTTCTGGAATTGATTTAGATTTTTTTTTAGATAGGGAAACCTTACCTCATAGCAGAAATATTTACAACTAATTACATATATGGAATTTTGGCGGGAGGCAGATACTAGAAAATTTGTGAAATTAAAAGATTCATACAAGTATGATCCACTTTTGGTGGTATAGAATGAAACCGAACTGATGGTAGCAACAACCACTATCATACATAGTGTGACCGGAACAAACAACATGATAACATGTTTAGCCCCATATTGAAGAGTTTCTTCCTCCTCTTCTGCAACCTCGGCCTCGCTGCGGGGTCGAGTCTGCCGCCTCCGCTGTCCCTGAGCTGCATCACCACTAGGCCGGGTTTCAACCTGTAATACATTAACAGAGCTCCAGATAAGAGGGGGTGTTGAGGATAATTCAAAGATAATTTTTCTTATTTCACAATGAAAACATATATTGTGACCCTCATTAGAACTGCCTCAGTGAGACAGTTCTAATGAGGGGTCACAACATATGTTCCTATGGAGAAATATGGAAAACTATCCCTAAATTATCCCTGTAACCCCTTCTTACCTTGAGCACTGCATTGACATGTAACTGGTACACATACATGTAACTACTAAAGTAAATGGGTACAATTTCAGGGGAAGCAACTCTGGCAAGATTATTTTTGCCTCCCTTCTCAATAGGGATCAACTCTTTAAGGGAAGAATTTGCTCAGGGTTCAGGGGCTAGAGGGCGATTTGAGAGAAATAGTCTCCCTAAGCTGGCTGGCTTCTCTCTATTTTGAGCTGAGGGAGGAGTGAAGATGTAAAGTGTAAAAAAGTACATATATGGAAGTCCAAATTTGGGTAAAAACTTCTCCCTCAAGTCCTGAAAATGTCACAAACTTCTCCCTGTCTGAAAGATCTAGGCTGACCCCTGATTTGCTTCCTCAGAAATTCTTTCCTTTAAGAGTAGTCTCATTTTCAAAGTGATTTGGCATCCAGGAAAGAAAACAGGAAGTCACAAAAGTTGCTTCCCTTCGTACAATGGTAGAAAATCATGGATATGTAAATATACACCTTAAAAGCCAGACTTTTTGGTTGTGATTGTTTGCAAAACAACATATGTTGTAAAACCTCAATATTTCAAACACAAATAACTCACAGAATAGCCTGAAGTAAAATTTCTAAAAAAATCAGTCTGATCAGAGTCGACACTCTGTTTATTTATTGTCTTCAAATGGCAGAATATTTCTTTGTGAAGAAATCAGTAGATAAGCTCTTTTGTTTTCCTCCAGCAAAACTCAGACATTTTTTCCTGCATCCTTAAAACTGTAAATCAAGATCAGCAGTAACATACAGGGTTCGTTTTTATAAACAAAAGCTAAACAAGAACTGCATTTGAAAATATACATGAGAATTGAAAACATTACGATAATCAGCTTCCAGAGGGCTAAAAGAGTTTGGTTTTTGCAATGTCATGCCATACATGGCATGTCTCACAAAGGAGACGAGCTCTGTAAGCAATCAGCTTTTGTTCTGATCCTTGAACTTTGAGTAACTGTGATGTTTGTATGTTGTAATGAGCATTTATGAAAATAAAAAATGGTTAAACAAAGTCTCTCCAAGTAAATTAAAATCTCACTTACAGTACATGAGCAGCAACTTGACAAAACCAACAAAGTGGCATGTACACCCAGAAAAGACTCAGATCAGCCTGGGCATCTCATCAGTCTTCCCTGTCCCCACTGAGCCAGCTTGGACCCTTATATACCCTTTTAGCCCAAAGTGAAGACTGATCAGACTGGGCAGATAGCCAGGCTGATCTGAGTCTTTGCTGGGCACACATGCCTCTTTGCTGGTTTTGTCATGTCGTGGCTCACATTCTAAATTTTACGCTTATCCCTCAGAAAAAGCACGGAAAAAATGATTTTCAGATATATTTTCCTGACAACAATTGGAGAATCACAACACAAAAAAAATAGCCATCAGAGGAGATGGCAAATCCCCCGACCGAAGACCCCCATGGGCCTTGGTAAAAAGGGTGCACTTCAAAACACATATTAGTAATATATTGTCGTTCTTTTATGCTTCTGATTGACATTAACTGTTAACAGATACATGACTATCTAACACTCAGACTAAAACAGTATGCTTGACTGCTAAAAAGAGGTAATATCTCAAACAGCCACCATATACACAATTGTATAGCATACGATACATTCAACTTTCAAAATGTGTGAATAACTTCTAAAGTACAAGCTCTACAAACCTAATTTTGAGCTCTCTAGTAAGTGAATTTGGACAAAGAATCCAAATCTGGAAAAAAAAAATTTTTGTTTTTTTTTTGGGGGGGGGGGGGGGGGGGGGGGGGGGGTTGCGGGAGGGGGCACGGGAATGTGGAAGGGTAAGAGAGAGTTAGGAACACTGATAAGATATCACAGCATGATCATCAATATTCTAAAAGGTTCACGGTTATTCAAATTCTGGAGCTGGCCAGGGTTATACAGTTATGGAGCAGAGACTCAAACAGCAGCTCAAACTACCAAAGGGAAATAATTCACTAGATCTAAAAGCAAGAGTTATCATTCATGTATGAGACAAATTGTCATGACCTGTTCTGCATATCTGTGAAGTATCATGAAAATATTTCAAAAGGTATTCAAGCTATGGAGCGGACACTTAAAATCATCAAAGGGAAATAACTCCAAAAGTAAGAAAGCAAGAGTTGTCATTCTTGTTCGTGACACATCAACACGACTTGTTCTACATATCTGTGAAGTATCATGAAAATATTCCAAAAGGTATTCAAGTTATAGAGCGGACACGAAATCACACCTAAAACCATCAAGGGGTAATAACTCAAAAAGTAAGAAAGCAGGAGTTGTCTTTCTTGTTCGCGACATATCGTCATGACCTGTTCTACATATCTGTGAAGTATCATGAAAATATTCCAAAAGGTATTCAAGTTATAGAGCGGACACGAAATCATACCTAAAATGATCAAGGGGAAATAACTCAAAAAGTAAGAAAGCAAGAGTTGTCATTCTTGTTCGCGACACACCGTCATGACCTGTTCTACATATCTGTGAAGTATCATGAGAATATTCCAAAGGGTATTCTAGTTATAGAGCGGACACGAATCTGCCAAAAAATCACACCTAAAACTATCAAGGGGAAATAACTCAAAAAGTAAGAAAGCAAGAGTTGTCATTCTTGTTCGCGACACATCGTCATGACCTGTTCTACATATCTGTGAAGTATCATGAAAATATTCCAAAGGGTATTCAAGTTACAGAGCGGACACGAATCTGCCAAAAAATCACCAAAGGGGAGATAATTCAAAAAGCACAATAGCAAGAGTTACCATTCTTGTACGCGACACATCGCCATGACCTGTTCTACATAACTGTGAAGTATCATGAAAATATTCCAAGGGGTATTCAAGATACAGAGCGGACAAGAAAGTGTTTACGGACGGACGGACGCCAGGCTCATCGCTATATCCCCCGAACCTTTCGGTCGGGGGATAATCAGCCATTTTCCTACCGACACATCTCCATTTTCCTCTCTATTCATTTCCTCATCAACAGTGGCATTATCTTGTGGGCTTTGTGGCCGAGCTCGATTAGTAGACATAAGCCTTGTGGTCTCTGACGGCTCGTCACTTGAATCACTCATATAGATAAATTAACCTCTTTGAGAGAGGAGATACCACATCCCAAGTTTAGTTCAATGCTGCCCCAAACTGAAATAGCAAGAACATTTGAGTCAGATTTCATATCTTAAGATGGAAAAATACATGTATTCCATGGTGAATGGATTTTAGTTGGTCAGTCTGTGTGAAAACCATCGGTCTGTTAAACAAATCTGAAAAATGTTTGGGTCAGGTCCCACTGTCTGACAGTGAAAAAATACTGCATTTTCGAACTTGATAAAAATGAATTTATCAATGTAAACTCATCATGGATGGGTTTCAGTCCAAACTTCTGAGACTTTCATGTTTTCAACTGTGCTTATTTTGCCCGGCATCTGATTTGTCAGCTTCTTTTACACTATTGTTATACACCCAATCATTTTCAGCATTACAATATTCGGCCAAAGATGTGCTCGCAACAGTTGGTTTTTGGCCTCTATATTGTCTGTTAAATGATGTTGTGCAAGTTTTCCTGCTTACCCTTAACTGGTTTATGCTACTTGTTGAATGAACTGGGCAAGTTAAGGCCAAACAAAGTTGTGAATCTTACAGAGCCTTATGAAGGGAAAGAAATTTGTGTTGACTGAGATTGACATTGGTAATTTTGACAGCTGTGCCATCAATTTCGGGATGTCTGAAGACTTGTTTGTATTAAGACAAAGAGAGCATTTTTCTCACATTGAGAGTCATTTTTGAGTGGGAAATGATGTCAGTAATGCTCATACAAAGCACTGAAATCAGTAATGATCATACAAAGCACTGAAATCAGTAATGATCATACAAAGCACTGAAATCAGTAATGATCATACAAAGCACTGAAATCAGTAATGATCATACAAAGCACTGAAATCAGTAATGATCATACAAAGCACTGAAATCAGTAATGATCATACAAAGCACTGAAATCAGTAATGATCATACAAAGCACTGAAATCAGTAATGATCATACAAAGCACTGAAGTCAGTAATGATCATACAAAGCACTGAAATCAGTAATGATCATACAAAGCACTGAAATCAGTAATGATCATACAAAGCACTGAAATCAGTAATGATCATAAAAGCACTGAAATCAGTAATGATCATACAAAGCACTGAAATCAGTAAAGGCTAGCTAACCTATCTCTATTTGGACATATCAAAGGCTTTCATATTTTTCTTTTTTTTTTTTATGGCATTCAAGTCATTAACTAACTGAATTATTCTGCAAGATTCTAAATGTGAATTTGTGATAAAGATTTGTAAGGATTAACTGTTTCTCCATTTTCAGACTTTATAATCTTTCTGAAAGATAAACAGTTTACCCTGGAATTAAAAAAAGCTTTCTTATAAGTTTTAGTTTGATTTAGAAAATGTCTCCCCCATGGAAATTTTAAGTGATTTTCTCGGCGTGCTTAAATGTCGTAAAAAGTGGTATAAAATGTCTGTTCGGGGGCTGTCTCCCCAATGAAAATTTCTGAAAGTTGACAGGCAAGACAAGACAGAAGAAAAGACAAGATTTATTTCCAGTTGGCAAGACATACAACATGTAACATAAGCTCTGGTGAGCTTTTGAACTGACAGCTATATAATTGTGAGCAACAAAGTAGCATCAATATTTTTTCTGCTGTAGCATGATTTACAGCTGGACAACAGATCCATGCCTAGATATTTGTGTACAGATTCTAAAGCTAGCATATTTTTATCACATTTATTGAGGCTGACTCAGAACCGGGTAAAATATAGAATCGGACATAATCATTCATTTCGTTTATCCTTGTAGGGTCGAGAGTCTAGTTGACTTGTGTAACCCCCTCTTGGTTCGACAAAAAAGCTGAAAATGTGAAACTGGATAGAGCAAATAAGTGAGATTTGGAAAACAAATGTTTTTATTCTTTTATGTCAGAGTTTCTTTCTGAAAACAAGTTGTCTTTTAATTCAAGTGATTGAAGTTCCTAGAATTCATACGAAGTTGAAACTGGTGACTGGTGCTAACGTCCTTCAGGTTAACAGGGCATCCTTCAACCAAAACCAAGTAGATGTCAAATGCCAGTTATGTCTTCAAGCTGATGAGATGACTGACCACTTTCTGTTAGATTGCTCTAACCTTGAGATGACCAGACAGCCTATTCTAGGGCCTATCACTGACATTGCCAATAGGCTAGCTATACCTCCCAGGGAAGGCACTAACTTGCTACAGCTTATACTAGATAGTAGTCGCTTCCCTGAAGGGTTGATTGCTTCTATGCTAGACTCCTTGTGTACTGACCTAGATATGCTTACTAGGCGCTTCTGCCATATCAAAACATCACTCTGAACGCTACAAAAGACTCTGTAATTCCAAAAAGAGAAAGAAACAGATCGGGTATGAAACCCACCACCCGCACCATCTTAAGTCCATCTTAACCGGTTAACTGATTTGCAAAATTAACTGGTTCACTTAGTAAATTAAAAAAATCAGTTGATTAAACAAGCATGCAATTAGCACTACCGGTCCAGTGATGCATTCATCTCCATTTCAGGACGCTGCAGGTTATTGGTTTTGGCTAAAGGCCGCACTGGATATCTATTTTCAGAATGTAAACATTGTTGATAAAAATCTATTTTTTTGCAACACATTTTTCGGATTTCAAAAGATTGTCATATAAAAATGATAATTACTTGTAGACAATTAGGAAAACACAAAAATCATGAAAATCTAACCTGTTATTTAATCATAAATTGAAAATAACCTATTAAAATTTCCCGGTGACGGGTGGTGGGTTTCATACCCCTTTAAATGCAAAAAATATCTTTTTTGTCCAAAATACGTCGTTGAAAGCAAAGATTTTTTTAACAGGTATTGTTTTTACAAGTCTTCATATTTGTAACACAGAACATCTAGAAAAAAAGTTGTTTATAGCCATATTCCTACCGGTACATAGAATAACCGAAAAGCACAGAAATACCGGAAAGCACTGGAATAACCGAAAAGCAATTTTTATATGAATTATCATTGTAATATTACTTTCAAGGGTGGGAGAAGCATTGAAAGAGAAGTTTTCTGCACCAAAGTTGTTTTGGTTTCAAATGTTGATAATAATAATAATAAAAATAGTGCACTAACAGAAAAGCACCCGCTAGTCTTGTTTACCAATAAATTTTGTGTCTCAGATTGTGATTGATAGTCTGCTCAGAATATCATTAGTTTTCACTATACATAATCATGCTATTTTATTTACTACTTTGGTTTGTTTTGCTTAAAAATTGCGTAAAGCAGATGGCAGTTCATACGCCTTGATATAACCGAAAAGCACTGGAAAAAATGCAGTGCATCATTAGCGACTTTTCCAGTTTCAATGCTAGATTAGTATGAAACCCATGGTAATTAAAGTCTCACAACTAACACTAAAAATAATTTACAACCAAGAAAAACCTAACTTAAATAATTATTCCCATATAAAACTAATTTTTGAAATTGCTTTTCGGTATTCAGGTGCTTTTCGGTATTTCTGTGTTTTTCGGTTATTCTATGAACCCTATTCCTACGGCTCCCACAAAAATTTCCGGTGGTGGCTTTTGAGCACGGGTGCGGATGGTGGGTTTCATACCCGATCAAAGAAACAAACGTAAACAGTAGATGTACCGGAGCACACACCAGCATGAGTACAAATGTTTTCATGGGTATTCTTAAAGTGTAAATAGGGTGATGGTGTGTCATTTTAACCCCCCATATATTCAACAAGAACTACTCTGTGAAGAGGTGTGCCTTGACTGGCAGAAATTATACAACTTCTGCTACATTGCCATGGATAGAACCAAGCAATTTGCTTATAAAACGGGGTTTACTTCCGTTCGATACTACTATTTCCAAATCCTAACATCTCGTTCCGAAATTAATGCACAACCGAATAAGCAATCCGTAAAGTCCCCCAGTCAAACACCTGAAAAAACAATAATCAAACCCAACAACATATATCTTACACTATTCAGTACCAAGAGGAGGTGTTTTGTGAAGCTATAGAGCGTTTTGGTGTAATTTGACCGGGAAATGATATTTTATGAGTCAATTTTTAACAAATCTTTTTCCTTCCTGCTTTTCCTATTACAAACCGGAACTTTATCTAGTACTCGAATCGACAGAAATGAACAGAATAGAAAGATATTGCGGGTGCATCGAAACACCGGAATGAGAGGACACGTCGGGTAAAATGTTTTTATAAAATCCACAAACGCAAGTTACAGTTAGAAAATCCCAGGGTGTAATGTTGTTTGCTGTCAGTCGACGTGTACATAGACTTTCCATAGAAGTTTTTAGGTGTTGGCCAGCTAGACTTTTATAAGTTGTGGGTTTTAACTTATAAACTTTTAACCTAAACTCTATTCACGTTCCTGTGTGGAACGGTGCTCCTACTTAGAGGAGCAAAATACATCAACAAAGAAAAAGATGTGTATTGAAGGAGGAGAGATTTACATCCCTAAGGAATCCTTAAAATGTGCTTAAAAAATTAGGTCGGGGCAAAAATGTAGGCACGGTCACACCTGAGGAAATGATCAGAAAATGATTGTCTTCAGTATCGATCGATCGATCGATAGATAGATAGAACCCGAAACACAGTATTTTTAGGGCATTTCTGACTCCACATGGTCTACTCCAACTTTCGCTGCTAGGGTGGCAGAGTGTCTCAACCACTCTTCCTCCGACACACGCGCAAACACAATACAGCTTAGAAACATTTGGCAAAACAACGGCCCTGTGAGACACAGGACGCCAATCAGTGGAGAGAGAGAGAGAGAGAGTGTGTGTGTGTGTGTGTGTGTGTGTGTGTGTGTGTGTGTGTGTGTGTGTGTGTGTGTGTGTGTGCGGGGGGGGACTTAAAGTGGCTTCAGTACATCAGTGACTGACCAAAACAGATACCCAAATCTACATGGGTCACTGAGCACATTCCACAATTGCATCGTACTATTACACATTATAGGGTAAATTTATGCAATGCCTGATAATCGTGGATTAAGGGAGTCTGGGATAGAAGATATGGAGAGCTACAGTCTCTCTCTCTCTCTCTCTCTCTCTCTCTCTCTCTCTCTCTCTCTCTCTCTCTCTCTCTCTCTCTGCGCTAATTGCAATTATGCTGGTACGTGCAAATACCAGTTAGAGAATAATGAGTTACGTTACTCCCCAATTCCCTTTTTTTGCTGAAACAGACTTTAAGCATCTTTGCAACGCCATATTTTGACGTCATTTAACCGAGTTCAAAGAGTGCTGTGTTGAGTTTCTGTCTGTGTACTACAAAGACGGCCAGCTGTCACCATTTGTATAAGTAATCGTGTATATTCTGATTCGGATTAAATAACATTTATCATCATAAAGGAATAAAACCATCTTATTGTCTGCATTAACAATTTATGTGTTGGCGTTTGGCGTGATTTTTGCGAATATAAATGTAAATCAACTGATGAGAGATGAGGGAATGAGGGTAATAAATCGGAAGAGTCGGCACAAAACATAGCCATTTTCACTGGTTGGGAGCGTACAGTACATGTGACCAGGTTGTCGGATTTGTATAGTGGACAAATCTTTGTCCGTTTTGTGACCTTCAGGACGTATCAGCGTGAACTTTGCTTTCGTTTATTGATTTTTTACTATTTGGATTTAAACAACTTGGTAAGTGTTTTATTTATTTATGTTATCCATTATGGACGTCTTTGGAGCCGGTTAGATTTTGCTTTCTTTGCTCTAAATCTATTTTTTTCATCTGCAAATCACTGGTGTTTGTAATAAAATCAGTCCACCTGTAACCAGAAAATCGACCGATTTAGCGTTTAAATTCGAAAAACTTGTCAGTAAACCCTTTTTTAAGAGAGATAAATAATCAATAAAGAGATTTACTCATGATAGATATCCTTAAAGTACGGGACGAAACCACACGACAAGCAAGACTGAGCGTCCCCATTTTTTTCTGACTGTATGGGATGTCTCATATTTGCTGTATGGTTTGTCATATGATACGCTGTTTTGCCTGTATGGGATGTCCTATTTAGGTGTGATACTTATTCAAAGATTTATTGCATTTTTGTTTTATTCAATTAAATATAAAAGTTTAAACGTCTAGCGAATCATTGTTACAATAGCAATTGCTTATTAATTCACAAAATCTTGGAGAAAAAGGCTGAAGTACTAGTCTATTGAAATGACCATAAGCAGGAAGTATGACCTATTCTACACAATATCTTGGTTCAAAAAGTGCCAGAAATGGCATTTTACACAGTCTGTCACTCAAAACGGGGTATGATTTTACCCCACCTTGGCCTTTATGCTCATTTGTGAGCTTATAGTATAGCCATGCTAAGGGAAGATTTACTATCATCAGGTTGTGGTGGGGCGGGGTGGCGGGTGCATTCAGGTGTGTGTGGGGGTGGGGGGGGGGGGAGGGGGAGTAGGGGGATGGGATCGGAATATTTTTGGTGATCTACAATAAGCATAGGAAGTGACCGTGACCTGGTGATGATGGCCTTACGAGCTCGTCTAAAGAAGGCTAGAAAGCCAACCCAGCCAAGACTGAAGTTTGGTCTTGAGAAGTTAAGGCCACTCATTGGTCTGAGGGATGATGACATGGACATAGATACCACGATTACCGCCTACAATACAGCAGTGACTGATGCAGCCAGTGAGATACTTGTGAAGGAACGTCGGAAGCCCTGGGTCACCAGAAATGTTCTCTACCTCTGTGATGACAGAAGAAATTTGAAGAAGAAGCGGTATGAAGCAGGGGGAGCAAAAGGATACAGGGAAGCAAACAAGAGGATTCAAAAGGCAGTGAAGAAAGCGAAGGAGGACTGGATAGGTATTCAGTGCGAGGAGATCGAATTTGCCTGAACAAAACAACAGCAATAAAGCATGCCAGCTGGTGAAGGATCTGAATTCAGAGAAACAGGGTAGATCCACAACTATCCAGGACAGGTCTGGGAAATGCCTTACAGAGTAACAAGAGATTCTCAGCAGATGGACAGAATATTGCTCAGAACTATACAACCACGAGACTTACGGTGACAATGCGGTTCTGGACTGCAGTCACCCCCCCCCCCCCCCCCCCAGAAGAAGATCAACAACCAATTTTTCGTGAGGAAGCTGAGATTGCAGTAGCAGCACTATAGAAGGGGAAGTCTGTCGGAGTTGATAATATACCAGCAGAACTTGTTCAAGCTGGCGGGGAGACCATGATTGATGTTTTAATAGATATCTGTAACAGGATCTGGAGAACGGGAAAATGGCCTACCCCATGGACTCAGTCGCTGATTATTACACTCCCTAAAAAGGGCAACCTACAGCTCTGCCAGAACTACAGAACCATAAGCCTAATCAGTCATTCAAGCAAAATCATGCTGAAAGTCATCTTGAACAGGCTTAAACCACAAGCCGAAGAGATATTCGCTGAGGAACAGGCTGGGTTCCGAGCAGGAAGGAGCACCACAGAACTGATCTTCAACCTTAGAATCCTGTGTGAAAAGTATGTCAACATAGCAGAATCTATACCGTGTCTCCATTGATTTCAAAAAAGCCTTTGACAGGGTATGGCATGCGGCCTTATGGGCCACCACGCGGAAGTACAATATCAGTGCAAATCTAGTTCGCACCATCGATCAGCTATACGACAAGGCGAAAATGCAGTCCTGATGAATGGCAGCACAGGAAAATGGTTCAGAACAACAGTTAGAAGAAGACAAGGCTGTCTTTTGTCACCCACCCTCTTCAACATTTTTCTCGAACGGATAATGTCTGATGCTCTGGAAGAACATGGCGGAAAGGTTAGCATAGGCGGCAGAAACATTACCAATTCGCGGTTTGCCGATGGCATAGACGCTCTAGCTGAGGAAGAGCAGGAACTAGAAGGCCTATTTGAAAGTCTCGACCAAACCTGCACAAGGTATAAGATGGAGATCAGTTGTGAGAAGACCAAACTGATGACAAACAGCGCAGATGGCATCTAGAGGGAGATCAAGGTAAAAGGGCAGAAACTGGGTACAGTAACAAGATTCAAATACCTTGGAGCAGTTGTCTCAGATGATGGCTCAAAACAGGAGGTTCTCTCAAGGATTGCACAAGCCATTTCAGCTCTTACCAAGCTGAAATCAATTTGGAGAGATAACAACATGTCTCTTGGATTAAAGGTGAAACTTATGCGCTCCCTTGTCATTTCCATTTTTCTGTATGCCTATGAATCGTGGACCTCGACAGCAGAGTTAGAGAAAAGAACGCAGGCCTTTGAGATGAGATGCTACCGAATGTTACTGTACATTTCGTACAAGGACCATATAACCAATGAGGAGGTTCGCATAAAGAGCCAAGCAGCCACTGGAGAATATGATGAACTCCTGACGCTGGTCAAGAAAAGGAAACTGAGGTGGTTTGGCCACGTCTCAAGGTCTTCTGGTTTAGCTAAGACGATTCTACAGGGCACAGTGAAAGGAAAAAAGAAAAGAAAAGGTAGACAGAAGAAGAGGTGGGATGACAATATTAAAGAGTGGACAGGGATGGATTTTGCGAGCTCAACTAGGGCAGCTGAAAACAGGACAAGGTGGAAAGGGATTGTTTCGAAGTCATCTGTTGTGCCCCAACGACCTAGTAAGGCTATGGGATAGAATAGAATAGACAATAAGCCGTTCTCGGAGGGGACGGGAGAGCGGGGGTGGGGAGGGGGTGCAGGGGCAAACAGGGCTTGGGGCCGTATGTTTTGTTTGACATATGGTGATGGGAGTTCAGAATTCTTCCACCAGTCTTCAATTTCGCCCCACAGACCCCTAACCCCTCACTACTCCTTTTTTTCAGATTCTGTTAATTCAACTTTAAAACTTCAAATACAAATATAATCCAATTACAGGATTGTCACCATAAACATCACAAAACCTGCAAATAACACATGCTGTACCAAACCTCTTATATTACAAACTTATATACTAATACTTATTATTAAAGTGGTTCTATTCACTTAGTAAAACCAATATGATTATTATAATACATACTTGTGAATATACCATTCAATCCTATGTTATCATTAATTTATAATTCCATTATTAAGTAAATTATTCCTTTCCTTATACAAGTCAAATATAAAAGATATACTAAGGGCATTCAAGTCATAATCTTTACTTGACATTATGAAAATAAATTTGTCTGAATTATTCATAATACTAAATGCTGGGTGGGGGAACTCAAGACCCCTCAAACTATAGAGGTATAACTATTTCAAGTTGCTTTGGAAAGCTTTTCAGTAGAGTATTTTTTAACAGGTTGGATAAATATATTGAAGATAATGAGCTTATTCATCCTGAACAAATTGGATTTAGAAGTAATTGTAGAACAAGTGATCATATTTTTACTTTAAAAACACTAATTGATAAGGCTTTCAAGTCGAAAAAGTATCTGTTCTCATGTTATGTAGAAGTAAAGCTTTTGATACGGTTAATAGAGCAGCAATATTATATAAATTGAAACAGTATAATATCACAGGTCCTTTCTTAGAGATAATCAACTCCATGTATCAGTCAGTTCGATGTTCTGTCAAGAGCTTCTCAACTAAAACAGGTGTGAAACAGGGATGTATATTAAGTCGAACTCTGTTTTCTTTATTTATCAATGATTTAAGAAACTATTTTGATGAAAGTTGTGATCAGGTCCAGGTAGGTGAACGTTTATTATCTTGTCTGATGTATGCAGACGATACTTTTATTGTCAAATAGTGCTGATGGTTTACAAAGAATGTTGAATAAGCTTCTACTTTTTTGCCAGAGATGGAACCTAAATGTTAATGTCGCAAAAACTAAAGTATTGATTTTCAGTAAGTCAGGAAAAATACTGAAGGGTTTTTATTTTATGTATGATGGTCAAACTGTTGAGATTGTTAATGAGTATAAATATCTGGGTATCATTTTTAAGCCTTCTGGTTCATTTTCCGAGGCTATGAATTATTTGTGTAAAAAAGCTTCCAAAGCATTATTCTGCATAAGGAAAGCAGTTGCTTCTAAAAATATGAATGTTGAACTTTTCTTTAAATTGTACGAACATTGTGTTAAGCCTATTTTACTCTACTGCAGTGAAGTATGGTGCTTAGGGAAAAAATTATGTATAGACTTTCAGTCATAGAGCAGAAATACGATACATTGGCCATTGAAAAAGTTCAGTTAAAATTTTGTAAGATTTTACTTGGTGTACATAAGTCGGCAACTAATAATGCTGTTAGGGCAGAACTTGGCATATTCCCTCTTGCAATATTCTGTTTAAAATCGTGTGTTAATTTTTGGTTGCAAGTATTAGAATTGAACAATAACAAATTGGTATGTTGTGCTTATAATGATGAGACTAGTTGTGATTTAGGATTTTGTCATAACATTAAACTATTAAAACAGATCTGAAACTTATCCGCCATATTTGAACAAAGATGCGTCCACTATACACATCGGTACAACGGGTCACACGTACTGTACGCTCCCAACCAGTGATTTTTCCATTTAACTTCGATCTTCGAACTTCGTTGGAACCGGAAGTAGTTAGTTAATTTTGACATAAGAAAATGGTATAAAATAGGGTCTCACAAACAATGGCACAAATGCAGAAAATTCTATTCCAGATTTGATGGCACTAATTAAAACTTTCAAGTAAATCGCTTAAGGCACCTATTTTCATTTTTCGGCACCTACTGCACTTGGTAAATTTTTTGCCATTTTCAACACGCCGATACGAGATTTTTTCCAGGCTGTCTGCCCTTTCTGTCCAGTTTGCTAAGAAAAATGTGTGTTATGTTTAAATTCAGCTTGGCTATTTGACTGTTTCTTGACCACTGAATGGGTAAAAAAGGGTGCAAAGAGGGGTAGTGGCGGTTGCTAACCATTTTGCGTTCGAACGTTTTCTCGACGAAAAAGTTTTTAGATTTCCTACGCTGGGCCACTATTCTCTCCTACTGATAAACAGATGGATGGACGAATGGATGATTGAAAATATTCCGATGGACAGACAGATGATCGACTGGATGGATAAATGGACAAACCAGTGGATGGATAAGATACAGACTAACGTTCATTTCGATCTAAGACTGCCGCAATGACAATGAAATTCGTCAATTTTTTTCTTCAGTGTATTGTATGGTATGGTATGGTATGTTATTGGTATGGTACGGTACGGTACGGTACGGTATGTATGTATGTATGTATGTATGTATGTATGTATGTATGTATGTATGTATGTATGTATGTATGTATGTATGGTAAGGTGTGTATGGTATGGTATGGTATGGTAGGGTATGTATGATATGATATGATATGATATGATATGATATGATATGATATGATATATGATATGATATGATATGATATGATATGATATGATATGATATGATATTATACGATACGATACGATACGATACGATACGATACGATACGGTACGGTACGGTACGGTACGGGTACGGCACGGCACGGCACGGCACGGCACGGCACGGCACTGCACGGCACGGCACGGCACGGCACGGCACGGTACGGTACGGTACGGTACGGCACTGTATGTATGTATGTACGGCACGGCACGGCACGGCACTGTACGGTACGGCACTGTATGTATGTATTGTATGGTACGGTATGTTTTGGTATGGTATGATATGGTATTGTATGTATGTATGTATGGTAAGGTGTGTATGGTATGGTATGGTATGGTATGGTATGATATGGTATGGTATGGTATGTATGTATGTATGTATGTATGTATGTATGTATGTATGTATGTGTCCATGCTCAATAAAATGTATGTATGTATGTATGTATGTATGTATGTATGTATGTATGTATGTATGTATGTATGTATGTATGTATGTATGTATGTATGTATGTATGTATGTATGTGTGAGTGTGTGCTTGTTCTTAATATGTATGTATGTATGCATGTATGTATCATGTTCGGGCGAGATTTTGAGAGATTTGCTCAATCTTTTGCCAAAAGTATGATATGGTATGGTATGGTATGATATGGTATGTATGTATGTATATATCGTGTGTATGGTATGGTATGGTATGGTATGGTATGGTATGGTATGGTATGGCATGGCATGGTATGGTATGGTATGGTATGGTATGGTATGGTATGGTATGGTATGGTATGGTATGGTATGCACGCATGTATGTATGTATGTATGTATGTATGTATGTATGTATGTATGTATGTATGTATGTATGTATGTATGTATGTACGAGGGGTGATCAAAAAGTTCCCGGAAAAGTGCTGTAGTATCTTCACCATTTTACTTTCTCCAATAAAATTTCATCCTAGTCAACCTTAAAGATTTACACCCACAATATTTCTATTAAATTTTAAATTTCTCACAAAACATTGTATTCTGGACATGATAATGATTGCTATTAAAAGTACATATATCTGCCAAATTTATGATTTGTGATGGTCACTGAAAATAGGAGAATTTAAGGAAACACACAAAAAGAGCGGCAATAGCGGGTCACCATTCCCGCCAAAACTGAAGACTTGATACGCCCAGCAATCATAGTTAATCAGGTTAAAGTTATATCATGAATAATTTTAAGCCCTTTCTTTACTCAACTTTAGACAGTTATTGGCTGAAAACAACTCACGTGCACAGATTAGAGGTTAATGCTATTGTTAAGTTATTTACTCCACCAATCATAAAATTCAAAACATGCTTGCAGAAACGCCTGTGGGAGTCAATCAATTTATGACGACAAAATATTCGTGAATATTCAAGAACGGTACGCATTGATATATCGTCTCTGCCTCCGTAACAAAGATGTTTTAGCTGAAGATTTTTTTAACACATCTTAATTATGTTGCATACAACTAACCAGCTTCATAATTTTGTGATTATTTCGTAATGAAATACGAGGGAGTATACCTTTAATGTAATTGTGATTCACATCATACAAAATTATTAACTTATGTCTATCCAGTTTAATGCACGCGCCACCAACGTAACGACCGGTAACATGACCCGGCCCAGCTAACGTTTCGTTGCATTTTTATCGTTTCTTATAGCAAAATTTGAACGTTGCTAAGTCACAAATTGTTAACATTAACATAAACTACTTTATATAAACTTAAACACATGTATCTTATCTTAATGTTCATTGCACAATATGTAAGATGTTTTAATTCGTTCTACGAAATGACGGCTAAGTCTAACATGGCCTTCAATTAGTAAATATGAGGGGGTGTGGTAATTCAAGGGCAGATAACTTACTTTACCTTATCAAACGGAAGTGTCACGATAAGCTTTCATACGCTAGAGATAATGACAATTCGTTAGATACACGATTCATGAATTTCAGTCCGACCATTCCAGCAATAACACAACACAACCTGAAATCGGCAGCATGATAAATTTCCAGCTAATGTCCAACTCAACCAGCAGCAATGATGTATCGGCCATCTTTGTCATAATTACGGTCATATTAAATTATGACTGTGTGTTCCATTTAGAAGAGTGTGGTACATGAAACTACTTATACAAAAGGACTCATCAAAACACTATGGCTGAATTTTGACAAAACTTGCCGATGTGGCCTTGCTGCTGGTTGATTTAAGGCTTTGATAGACAGCTAATGCAACTGCAGATATTAGGTTGTGTTGTCGTATTGCTGGAATAGTTCGACTGAAAGCGTACATCACATATCTAACGTATCTCTATTATCTAAAGGTTATGAAACTTGAACACAACAATTCCTTTTTATAATGAAAAGCAAATTATCTGCCCTTGAATTGCCCAACCCCCACACCTTTAATTATTAAAGGGCACGCTGGACTTAAGCATCATTTCGTAGAAAAGATCAAAACAGCTTACAAAATTTGTAACGAGCATCAAGGCAAGAGACATACGGCACGTTTCATAAATACGCGAAATAAGACTGACTGGAGTGTGTGTCTTTTCAATCTAAATCAGACAGTCTAACGGTTTTCTGCGCTACTATAGTGCAGGTGTCCTTTACGCAAGATAACGGTTCCCGAGGACTGAGTATAACTGTCAATATCAACGCTCTTAGAGTACCGCACATACGTGTACAGGTAATGATGAGGATATGATTGGACGGACACACGGCGCCAAGTGCGTGCAACTATGGTTATGTACCGCTGAGCCACTTGGGGAACGTCGTTAAGAGAATTGAACTGAACTGATAAGGATGCGCAGACAACAATTGCAAAGTCTGGTCTGGTCATTCACAATTTAGCAGAAAACAATACCAAGTAGAGCAAAACAGACCGACTGACTGATTCATTCAAACGATTTTGGAGTTGATGACCCTTTGAAACAATATTTCAGTCTATATCTGGCAGCCTGCCAGATTGAGAGCGACAGAGAAAGGGAGAGAGGAAGAGAGAGAGGGAGAAAGAATGAGAAACTAGGATAGACGAGAGTCTAAGAAAGAAATATAATAATATGATAAAATCCCATCAGAAACCGAACAGATACGATCGATTGTACAGGCTGTGCATGAGTATACATGTAGATCTTTATGATGGATGAATGTATGATACTGTGTTTTCGTCTCTTTCAACAGTATTTCAACATAACTGGACGATGATTGGATGAGAATAAAAGGTTGTGCACGCAATAAATTTCCGTTTACGGTTAGAAACGATTTCAACTTTGGCCAGATCCAAACCCGCCAGCTAAGCAGGTCGTAGCCTAACCCACTGAACTTCGGGGCTCTTTCTTTAGTGGTTTTACAAAACCCTAAAATAACCTTGTCATTCACAAGTAGCACGTGACTTTCCTGACGCTGATCTGTCTGAAAATATGAAAAGTACATGTGCGTATTTTGTTCGGTTCAAACAATTTATTGACAAAAGTGTTCATTCAGAAACTATTCTGAAATCGCGGCGTAGATCTATAAAATTTCAACTATACTACGGAAAGTGCGAACGGCAAAGACTCAGATCAGCCTGGCCATTCGCGCAGTCTGATCGGAGCCTTCTCCATTCGCATGAACAATCTATAGAAATATCAGTACGCAAAAGCGGGTGATGCTTCCCATACCTTTTCGCAAGACATTTTACACCCAAGATTAAGTAACCATAAAATAATAATTAATGGCTTTCTTTGAAATGAAGCCTTGCATAATTCTGTCGTCAGAAATTTACATCCGACTCTTCAAATAATCACAACCAAAGTCAAAAGTTATTGTTGATGTCTTGATTAGGAAATCTGTTGGAGGTCAAGTGGTTCAATCATATTTACTACCCGAAGAAAATAAATCTTGAATGAAAAATCTCAATTATTAGGCAGCAGTTACTTAAAACATGAAAGAAACTGTAATCTTCAAATCATCAAAGGCATAAAGGTCCAACCCAGTGTCCATTAATATTTTGCTTTAATTTAGTGTTAAGACGTGCTATCATTTGTAAATTTTAGACCTGTAATAAGTAATAGTAATTCTGATGTAATTTATCTCATTTTTACAATACATACGTTGAGGAATCGCTAGATGCTATGACATGTGTTTTCATAGAGAGTGAATTAGCAGATGTTTTGTGGAGAAATACTACTGCTACTGCTAATATTAATAAAGTTAATCAAAATTGGTAACTGCTTCTGGAAACAACTAATCGACGTGGCTTGTTAGTGCAAAATAAAGAATATCCAACATGACGCCAGAGTAGACTCGGATTAGCACAAAATCGGAATTACTTATTGTAAGGTAAAAAAAAATACTAATACTAATTACTGGAGACCTTTGCGATGCTATTAGCTTTATTCAGTGTTGACTACTGCTTTGCTACCTTGGGCGATGAACCGCCTTGAATGTGTCTACTCTTTATGCAAAAATTGGCTGTTTGGGGATCAAATTCTTTCCTTTAAAATTTGACCCGATGGCAAAATTGAAAAGGGATTAAAGTGTACTCAGTCACCTAACTATGTGCAATATTCAGTTTATTTTTTGCGTGTACCCCGGTCAAACTGCGCATGACTGCAGACTGATCGTAAAGAAAAGATTTTCTATTATTATTGGGTTTTGCAGCTTATTACTAACACACAGTTTATTCTTGATGTTGATTATCAATCTAAAAACAAATACAAAAAAAAAAAACAACTAAAACTAAAATAAATAAAACGCAAAGTACTGAACCACGTGAATGCGGAATAGTGCCGGACAGGATTTCTTCCTTGAAACAGTCTGATCTGGGTCTTTGCTGTTTATTCAGGAGTTTGGGGTATGGTAAACAGGAGTGGTCAGTGGTGTACTGTTTTGTCTTTCTGATTTTATTTACATACAAATCGTGGGGAAAATACAAATTATGACAAAAAAAATGGTGACGAACACATAATTATACAGATGAAAGACTATCCGTACACTGCAAAAATAAACGGTAGATTTTACGGTAAAATAACTGGCAACCAGCTGCCAGTCCTTTTACCGTTATTTTCACGGGTGCCCGTAAAAATTGCAGGAATCATCAAGCAGAGTGGGACAGAAAAGAGCAGATGTCGGTTTGGTTAGATAGCCCCTCAACAATACAAAGTTATTTTCGAGTGCGCCAAGTTAACATAAAACTTCCATTTCGTGATTTCCAACAATGTCTTACAGGCAAAACCCCGTAAAAATAACGGGAAAAGGACTGGCAGCCGGTTTCCAGTTATTCTACCGTAAAATCTACAGTATTTTTTTACAGTGTATAATTCTAATTTGACTGACTATGTATAACGGTCAGTATTTTAAGGTGTATCTTAGACTTTTAAACAAATCTTCAGTTTGTGTCTGGTCTGCGACTAGCAGAAGTGAACCATAAAACATAGCCGGCT
The DNA here is from genome assembly GCA_963989385.1 of Ctena decussata. Lineage (NCBI taxonomy): Eukaryota > Metazoa > Mollusca > Bivalvia > Lucinida > Lucinidae > Ctena > Ctena decussata. Next base: position 117,016,731 of record OZ022499.1, on the reverse strand, counting down.
TCGTCGTCGGCTACATAACTATTTTGGCAAGTTTTCTGGTTTAGCCGAATGCATTTGCGTTTTAATTCTTCCCAACCTCAATAAATATTTCACAAGCGACCTTTTCTTTCTTTAACGATATGACACCGTTTGGAAGGGCTATGTCGTGCAGGGAAGCAAACAGGTAGTCACAACGGAAGTTGTTACCCTGTGTAAACATGGTCGAAAACGTATCATACACCTTCGAGTATAAAATTATAAAAACCCTCAGAAATATGCTTTCTAGCGACGGACATTTTGGACACGCGCATTCGCCAAGGTCATGAAGTATGTTTGGTATATGACTGACAACGAACAGAATAGCGAGGGCTGACCAGGGGGCGGAGCACTGATTGCAGCAAAATTGAAGCGTTGGCCAATAATATCGATCGTTACTGCAAGCCTTTAGTTTGAACCGAGCGTCAGTCAAAACTAGAGCAAGTGAGCAGGGGCTTACGTATACCCCCGGCCAGCGCCACCGCCTACAGGAAATAAAGTTTACTTGCCCATGTAGTCACATATCAATGGGTTCTATCTCACGATTTCATAATAAGCAAAACAATACAAACTTAAAGTTCACTTTTAACACAAATATGGTATATAAATTTCAAAGTCTGTGACCTTGGCCTACAGTCAGCAGCAGCAGCCAGATGATGTCAACAAAACTGTTTCAACCTTGCAGTAATCCTAGTCACACATCAAAAGGTTCCATTCCAGTGTATTTAAATAGAAGCAAACAGACACAGCTTAATACAAAACTGTAACACTAATGTTATATAAATTTCAAAGTCTGTGACCTTGCCCTTAGGTTTGCAGCAGCATCCAGATGATGCAAACTAATATGTATCCATCCAATAGTAGCACTAAGCACATCTGAACGAATTCCAATAGAAGCTTTCAAAAAAACAGAGCAAAAGCACAATCTTAACACAAAACTTTAACACAACTGTTGTACAAAATCTTAAGTCTGAGACCTTGACCTTAGGCCTGCAGCAGCATCCAGGTGATGCAAACTGGTCAGTTTCCATCTTGTAGTAACACTAAGCACATATCGATAAGTTCCAGTAAAGGCTTTCAGGAAAGCAGAGCAAAAGCAAAAACTTAACGCAAAACTTTAACGCAACTGTTTTACAAATTTCTAAGTCAATGACCTTGACCTTTGGCCAGCAGCAGCATCAAGGTGATGCACACTGAACAGTATCCATACTGTGGTTACACTAAGCACTTATGAACAAGCTCTGGATAACAGAAGCTAAAGAAAAAAACTTAACGCAAAACTTTAACGCAAATGTTAACTTACGTACGGACGAACGAACGAACGAACGAACGGACAGACGGACGAACGGGCGGAAAGACAAAAACTATATACCCCTCGACATACTTCGTATGCCGGGGGTATAATTAAAGTATGACGAAACACGATAATCGATGTGATTGTCATGACAAAATCCGCAGGTGTATAACCCTTCAACACTTTGAAGGTATTTCCAGTACGGCCCGTTACCATATCGTGATTTCCAACAATGATCAACAGGCAGACCCCCGTAAAAATAACGTGAAATGGACTGGCAGCTGGTTTCCAGTTATTCTACCGTAATATCTACGGATTTTTTACAGTGTGGCGTTTATAAGTACAATCATCAACAAGCTATTCCAGTCCGATTATCATACTGACACTTTGTTAACCCCTTGTTAACGTATTGAATTGGGTCGAATAAAAGATATAACGAAAAGGACTTGCATAAAAGTCAGTATTATGACGGGTATAGATCGGATCTATTTGCATTCGAATTTATTAGGTGAAATCTAAGGTGAAATGGTATACTGTAGCAATCAAATCTCTAAGAAAATGTCTATTTCCCGAATATTTCTCCGGGGACGCGAGCTTTGGGAAATACTAGTCTGAGCTGGGATATCGAAGGACGCCAGCTTGCAGCGTCCGTAAATATCTCAAAGAGGAACCATATTCCCCAATATCAGCTCAATAACGCTTTTATTATATAGCTACATGTATAAAAAATCACAATTTTCTTCACATTTTGGACAATTTGGCACCGTAAATACTGTTTTAGCAACGGCGCAATATATGTCAAAGTGCCTTACTTGTGTCACTTCTAGTAAAAAAAAAAAGTGCTTCGTAGCTTTGGTGAGGCGGTTCTGGTGTGAAAACAACATAACTTTTATATAGTACATATAACAAAAATTATCTGAACATAAAAATCCACCATCTGGACTTCCGCTGAAAATGCCACCCCTGATTAACTATATACAAGAGCTGTAAGAAACGAAAAAGAGCTGATACTAAACGAAAAAGAGTCATAGTTACCAAACGACCTGATGACCAGGTCCTTTGGTAGTTATGACTCTTTTTCGTTTAGTAACAGCTCTTTTTTGATTCACAACATCCTTGAAAACATAGCTAACCCGGTGTGAATACGGGAGAAGTTAAGAAAATAAAATGCAATTGCTCAGAATTGGATTGTACTGCTCTCACAAATGCAGTTGCGACATGTTTATTTGATCCCCGTCACGGAAGAATGTGCTTCACGTATATCCGAATAGCAAAGATAAAAGGCAAAACAAGGCAGACTATGAACTCGTGCTGCCTTCAAGTAGTGTCTGAAGATTTGTTAGGATCCATATATGTTAGCGAACAGCAAAGGCTTTGATCAGACTGCGTGGATGTTCGGGCTTGTCTGAGCCTCTACTTGGCGCAAATACGTTTAGCACCGATTTTGCGTATCGCAGCTCATTAGCGTATTTACCAAATGGCCAATAGAAGAGACTTGTTACAAACAAACAAGAAATAAATGTATATTCGAAATTTGTCGAATACATAGTATTATGATCTGGTCCAGGGTCTTACAATTCCATTAATGAAAAAAATGTGGATTACAAATGCTTTTGTAGTCAAAACTGGAAGAAGAAGAAAGATAATGAAATCAAACTGTTAGTGTCAAAGGCAAAGCAACATGGGTAAAAAATCACCTGAAATTCAACTTTGAAACGAGTGGGGAATAGGGACGGTTGAGATCAGCCTGCGCTTCCGCACAGTCTGATTGCTTGACTAATCAGTCTCAATACTGGGGGAATGAAAGCGAATATTAATTTTGATCACTTTACATCACTTTACACAGATGTGAACGCTGGGATGCCTGCTTCGGACTGTGATGGCATAGCTAAATTTCAGGCGACGCCTATCATATCGCGAGTGTGTGGTCCATAGTTGAAGTCATGCAGTCATGTATCAAGAGGTTAATCTTTTTTTTTTTCAGTCGTTGGCCGGGCCGGGTTTCGAACCCGCGACTTTCTGTGCAATAGCTATGCGCTATAACAACTGGACAACGGCGTGACACTATAATCACTTGAAAACTTTGCAGTCCAAAAGTCTGGTAACACATGTGAGAATCGTCAGGCTAACAGTAATGCTCTAGCTGTTGTGCAAAAACACAGGCTGGTCTGAGTCACCAATGCCAACATATGCCATAACGCCCTTTTCGCCCGTATCGGTATTTAAAAAGGGACGATAGGAAATTAGCAAGCTGCTTAGTCTCGGATTAGACTCTGCATTCGTACATAAATCCCGGGCTCGAGATCCGTTGGAAGCGGGTATCCTTTCAGTGGTAAACAGCCTCCCGTCGTCTTGATATGACTGAAATTATGTTGAAGGGCGTACAATTGTGATTCATCCACCATAGCCATAAATTTATAGGTTTGATTTTCAACACATAAATTCTAATAAGGTAGCTCATCGGAATTTGTTAGCGAGTCAAAGCAGCTTATACATCTTTTCAAGGGCAGAAATTGATTGACACTTCCGGCTACTGATTACACCAACAATGGAGGAAAATCTATCTCTCTACCGTTATATTGTCATGTGTACTCAATACAAGAGTCACAGGTCTTTGAGATGTTACAGTTATGTCTGTCACTGACCCGTTAAATCGTCTAGAGAAAGTAAACGTTGTAGACGCTCAGATTTCGTCTATTTATGAAATTTGCTGTATTTCTAAATTCAGTTGAATTAATTAACGTTTCTAATCTCTATTCATCGCTAATTCTAACACAGTGCGCCTATAGAAGCTATGGAAAGTTGCCGTGTTTTATTCTGCAACAATTCACTGTTACGGAGCGCGTGAGTCTAATTGCTGACGTCACTGCAACTACTGACGTAATTTTGTGACGCTTTGAGACGTTAGACGGTGTAACGTCTCTTTTTCTTTCTTAAAGCGCCACAAAAACATACATTTATCTTAGATACAGTTAAGAATATTGGCGGGAGCATGAACGCGCCGGCAGGAAGGTTGGGAGAGATGAAGGAAAATAGTAGTTTTTCAGCGTTTTTGAGTGTTAGAATTGAAATAGTTCAGCTCTAGCATTGAATTGTTGAGTAATAATTCACTGTTTGTCGGTCAGTTGTAAGTAGATAAATCACTCGCGCTCCGCGCTCGTGATATGATCTACTTTACAACTGACCTCCAAACAGTGAATTATTACTCAACAATTCACTGCTAGAGCTGATCTATTTCTTAAACAACGTTCAAAGATTGCTATAAGAAACGATAAAAATGCAACGTGACGTTAGCTGGGCCGGGTCACGTTACCAGTCGTTACGTTGTTGGCGCGTGCATGAAACTGGTTAGACATAAGTCAATTGTTTTGAATGATATGAATTACAAAAACATTGAAGTCGGATAGTGTGAAACTTCATTGAAGAAAGTAAAATAGTAAAGAGACTACAGCACTTTTCCTGGAACTTTTTGATCATCCCTAGTATGTATGTATGGTGATGTTTGTGTATGTATGACGTGATGTTTGTGTATGTATGAATTGTGATGTGTGTATGGTTTGGTGTATATGTATGTATGTATGTATGTATGTATGTATGTATGTACGTATGTATGTATGTATGTATGTACGTACATGTGCGTGCGTGCGTGTGTGTGTATGTGCGTACGTGCGTGCTTGCGTGCGTGTGTGTATGTGTGTGTATAATGCTATAATTTGAGGATATCTTTCATTGAAAAAAAGGAAAAAGATCTTTTAAATTTTCACGTTACATGACATATAAACATTTTTGACGTCCAAAGTGGAAGATCAGATCAGAGCTAATAAGTATTCTTCGGAAACATTGAATATAATCAGACTTAAAGTCGTTGTTCTCATGCAATCTGCACAAAACAGAATACATACGTGAAGGTAATATTTAACTGTTTTTTTTTATCAATTTACTCCAAAACTTTATCATTCTAGCATAAATTTCTACCTTAAAGTCCAAATTGCTCTATCAGGATGAAATATTTTATCGTCAGGTATCGCTGGAAGCGTCTCACCATAGTGTCATCATCGTAAATGGCCCTGATTAGCCAGCTTTATACAAATAAAACATCGCTGAGTTTCACAGAAAAAAGGTTTAAAAAGATTTGGGTCATTTAAGTTAGCAACTAAAATGACCAACTTCCGATATCATAAAATGGAAAAAAAATATATAGACAGGCCTGCGGCCAAGTTCATTTAGTCTATATTTCATCTCTGAACGGAATATAAGAAAAGAAAGAAAAGTACTTTGTGGAGTGATTTGTTGTTTTTCAAAAACATATTCCCCTTACTTTTTGCCAGTTATATGACTCAGTATATGCACATCAACCCACATTTTATTACCAAACATGAAGGTTGAAGCGCTTTTCATAATGATTTGTGTTTAAACGTTTTTGCCACTTGTCTTTGATCGTAAATACCCCTAACTCGGCATATATCATGTAGTTCAGTGGGCATAATTTCAATCCGAAAATTTGCTTTTAAAGTTGTGGTACTTGCTCGATAATATCAAAATTCCCCATACCCCATATTTCACTTCCATATTTCAATATCGGCTACACTATTTTTTTTTTCAAATGTCTATGGGTTATGACATTATTTATATATATATCTTTAACAAACTATAAGATGCTCGTTCAGCAACATGTTTTTCTTTTAAGAAAAAAAAAAAAAAAAAAAAAAAAAGAACCACTTCCAGAAACAAAATTAATATTCCTTAATATTTGTACACTTTAATGATTTCTAATTTTACTTGATTTGAATAAAAGCAATAATTTGATTTTGATCTACCAGTTGAAAATAATACAGCCTTAAATTTACTAGTATTTACTGTCAATTTCCATGTTTTACACTACATACTTCTAATGTGCAACGGAGATCGGCTTCTGATTCACATAGAACAGCATCATCTGCAAACGTTTGGCAAATATTAAAATTTCATCATCGGATTCACAATTTCTAAATATAATACCGGTCATATTAGTCTTAAAAACCGTGTCGAAATCGTTGAGATATATCGCAAATAAAAAGAGGGATATAAAATTTATACTATTATACATATATTTTTTATCATTTAAAGATTTACGCCCTTGTTTATGTTTACAAAAACGTTTCCATGAAATATTTTCGCAGTTACTTCGAAATGGCCCATTTAAACATTTGAAAATAGATCTTAAGAGCATTTTTGTGAAAGGAATTTTAAACCAAGCAAGAAATAAAATAAAGTTTATAAAAACGCGGTCCGCGGCCGAAATCGCCTTATTGGGTGGAATTAATTTGCTCTGACGTCACTAGCGCGTGCACGAATCAGAAAAATACCCAGGTATTGTCATAAGACCGTAAGGCGTGGTATCGACTTTTCTATTGGTTGACAATAGTGTTCATTTACATTTTCATTAAAAAATACATTAAACTGAAACACTTTGTCTGACTTTTTATAATGGATTTAGAAATGATTATATATAAGCTAATGAAATTAGTAAAATTGTCTATTTTGGACAAAATGGTGACAAAAGGAGGGAGTACACTTTTGAGCATTTATCACTTTCATTTCTTTATATTGGACTCGAAGCAGAAACTCTAGTGTGTGCAAATTGCCAATAACGTATGGTCAGTAACACGCCTACCAATCGCTCTCATGCGAAACCACGGTTCAGAACGCCAGTCCATGAGAGGAGTTCCCGGTTTTGCAGGAGAGGAGCCAAAATCGTAAACAAATTTGACATCGGCACAAGGTTTGAGGTATTTATTTTCTCTGAAAACTATTTATGCAAAATATTAGAATGCTATTTTGTCACATATAGATTGTTTCTTCGGCAAATGAAAAGATTAGGCACATGGTCTTGCATTTTTCCAGGTATACATTTAGTAGGGCGGAGCATGTGTTCAAGGACAGTCTCGGCGATATATACATGTAGGGAAAAGTCGCATTCTCTTGCTTGATTTTGAGTCTCTGACCTTGGCAGTCGCAAAGAATTGAACAGAACTACTGTATGGGTGAATCCAAACGTTGGAAGTAAGCTTTCCGTGATGGACCGTTTAGAATTTAGAAAATATACGCAAAAACTTGGCATCGCCAGCCCGGTTCCGCATGAGATATTAGAAAATATAAGGAATTTTTATCAAACACAAAAACAGCTTCTGAACAATAATTGGATCAAAACTAATATGAACTCTGTGATAAATCATTATTTTGTACATTGCAGATGACTTTCTGGCTGTTTTTATTCCCCGTTTGTCTTTTAAGGCCTTTTACAAACCCTCTTTCAAACCCTCTTGCATGCCTCAGAAACAGGCAAACGGGGATTAAAACAGCCAGAAAGTCATCTGCAATGCATAAAATAATGATATATCACAGAGTTCATGTTAGTTTTGATCCAATTATTGTTCAGAAGCTGTTTTTGTGTTTGATAAAAATGCCTTATATTTTCTATTATCTCATGCGGAACCGGACTGACGATGCCAAGGTTTTGCGTATATTTTCTAAATTCTAAACTGTCCATCACGGAAAACTTAATTTCAACGTTTGGATTCACGTATACAATAGTTATGTTCACTTCTTTGAGACTGTCAAGGTCAGAGACTCAAAATCAAGCAAGAGAATGCGACTTTTCCCTACATGTATATATCGCCGAGACTGACCTTGAATACATGCTCCGCCGTACTAAATGTATATCTGGAATAATGCATGACCATGTGCCTAATCCTTTCATGTGCCGAAGAAACAATCTATATGTGACAAAATAGCATTCTTATATTTTGCATAAATAGTTTTCAGAGAAAATAAATACCTCAAACCTTGTGCCGATGTCAAATTTATTTACGATTTTGGCTCCTCTCCTGCAAAACCGGGAACTCCTCTCATGGATTGGCGTTCTGAACCGTGGTTTCGCATGAGAGCGATTGGTAGGCGTGAGTAATGTCTCGCGTAAATTATGTGATGATATCAAGTTATATCAAATAATATAAAGTCAGTAAGTTTTCTAATTTGCATTGATTTAGAAAGTTCATCAATACGCATTATAAGTCGTGTCTCGTAGGATCTCTTCTCGCAAAACCCATGTTGTAAATCAAATAGTATTTTATGGTCTGAGAAGTGTCTATAGAGAGACTGGAAGTCACAATATGCTCAGTCACTTTACAAAGAACATAGGTCAACGAAAAGGGGCGATAGTTAGCAGGGTCTAATTTTTAAAATTTGGGGAGACATTAGCTTCTTTCCAGATGGAAGAAAGCCAGCCTGCATCAAGCAATCTTTGCGGATTGTACGGGAGACAATCTACTTGCTAAAGCTCGTGGATTATCTTCTTGTACAGGCGGACAAACCATTTTATAACTATTACTTTGACCATGTTAGAATTGAACTATTTCCTTACCAAGAACTATCGTGATTAAAACATTAGAGTGTAGGGCAGATAAACATTACTTCACTATGATTTTTTTGCAATCCTGAGGTAGTACCATCCAAGAACGTAGCTAACTATACCCAAATACGCAAGTGCGTATTGAAATTTTGTCAAATTGACAAAATTTCAACACACACCTGCGTATTCTCATGCTGAAATGTTGTTAATTGGGCATAGTTTTAATTTTAACAGCCAACAGACACGAAAATTTGAAATATCTTAGAGGCTTAACCCACTATTATTGCTCTTAATTACTAGTAGTATAAAACATGATTGTGCGTACTGTGTAATTGCCCCTAGCTACGCCCCTGCGGCATCTGCAATCTGCTCTCTAATCTCGCTCGGGATAATCCATAGTGAAAAAATCATGCGTAAAGTTATGGTATTTTTGTGTTTATTTCATCACTTTTTCATGATGGAAAAGTATGTTTTCTTGTTTGTACGAGTTTATCATATGGACATGCAGGTCATGTTATTTTTTCCTGAGGAATTTTTAACAGAGCCTTTTCCTTCATGTATGATAGTCTGACAAAACGTCACTGAACATTTAGTCTTAAAAGACATCCGCGAACATGTATAGTAAAGACGATTCTCTTTTATTTTTTTTCTCTGGTCTGAAAAGGGACGGGTGTAACTAAAAAGAAGTCATTCTCAACACGCGATCTATTACCATCGATCCAGTTCTTCCCCATTATTTCCAAGGACATTTCAAATAAGCTTCAGTATGCTTTCTAGGAGAGTGAAGCACCTTTTCCCCCCAGCAGGAAGCTGCAATCATTGAACCTAGGGGAAGTTCGATCACAACTGGTAAGTACCATTAGCTTCAATCCATTCGGTCCGTTTATACACATTCGCTCTACTTTATTACTTGTCGGATTATATCATACTGGTTTTAGTCCGCAGTAGGTTATAAAATTGTAAAGCCGGAAGCCATGCAGTTACACGTGCAACTTCCGATGTAAACAAAAATTGTGACACCGATCGCTGATGCTATCATATTCACGATGCCTACAATAGTTACAGAGGTAAAGCTGATTTCAAAGGAAACCGAAATGATACTTCAATCAACTGGGCTTTTTCTATATCCGATCTGAGAAAATGAGGCAACGTATAAATGACACGAATCTTGTCCGTAAATTGCTATACATACATGACACAATAAACAGGCAGGTCAGAGGTCTACATGATCTGCATAGTCTCGACCTTTTTCGGAGATTAACATAATGGAAAACCAGCAGCTCTGTTATAACTTAATATTATAAGCAGCCCACAGGAGATAACATCCTTTTTGGCCCTCAATCCTCGACACTTACCGTTTGTCATGTTTAACAAATGTAACGCTTGACCCACGCTTTGTATGAATTCATCTTCCGGATGTACATGTAACTTGGTAAATAGTAGTTGTGGTTGTCTGACCAGAAGTTAAACATGAGGTCAGAAGACAAGGCCGAAAAATGCCTGTGGCTACTGGCTAGTACAGAGCAACTCAGATCAGTTTGTTGTATACTATAAAGCTAGTGATTTTTTAGATGCCAAGCTGCAACTTATTGTCCTATGCAGAATTGTGCACGACCTCATTCAATCCTCCAGCTATTTAATACCAGGCAGTACCAGGACAAAAAGCAGCTCACTTGATTTAGTTTCAGCAGTACTCTACATCTGCAGACTGTTTCAAGTAGATCTATAGTTATTTCCCCAAGAACCGAACCAGTATGGAACAGACTCCCAGCCACAGTGGCTGAGGCTCCCTCTTTGTATCGATGTCCAACCTACCCTTCTAATCCCAGCTATGAAGTAAACCCAAGTGATGAGTGTTGAGCTCTGTAGGCTACTCAGAGTACAGCTAGTGTCCTGGTATCGCCAAGAAAGCCAGATTGGTCAAGTGCCCAAATAGGCGAAAAGTAGCTGGGTAAAATATCTCTTCTATCTTAGTACCTTTATTATGCAGCTCTTCTAGCCTTGGCCGTATCTTTTCTCTATGCTTTGGTTTCTCTCTAATTTTACTTTCTTTTGCACATCATTAAGTATTGTCAAGTTTGACAGTTAAATGCCAAGATGTAGGTCTCAAGCCTATATAAAGATATCTAGTGACCTAAACTCCTTTCAGACCCGGTATCAGGAAGTCTCGTGCATGGTTTGAATTCGTTCCCCTGAGTCTCCTGGAAGCATCACGAGAAATTGGAAAGACAATCACATAATCTCTTTACCTCGCCGACTGTAGTAGAAATAAGATTGCATAGACTGGGACACATTTCATTTATCCTTTCTTAAGGAGTAAGAAACATACTTCAAATGAACATTACCATTAAAAAACACTTTAATACTACAATACAATGAAAGCATACTTTTAGAGCACACAGAAACAGCAAAGTTTCGTTCTGTAATTGGATTTTAGACCAATAAAATATTTATTTTGTATTATTCATAGCAAACAAAGGTTCAGGTGAAACAAGAGACATTGATGATTCACTTGTTTTGAGATCGTTTTTTTAGATTCAGTTAAATCAAATCAAAGCAGCAAGTTTCTGAAACATGTTTTCATTTCAGATAGAAAAGCTCTACAGAGCTTATGTTAGTTGTTAATAAAAATAAGTGACTATAAATAAAGATTATTACATTATTATATTATTATTATCATTATTGGAGACGGGGAGTACCGTGTTTTACTGACTTTGGTCAGCCTTTTTCTCTATTTTCCTTGTCCTGAGTGACACACTGATGGGTTCTTTTGATTCTTGACTATTATTTTCCTTTCACTGAAAACTTCACATTTCGTAAATATACATTTGCGGTGTTATGGTTCAGAAAGTAGAAGTTGAAGAAAAGCATGCTATTTAACCTCATATTACTTCTATACCGAGAACCTGATTTTTTTTAAACAAATCAACGCGAGATGTACAATATAAACGTCAAGTAGTTGTAAGAACAGACAATTAACTCAAGACTAAACACAAGCAACAACAATGCATTCTGTACCCTTGCAAGAACATACATGTTATGGAGGAAGAGAGACTGTCAGTGTCATAAGAGCAGGACCTAATGGGATCCACAATAGCTATTTATTTAATATTTTCATTAACCTACCTCTTGTGTATTCCTTGGCCGTCATGGCATGTTCGTTAGCTACTCTAAATACCGGTATATCTGTACACTGTACATGCAAGGAGTACCTTAAATACTTGGACACCTTATGCTTAATACTCGTATTTGCGCTAGATGTGAATATGATCAAGAATCTGCAAACAAATTCCAATTTTAGAAAGAGCTCAATCTAATTGCATGTCATTTGATACCATCGAGAATATATATTAGCTTTTACTCATTATATAACAGGATTTTATTATTGCTAGAAGCAATTACATGTGTAACTCATTTGTAGTCAGCTCCAACTTCTCGACCACTGCATTTCTCTGCGAAGTAATTTGCAATCGGAGCACCGCTCGGCCAATTCCGTGATTCATGGAATTGGCCGAGCGGTGTTACGATTGAGAAATTTGGTGACAATTCCTGTAGCTTGATTATTCAGTATATTTTTCTTCATAAGATCTTGATGAGATTTCTCCGCACTGAAACCTCATTTTCACTTACAGCAGGTGTTTGGTATGGTTGTTTTGGATCGTCTTGGAGTTTAGTTAAGTTCTTCCGTATATAGTTATACTTATACCCCTGACATACGAAGTATGTCAATGGGTATAGTTTTCGTCTTTCCAGCCGTTCGTCCGTTCTTCCGTCTGTCCGTCCGTTAACATTTGCGGTAAAGTTTTGCGTTAAGATTTTATTCTTTGCTCATATTTCCAATATCCTTTGATGGAACCTTTTTGGTATATGACTAGGTATACTTCTAGGTTCATGCACAATAGTTGATATCATCTGGATGCTGTTGCTGATCTAAGGTCAAGGTCACAGACTTAAACATCTGCATTAAAGTTTGCGTTAAGTTTATATTCTTCTTTTATATTTCCAATATTTTTGATGGAATTTTTTTATCTTTGACTAGGGTTACTCTTAGGTTCATACAGAGTAGTTGACATCATGTGGATGCTGCTGCTTACCAAAGGTCAAGGTCACAGACTTGTAAATTTGCGTTAAAGTTTTGCGTTAAGTTTATATACTTTGCTTCTATTTCCACCATCCTTTGATGAAACCTTTTGATATACGACTAGATTTACTTCTATCTTCATGCAAAATAATTGACATCATCTGGATGCTGCTGCTGACCTAAGGTCAATGCCACAAAGACGATTGCGTTAAAGTTTTGCATTAAGCTGATGTTCGTCTTTTATATTTCCAGTGTCCTTTGATGGAACCTTTTGATATTCGATTAGGTTTACTGTTAGGTTCATAGCTGCTTACCAAAGGTCAAGGTCACAGACTTGTATATATTTGTGTTAAAGTTTTGCGTTAAGTTTACATTCATTCTTTGTTTAAAACATCCTTTGATGAAGCCATATGACTAGGTTTACTTCAATGTGTTCATGTAGATTAGTTGACATCATCTGGGTGCTGCTGCTGACCAATGTCATGGAAACAGACATATGTTTACATTAAAGTTTTGTGTTGAGTTGGCACTCTTTGCATATATTTGTAAAATACTTTGATGGAACCATTTCATTGGTGACTAAGTTTACATCTAGGTTCATACCATGTATAATATTGGTTTCATTAGGCGGTGGTTTCATTAGGCGGTGGTGCTGGTCGGGGGTATCCGTGAGCCCCTGCTCACATGTTCTAGTTATTTCTCCTTATATACGAGACCACAGAAGTTAATGACAGTTATGGTCAATATTTTAAAGGCGCATTCAACATGAATTTGTCGTACGCAGATACCAACTGACGTTAGATTGCAAAGCAGTACGGAAATACCGGTAATAGTTGGTGAAATTGGGACAACCCTTTAAATTTTATCTCTGTACTATCAGAGCTCCATCGCTTCTTCCAAGTGGTACTCAGTCATGATAATAGTTTATGTAGCTGTATATCTCAAGTAAAGATTCAAGCAATCTAAGTTACAGACAATTCAGTACCGACTTGCACAATGTGTCATATGCCAGTGCTTGACCGATCAAAATTTGCTACACTAGAGACATTATTCTAGAGCCAGAACTCAATAGGAGCTTCACCATACGTCACACCAAAAGCCCTCGGCGAGAAACTTGGCGTCCGTTGCAGGGCCACCATACGTCACACCAAAAGCGCTCGGCGAGAAACTTGGCGTCCGTTGCAGGGCATCTATTCACGGCGCGTTGCCAACCCGAGGAGGTTGGTACTACAGTACGGATAGATAAACAGTCTCAACTACAGCTCAGTCCCTTTATTGCTCTGTGTTTGGGGACCATAGAAAGACGTGACGTCATTTAGGGGAAAACGTTGAGACTTAACCACAAAGGAACTAAACATTTAATGCTCATTTGCCCTATATTCATAATGAAGTCTAGTAGACGTAATGGGCGTTATTTAAGAAATTTCATTTTTCTGGGGTTTATCGAAGTGTAAAATAAATTGGGTCACATTCAAAGTGAATGAACCCCGAAGGGTTCATGTAAACTTTGCTAGTGACCCAATGTAGTTTACACTTCGATTAAAATCAGAAAAATTAAGTTAAGTTCATTGCTTATATTTACATTCGTTTCAATCAAATCTTTCATGAAAAATCTTATATAAGCGATAAAATTGAAGCAGTTAACCCCCTCACTGCCAGCGGGCCACTTTTGGGCCACACGTATAACTACGTTGACTGCCAGCGGGCCAGTTTTGGGCCACTTGTTTGGGTTAAGATCCCCAGTAAAATATGCATTGAAAGACAAGAAATGAGGCGAATTTGGAAAGACAAATCATTTTAAAATATAAAACGTATTTTATTTCTAAAAGCTGTTTGCTTCCGTTTGAGTAACAGAACCAAATATGAGCATACTGTCAATGAATTTTTTGGTAGTGATATTGTTGTTTTTCCCGCTTTACGTGACGTTACGTCATGAATATTGTAACACTGAGCGCCAATCGCCAGTCATAACGTGCGACGTCGCGCACTTTAAACAGCGTTGCGCCTTAGCAAAGGCATGTTTCGAAATGGAATTTTTGTGCGTATAACTGGCTGACTGTCTGTCTGACCTACTGGATGGTCGTACGACTTTCATCACTGTCTGTCTGCCTGGGTGGCTGACTGTCTTCGGACTATTTGTATACTTAACCAACTGACCGACTATAAGTTCTATGTGGAGAGCGGAAGAAAATAATGATAAAAACGTTGTGGGTAGCCCTTGAATCCAGTGGGACGAAAATTGGTCTCTCGGGTTTAAAGGAAATGCCAAATAATCATAATTTTAGACGAACAATTTGCACCAGAAGATCTAGTTCTATCATACGGGATTTATTTCTGTCAGTGCACTAGAAATTTGCCCATTCTGTCCCCGGAAATATGGTTATTGAAAAAACGACTATATAGTGGAGTATCCCCACCTAAAAGAGCCACTTTTTCCCCCAGTTTGTAGGAGTGTTTTGTATATGGGATTCCAAGTTCTCATCAAAGCTTTATGTATATGTACAGAGTTAGTAGAACGACTTTGTTTTAGATAAAAAAAATACAATAAATTATGGTAGTTTTAGCATATCTGGTTGGTTTATTCGTTTTTACAGCTCTTTCAGTTCTACTATGAAACTGCTGAAGTTTGCCTATTAGACAGTTGATTTACTCCCAATACTACCATTCCCACCCTCTAGATAGCTTTGATGTCAAGGTCACATACTTAAAATTTTACTTTTTAGTTTTACTTCAACCTCTTCTGTACCTCATTATTTCCAAACCCAGAGACGGATTTTGTTTACATTTGGTACGATGATAGATACTGAACCGGAAGTTTTCACAGACACTTTTCTACACCCCCTCCCCCCGCCCCCCTTACATGACCTGAAGATCACAGTCACAGAATTAGATCTTTTTGTTTATAAATACAACGAAAGTAGATGCAGAACCATTGGTCAAATATTCTTTGTCAAAAATTGAAAAGCGTCTTTTTTAGGCTATTCATTATGTTCTGTTGCATGTTCTGCAACAACCTTTTGTACTGTAAGACGATCAAACCCGTTATTTGTAGACCCACAATATATTATGGGGAATCAGCACATTTTCAGAGGAAGCAGCTCTTTGTCATTTTCCTTTCTATCTACCTCTTCAATGAGTTCCAAATCTCAGAAAGAATTTGCTATCGTATTGGAAAATTCTTTCCTTTAAAAGCAGGCCCCAATTTGGAAGGGCCACGTCTACCAGTGAAAGAATCATCGAACACCAAAAGTAGTTTCTCCTTGTAAAATGATGGGAAAACATTGACGTGCACTTATGCATCCAAACATTTAGCGAGCTAGGTTTGGGCCAATATTTCAAAGGAGTTTCAAGTGGTATCAAACTTTCACAGGACGCCTTTTTAAATGTATGGGCACACCTCCATGTTTTTTCACCGTTTTAACAAAGAAAAGTCTTTCGTGACTTCCTGCTTAAATTATTGGCGATGTAACGAGCTCTGAAAGAAACGACTTTACTCCTAGAGTGAGATCATTTTAAGAGTTGACCCTATTGAGAGGGGAGACAAAAATTAGAACGACATAATTACTTCCCTTTAACATGTTGAAAGTATCATCAAGCAATTGTTCCATTACTGTAACTTTGTAATATGCGACAGCATATGCGTAAGAATACGCGCGCATGGAGAGATGTATATGTAGATACAGAGAATGCACGTGCGAGAGAGAGAGAGAGAGAGAGAGAGAGAGAGAGAGAGAGAGAGAGAGAGATCTATCATATCAATGTTAGAAAGTCAAAGCCAAATTATTTGAATACTTTGTCATTTTTGTTTTTCTTTCTTTCTATACTTGGGCATCAGAAAAGAATCATCGAGTTTTTTTTTCCCGGATACGAGCAAGACCTGACACAGGGCTGTGTACATCACAAAATTGTCTACTATCAGCAAATACTGTTTTTAAACCACATGCATATTAGCGTTATGTCCACTATTTTATGCAAATGCTCTAACCATTTCTATTGAAGTCTGTCAAATGAGTAGAATACACGAGCTCTATACCCAAAAATATAAAATATGTTGCCCAGAAAACTAAGTTCAAAATGCCTTATTTCTGTGTAATTTTGTCAAACTTATAATTACCTCCATCAAAAAGCTATAAGTACATTTTCACTGTGTACATAAGATGTCTACAAAGTTTGAAAAGAATCTGCTGAAAATCATAGGAGCAGTTGATTACACACCCTCTATACCTTGTTGTGCAACAGCTGCACAAAATGACTTAAATCAATGGGCCTCAATTCTACCAAAACCAATTTTATCGTCATAAAAAGCCACATGCTCAACTTCATTATGTCTACAGCATATGTAATTATAAAGTTTGAAAAGAATCCATAGAAAAAAGTCGCAGACGTTGATTTCACAAAATTCTATACGCTAGAGTGGAAACAGCTGCCAAAAATGACTAAGTTCAAGAGGCTGTAATTCTGTCAAAATTACTATGCACATATCCATTGTTTCCAAGGTTTGAAAACGATCTCTTGAAATTGGTACTGAGGGAAGAGTTGATTACACAAACTCTATATTCTAACGTGTGACGAAAAACGGACGGACATGAGTCCTCTCACTATTGTCACGGAGAAAAAATAAAGGTAAAGAGTATGAACAACATAATGAACATAAACTTTCTTTACAATATGACCCAAAGTGGGGCTTCAGTATTTTTATTTTGTGTTAATAAAATAATGAGATAAGTTCGGATGGATGACCTCCGATTTTACGTCCTTTTTAATAGTATTTCAGTCACATCAGGACGATGGATGGGTGATAATGAAAGGCTGTGTGCAAAGGAACCCCGTTTATGATTGTAAAGATTCCCGCCTTTAGCGGGACTCGGACCCGGTATCGTAGGATCAGCAGGCCAGCGCTTCAAACACTGTGCTACCGGGGCTCCTAGTTCCGATGGAAATGTGTTAAGGAAAAGTCACTTTATAAACAAAATCTTTATCTCGCCGCGCTCTTTGGCAATAAACGAGGACGAGCGAGGTTCAAATTGTTCATAGGTCAGACATTGGCTTCTGAGAAAATAGCAATAAATAGTTCAGGAAATTAACATTATCGTTTTAGGAATCAGGCTGCTCATGTAATATATTTAGGAGTAAAAAGTATGCAAAGACCAGGAACTGAAACAATCAAAATCCAACCCTCAAACCATAGTTGGAAACAACTAAGATTACAAATAATCAAGATACAGAGAACATATGGCCAACCGAGTGAGCAGCTTGTTCCCAAAAGGTGGCCACTCAGCAACCCAAACCGAACCAAAAATAATAATAACATACATAAGGTAAAACATCACAGAAACTCTGACACCAAAAACAGGCAACAAAGAACCACAACAGAACTACCGCCTTGGAACGGTCAGTAATGAATTACTGGGGGGCTTAAATCGATTTTACAGGCCCAACCTCACCCTCAGTTTCTGAAGTGGTACAAAACATTTAGTTGGTTGTTCGGTTCGCATGATAACCCTCTAACTCGTCAATGAATCATCACGGTAAACACATAAATCAAATTTCAACACCATGAAGAAGCAAAGACGAGGACTCAACAGATACAACGGGCCGTCTGACAGGTGGAGATCCCTGTCCTGCCAAACAACCCCACTGGAAATCTGAAGCAAAAGAAGGTCACCAGTTGAGCCCCGGTGGACCAAGCAACAGACAAAAAGGCTCCGGTCCCAACCAACTAAAATATATAGCTTTAGGTCGGGGCCATCATAGAGTCTTTGAACCGACTGTCGAAATTACAGTATGCTCTTTTTCTGGTTTCGTCACCAGATATTGTCAGGGTCACTGACGAGGCTTTATTAGCCGAAACTACGTAGTCTGGCCCATGTTTCTTACTTCTGTTTGTATTCTCTGCTCTTGAAGGAACTTTTTAAGATTTTAATCTGACGACCGATCCCCCGGTGTGCAATTAAAGAGTGCAGCAAAGCTATCAACCGTGACTGGGTTAATCACTAAGCATGCAGACTGTCGCATAACATTTAAATTATAGCCAATACGTTTGTGACGTATTATTATTTTTCGGAATTGATCAGAAAAATCAGTCCTACCCTTAATCTTTTTGAATTTGTATACTAAGTCACCATAAAATTCTGGTTCCGATAGGCCTTGGCGTAAAAGAAATTTTAATCCGACATCAAATTTTGAAACCAATTCATGGTGTCTGCGAGGAACCTGGTAGGCCTTGGCCGTGTGGTTAAAGCACAAAAACGTAGCTTCTAGGTAATGCACTGAAAAACTCTAAGGAATAAAAGGATACCTAATTCGAATAGGGACGGGTCTTTGTCCCGCCTGTAATATGCCGTGCCCAAGACACCGTGGACCTCTATCCAGTCCTTGTACCTAGGACCAAAAGCTTTGGGGCTCATTGACTTTAGAGAGCCAATGAAGAGTGTTTTTTCTGAGGGTGATGGGGTCGAAGAGTACACAAATAATTTCTGTGATTTTAGTGACCTTCAGGAGATCTTTCTTTAAATATAGAGCAACACACACACACACAGGGAAGTTGTAAGTTACGTCACTATAAAAAGGGGGAAAACGCGCGTAACGTTACGTTTGACGCACTGCCGCACTGTTAACGTCAGCCAGTGTAGCAAAATTTGTTTATCGACGACGTCGACGTTATGAAAACTTGGCGGGCAATTGAAAAATAGCTTGGCAGCGAAAGGGTTAAACATGTACACGCAGTTTTTTCTGCTAACAGCAGAACGGCATGCATGACGTCATGACGTTGCTGATGTCCAATGAGGTTGTAGATAGCCATTGTTTATTTTGACGTCATTGACGTCGCGTGTCTGAATGTAATTATTGGAATGTCAACTACATTACGTTCCAATGGTTTACTATAGGGCTTTTCAGTATATACACCAAGAATGTAAATATATTAAAATAGCGTCATAATGACTAGCGTTATAAAGAGATTCTTATTTTTCAGATAGAACGTGTGCAGACAGAGATTACTAAATGTGAGGAAAGGCTGGACAAAATTGAGAGGTCCATAAGATTAAAAGATCTCACAGAAATACAGAAGTAAGTTTTAAAACCCATTTTTGACAACTGGGTTCTCGGACGGGCCCATTTGCATTTTAACTAATCGAGCCGCGACACAAGAAAACCAACAAAGTGGCATTTGCATCAAGGGCAGATTCAGATCAGCCTGAGCATCCGCCCAGTTTGGCCAGAGTCTTTGCTTTGGGCTTAAAGGGTAGATAAGGGTCTAAGCTAGCTCCATGCGGACAGGGAAGACTCTGATCAGACTGGGTGGATGCCCAGGCTGATCTGAGTATTTGCTGAGCACACACGCCACTTTGTTGGTTTTCTCATGTCGCGGCAGAAATACGTGAATAAAGTAACAAATCCTTATCCATTTGACTCGTGATCTGAGTACTGAATTCTGAGTACTGAATCGGAAAATGCTGAAATATATTAAAACAGATTGCAATTTACATCATGAGATGATATACGTCATGAGTAGGTTCAGTTGGGTCTACACTATCTGTCATCGAGTCTTAGTATTCTTCATATGATATAACTTGGACGAAACCTTTTTTGATTTTTTTGTTGTCTGCCTTTTTGGGACTTTAAGGGTTAAGTACTGTAGGTTCAATGGTGTGGCCTGCAGTGGTTTACTTTCATGTTTTATTGCAGGCAAACTCTTAAAGAAGAAGAAAAAGGCTTAAAGAAGAGACTTTCTGAACATGGTAATTATGATGTTATCCTTTTAAACTGAGTATTTGTAATCAGCGAAGACTCATTCGAGCATTTTAGTCTTTGAAGTAGAGGTTAGTTTCTTCTGTAAAAAGTTGAGTAAATGTATGCAGTCTGATAAGGATCAAATCTGTTTGCTATATACATTAAACTATGAACAATGAACAATAAATGAATAGTCCATATTTAACAGCACAAATGGTCGTCATGAAATATCCTCAGGTTAATGCTTAGAACATACACTCCAAATATGAGCCGCGACACGACAAAACCTACAAAGTGACGTGTGTACCCAGCAAAGACTCAGAGCAGCCTGGGCAGCTGCCAGGCTGATCAGTCTTCGCTGTCCGTAATGGTGCTAGCGTAGATCCTTAGCTACCATTTAAGCAAACAGCGAGGACTCTGATCAGACTGGGCGGATATTCTGATCAGACTGGGCAGACGCCCAGGCTGATCTGAGTCTTCGCTTGGCGCACATGCCACTTTGTTGGTTTTGTCGTGTCGCATCTCATATACACATTTTGCTTTTCTTTTCAGAGAATGAGCTGAAACATCTTCGGAAAGAGAATGGAAAGACGACTATTATATCAGTAGTTGTATTAGGACTAGTCTTTCTCATTTACTATTGCTTCTGGCAGTCGTGACATAGGACTCACCCTCCGCCAAAGTTTTGGGATCAAGGACATTTTTACTGAGCCATACTGAATGAGGAGTGATAGCTAGCCAAATGGTTGATTTAAGACCATCAAGCCTTGGTTCAAATCTTCAACCTCATGTTTTCACATTTCAAAACCTAGTTTAAAGCCAATTTTTAAACCACATTTTAACCTGGCCCCGAGGTTATAAAACTTTTTTCATGCTCAACTCAGCTGAGCATGAATTTTTTTCTGCTCATAAATTTTAAAATGCCAACAAATGTTGGCATTTTAATATTTATGAGTAGAAAAAATAGCCTTCTTGGCTTATCTGAGCCTGAAAAATGCTGAATTTCTTGGTATTTTTATATTCATGGGCATTTTAAATTTCATGCTCAGCTGAGTTGAGCATGAAAAAAGTTTTATAACCTCGGGGCCAGGGTTGCCATGGTCAGGGAAAAATATTTTGAGAACGAATTTTTTCCAATTTGGGGGAAAAGTCAGAGAACATTGTGATTGGTCAGGGAAATTTGGAAAGGACTTGAAAAATCAGGGAACCACTCAGGGATTTTGAAAAGTTATGGCTACACCAGTCTTCAGAAAATGTACTTGTTCTGTTCAAGGGGAAAGGATGTACTTTCTAGTGAGATAGTCCAGGCACATCTCCCTCCTCATTGGGAACTACTCTTGAAGGGTGGAATTTGCCCTTCTTTGGGAGCAAATTCTTTCCTTTAAGAGTAGCCACCAATGTTCCAAGTGATACAGTTAAGATGAGTTAACACTGTTGAAGTAAAGAGTGAAGTTAAATTTTGATCCGTAAAAAAAGGTATGGAAAACTGTAACATTGCAGGGAAAAGTCAGGGAATTTTGAATTGGTGGATCAATGGCAACCCTGCTTAAACATTTAAACCTAAGTTTCATAATAGCCACAATTTAAAAGCCTTAAACCACGGATTGACTCTGTGGTTTCAAACTTTCAAGTAGTGATTATTTTCAGGCTAATGTTTAAACCATGGTTTAAGTAACTAGGGTTTAAAAAGTTAAGACCTAGGATTAAAAATTCAAAACCTAGGATAGAACTCTTTAAACACAAGTTTGAATCTCACCTGCGTTTGAAAGCGTATGGTGCATTTGACATGCCATAGAGGATGACAAGACTTCTGTGTTTAATATCTGAAGTTGATAAAAATATAGTTGTAAGATAAAGAATTAAAATATTCTTTAAACTGTAATTTCGTACACAAGACAAGCGTACGTCTGACTTCCTTCAGTATAAAAAGCGAAGTAAAATTTTATTAAACATGAATAATTCCTATTAAATCTAACTTTTAGTTATGTAGGAAATCTACAAAAATACTAACATCCCTTAACAAATACTATATTTGTTAAAACTGAATTATTCATTAATTACAGAAACATGTGTCTGCTTGCTTCCATTTCTTTGAACAAAGAAACAATTATTAAAATACAAAATCCCCCATTTTATGCAAAATGGAGAAAATAGCATTTTTGCATATATGACATAAGACAAATATAAAATGTAGTTACCTGAAGTTGATAAAAATACAGTTGTAAGATAAAGAATTAAAATATTCTTTAAACTGTAATTTCGTACACAAGACAAGCGTACGTCTGACTTCCTTCAGTATAAAAAGCGAAGTGAAGCCCCTGGGTATATCGCCGCTCTCAGGATATTTTCCAAATCACAAAGAAAAGGCCCTCAAAAGGGAAATTATGAAAATGCTACAAAATATTAAAAAAAACACATGTTCATTTGTATGGAAGACAGTGACAGCAACTCCCCTGCCTAGCCTCCAGGAGCTAGCGTCTTGAAATCTTATTGGCTGCGGCCGAACTGCCAGGGATACTCAGATGTCTTATGTTTTGCTTAGCCAGCAAAAAATAATGCCTCTGAATCCCTTGTAAAAATATTGTTTCCCACGCTCAGCAAAATAATATGCAGAACATTTTCTACAAGCGTCAGCTAAAAGATATGAAACTTGAAGAAATGAAAACTAAACACAAATGCTATCAGAATATGGGGAAACGACCACCAGAGTTAAAATACAAAGTTACAAAAGTTACAAATGTAGTAACATAGGAAAAGGTGCCTGTGACACATGCATACTGCCACCTCTAGTTGCTCCTATCTCTGTAACTACACATCAGATTCTTTTCATATTTGGTTTGTGATGTCTCTTTAGCATTGCCTTTGGTGTAAACTATCTTAGCCCCTGGATCAGGCCCCAGGGTTGGGCCAAGGGTCAGTAATTAGGACTTAGTAAAAAGTAATCAGTAAAGGGTCAGTAATTAGGACTTAAACCTTTTTGATTGCTCATATCTCAGTAAAGTTGCATTGAAGATTTCTACCATATTTGGTGCATGATATCTCTATAACATTACTTTTGATCTGGACTACCTAAGCTGCAGGGTCAGGCTCATGGGTGGGGCCAGGGGTCAATAACTGGGACTTAGCCATTTGTTGTATAGTTTTGGGTTGTAGTTCTAATATGCTTGAATGGAGCCTAATGATACATGATACAAGATTTCAAATATGGATGCTGCTGCTGACATAAGGTCAAGATCACAGACTTTGAATTTTGTACATGTATAACATTTGCATTGTAGCTTTGTGGTAAAGCATGCTTTCATTAAGCAGTGGCACCTGTCGGGGGTATACGTGAGCCCCTGCTAACTTGCTGTAGTTTTCATTCAACTTGCTCTAGTTTTCATTCAGGTTACATAGGCAGGCTCTGTCGGCCATTTTATCCAAATATGGCTACTATTCATAAGCCCATGCGCCAAAGGAGATATCATTTACCTCTTCCGAGAATGATGCTGAGACAGCGGGAGCTCATTAGAATCGTCCTTGCCAGATGGTTCTGATAAAGTGCCACGTGTTTTTGTGGAGAAATACCTCAACTTGTGTTTGTGGAGAAATAAGATAAAGTAGTCAAGGAGGTCTTGTATTAACCCTTAGAGCACCAAAATAAAGCAGGAGACAAGATGTATGATCATGTATGCCTGTAAAATATCAGACATAAGCCACCTTATCCGGATCTACTGTTTTCAAAGTTATTTTTTTCATTTTCAAGTTGGCGCTTTAAGTGTTAGTACTTACCGTACCTGAAGCAAAAGAGGGGCAGAATGAAAGAAATTTGTTCATGTATAACCTGTAAAGGTACAGATTTACACCGATTACTGGCTGTATTCAAATCAAGTGTCCAGTCTTACATTAGACTGTCTATAAGAGGGTGTTCAAATCCAGGGCTGAGATAGAAGCTATTATTACCCATCTGACTATATGATCCGCGACACGAGAAAACCAACAAAGTGGGTTTGCGCCCAGCGCAGACTCAGATCAGCCTGGGTATCCACCCAGTCTGATCAGAGTCTTCGCTTTGCGCTTAAAGGGTGGCTACAGGTCTCAGCTACCTCCATGCGGACAGCAAAGACTGATCAGACTGGACGGATGTCCAGGCTGGTCTGTGTCTGCGCTGGGCACACAACCACTTTGTTGGTTTTCTCGTGTTGCGGCTCATATGCAGAGTATTAACCCAATGCATTACTAAGAGAATTAAATACATTGTATATGTTGCAAGATTTTTATCCTTTTTTAGCAACATATTACTGTCCCTTGCCTGTATTGGTTAAGGTAAAAAAGAGGTTTCAAGTATATGTATATCTCTGAGACAATTTTTGTATTTCTCGAGGAAAACTTATAGTGACCCCTAATTATCAGCAAGTCACACAAAGAGCCGCAGGAAATGACTTTATACCAGGAAACGACTTTATCTATAAACATTTTGCTTACTGTCAAATCCTGATACTTTTTTTTAAATTCCCTGCTTTCTTGTGTAGTGACATTAAAATAGATATGCGATTAAAGAAAAACATTTGGATTACGACATCGACTGTTGCAATAAGTATAATACTGTTTGTTTGTTTTCTGACTTCATCTGTCATGGTACAGTATAAACTTATGCACCTGTTGCACCATCGTGCTCCAACAGACATGGCATTATCTATATGTAACTCAACCAGTATTTGTTCAGGGGATTTTAGAATAATAGTGCTGACTTTTAACAGACCAAAGTCACTGAATCGACTTCTAGAATCACCTGAACATGCAGAATATTACGGTGATAAAATCAATATTGAGGTCTGGATCGATCGGTCTAAAGAAGGAAAGATAGATGAAGGGACATTGAAAGTTGCAAGAAACTTTTCGTTTAGCAAAGGGCAATGCTACGTGAAATGTCATGATACTCATGTTGGCATAATGGGACAGTGGATAGATACTTGGGATCCAAGTTCTGATAGTTCCGAGGCAGCCGTGATTCTTGAAGACGATCTCACTGTGTCAAAGTATTTTTACAGATGGCTGAAACTTGTCCATAGGAAATATGACAGTCATTGGGATATAAATGGATACGCTTTACAAGGTGTTAGTATCAAACATAGTGGCGAGGGCGGCTACGTTGAAGCTCCAAAGGACTGTTTGGTTTACAAATATCCAACGCTAGGAACCTGGGGATTTTCACCTCATAACGCAAACTGGCTGAAGTTTAAAAAGTGGTTTTCCGAGGCTTATACTGACGCTTCTTTCAAGCCGTTTGTACCAAATCATGTTGCTACAGACTGGTATAAGGTCTTCATTCAGACTAACAAGGCAGAAGGGATGTGGGAAATGTGGCATATATTTTACGCATGGAAAAATAATGAGACCAGTCTGTATTCAAATCTTGGAGGTAAATTCCCTATAATAATTCTCACATTTATTATCATCTTACAAGAGCACCGCTAGCGGGGCAATATACACTCGTTACTGAGTGAGTGTCAGCCCCAGTCAGTACCTCGGCAGATCTATAGCCCTGACAATCAGCCACACACAAGTGCCCATTATAGTCTGCAAATACTAATCAAAGGATTAACTCCAAAATTAAGAAAGGGGAAGTAACCCTTCCCATACTCAACCCACAGTCTCAAGCTTATGCACGCTGATACAGTATAAAGTGTCAACAATATATTCAAAACAACTACCCAGTAATGGCGCGCACAAAACAAGTCTAAGAAATAATCAAACGAGCGTAACTCTGAAAGTACATAGCAGGCAGCAACCATTCTTAGATGACACACTTTCACCCTCGTATACATTGCGATAAAGTTTCATCAGGTTCTCACAAGACTAGCCTAAAAAACTAATCAAAGGGATGTAACACCAAATATAGAAGAAGTGATTAATTTTATATGCGACACACCGTCTGAACCTATTACACATTGCTATAAATTTCCACATGGCTTGCACAAGAACAGCTTTAGAAATCAACCAAAAAGACATAACCCCATAAAATAAGTAAGGTGAAACAATCGTTCTTATATGTGACATGTCGTCTTATCCTAATATTCGTTGCTATTAAGTTTCATCACAATATACCAAAGGGGTAACTAGTTATGGGGTAAACAAAAATGAAATAAAAGAATAATCAAATGGATGTAACTCCAAAATTAAGTAAAGGGGCGCAACCATTCTTGTTAGAGACACTGTCCTAACCTCATATATATTTCTATCAAGTTTCATCATGATATTGCAAAGAGTAACCTAGTTGTAGAACGCATAAGAATTGCCCTACTAATTGCCATAGTTGATTTTTTTCAAGGGGCTGTAACTCTGCTAAAAGTCATCGGAGCGTAACCTCAAAACAATATGCGAAACTCCACATCGCAATCTTACTATTTACAAAGCTTCAGCTTGATTGGATGACTGTAGAAGGAGTTATTCGGAACGAACTTGCTAAAAAATCTAAGTAACCGGCCATAACTCCACCAAAGATTGTTGGAGCGTAACCTCGAAACGATATGTGCTGGTCCACCTCTTAATCTTACTATGTACCAAGTTCCTGCTCGATCGGATGAAAACTGTAGGTTGTTTCGGAAATGAAAAATTAACAGCTTCCATTAGCAACAGGGAACGTTCAGTTTTTAGCTCACCTGGCCCGAAGGGCCATAATGAGCTGTTGTCATACCAAAGCGTCCGGCGTGCGTCATGCGTCGTTCGTCGTCCTTCAACAATTGAAAACAAATTATTCAAACATCTTCTATAAAACTACTGGACCCATGGTTCTCAAATTTCACATGGAGCATGACCTGTCTCCAAGGTTATATAAAATTATAAAATTGGGTCAGGTCAAATATCCAAGATGGCCGCTGTTACTAAAAATAGCAAAAATAACAAAAATAACAAAATCATCTTCGACTCCAGAACCACTGAGTATATTTGTCTGAATTCTGGCATGAAAACATCAGTGCAGCACTGGTATTCAGAAGTGTAAAAATGAAAAAAATCTGTAGTGGAGTTTTGTCGCAGTGACCTACTTTCTGTTTACGAGTGTAATTTTGCTCAAATGCCAATGTCCAGAAACAAATTATCTTAACAACTTCAAACAACTTCTGCTCTAAAACCACTGAATCCATGGGTCTCAAATTTCACATGGAGCATGACCAGACTGCAGGGTTTCAAAATTGTAAGATTGGGTTAGGTCAAAAATCCAATATGGCCGCCGTTACTAAAAATAGAAAAAAACAACAAAATCAACTTCTTTTCCAGAACCATTGAATATATTTGGTTGAAAGTTTGCATGGAACATAAGTGGGACCTAGAAATTAAAATTTGTAAAAATTGACCTACTTAGTGCTTTAAAGACCGAATCTTTTTCAAAAGTTAATCAGTTCATCTACTCTTCAGTCCTAATAAGCTGGCAAAGTTTCAATGCTCTAGCTAAAACACTTTTTGAGATATATTGCTCACAAGGTTTCAGCCTGATTTTTTCTCAAGGGAAATAACTCGAAAAAGAGAGACAACTCGGACAATAAAATATACGTGCCAGCTATTTTTTTTTATCACAAATCCATATGTGAAATTTCAAAACTCTAGCTTGCACGGATATGGTATGCGTGACGAACGGACGGACAACCAAGAAGCAATATGCCCTCTCAACTTCTTTCAAGTTGTGGGCACAAAAATACCGTGAATTGATATTACTTGAGGTGCAATGTGGCCTTTAAAGTATGAATTCACTAATATCTTTTATTGTTTGGTGATCAAGGACA
Organism: Ctena decussata; assembly: GCA_963989385.1. NCBI lineage: Eukaryota > Metazoa > Mollusca > Bivalvia > Lucinida > Lucinidae > Ctena > Ctena decussata. The sequence continues at coordinate 116,988,460 of OZ022499.1, read as the reverse complement.
AAATGAATTAAAATCCGTCTGACACACACACACACACACACACACACACACACACACACACGCACGTATCAATTTGTTGTAACACACACACGTGCCAATTTCCTATAATCAATATGGCAGGTTTTACGACAATACAATTAATCTCAGCTATTTTTTTGGTGAGAAATCCATATGTGAAATTTCAAAACTCTAGCATGCACGGTTCCTAAGATATATTATGCGTGACGAACGGACGGACGGACAACCAGGAAGCAATATGCATACGCACGTGTCAATTTGTTGTAAGACACACACGTACCAATTTCTTGTAATCAATATGGCAGGTTTTACGACAATACAATTAATCTCTCCTGAGTTTGTTTTTCCGAAAATATTTTTTTTTATGTCAGACCTCATATAGAAAACTTGCTGCCTACCTTAAACATTCTATTCTGTATTGGGACAGGTTGTGCTGAGCAAACAGTGCAGACCCAGATCAGACTGCTCCAATGAGCAGTCTGATCGAGGTCTTCACTGTTTGCTATTCCATTTGCACCAGTCTTTACGACTTATTTCTGCATTCATTTTAGGACTTTTAAGGTAATTATTGGTGTCCAAATTCTAGAATGTTTATTGTAGGTGCATACCCCTATTTACCTTTTCTTGACAGTTTTACCAGACCTTACTTCCTTTTTAGATTTCTTTCTTTCTAGTTTGTCCTGTATTTCCTCAGCTGAACGTTTCTTGCCCTTACCTGGACCAGACTCACTATCTTCGCTTGACACTAAAGCAGACCGCGTTACCTTCTCAGCTGTTTCTGCTTTATTAGATTCTGTTAACTTTGCCACCCATTCAGTTATCTTAGCTCCAATGACTTCAACCGTTTCAGTTTCTGGTTTCCCTTTCACCTTTAAACTATGGTCTGCTTTCGGAATCCATTCCATGCTACAAGTTGGAACCCGGCTTAGTACCGTCTCCATCAAATCCCTTTCACACATTTCATCTTTATCACCAACTATGAACAGGGATGGTTTAGTCAGCTGCAAAATTGGTCCGTCCCGAAGATTTGCTTTATCTTTTGGAGTATGCAGTGGGTACGATATACAAATCACACCCTTGACATAGACGTCCAGGCTTCCTCCCTGCAGGCCATTGCAGACGCCAACTGCAGCTCTGGCTCCCATTGATCTCCCTGAAAAATGATTTACAGATTTTACCCTGACTATTCGTACAGCCTGCGTAGACCCGGCGGTAGAGTCGACTGTAACTGAATCGACATATTATTTAGGATAAATCATGAACAAAATAGGTCATCTTCATACCGATCGCCAACGAAAAATATACTGGGCAAAACTCTTGGAACAATATATGGCATCAGGCGCCCATGGTAATATGCTGCTGGAATTTTGCGAATGGTGTGCGCATGCGTGAAAATTGAAGCCATTAAAATGCACGCGCAACACAAAAACATCAACAATTCAGTACCATGTCGACATATTTTACAAAAAGGCATGTGGCAGGATATGGCATTAAGCCTTATGAGCCATCGTGCGGGAGAACAATATCATAGCATCAGTGCAAATATAGTTCGCACCATCGAGCATCTCTATGACAAGGCTATAAGTGCAGTTTAGATGAATGGCAACATGGGAGATGGTTCAGAACAGCTACGGTGAGGCAAGGATAGCTTATCTCACCAACCAAATTCAAACATTTTTTATCAAAAGGATTATATCTGATGCTATGGAAGAACATGTGAAAAAGTTAACATATGCGACAGGACTATTACCAGTCTGCTGTTTTCTGATGACATTGATGCTCGTGCTGCGGAAGAGCAGGAACTGGAAGCGCTAGTTGGAAGTCTCGACAAAAAAACTGCAAAAGGTATAAAATGGAGTAAGTGCTGAAAAGACCAAACTGACGATAAACACCGTCAGTGGCATCCAGAGGAAGACCAAGGTAAAAAAAATAGAAACTGGGAACTGTAACAAGATGCTTTGGAACAATTGTCACAGATGATGGCTCAAAACCAGAGGTTTTTCTCAAGGACTGCATAAGCCACTGCAGCTCTGTCAAAGCTGAAGCCAGTTTAGAGAGATGACAACGTACCTCTTGGACCTAAGGTGAAACTGATGCGCTCTCTTATCATACCTGTATCCATATTTCTGTATGCCTATGATTCGTGGACAGTAGAACGCAGGCCTATAAAATGAGATGCTACTGAAGGCTACTGAACATCTCGTACAAGGACCACGTAACTAATGAGGATGTACACAGAAAGACCCAAACAGCCATTGGAGTATATGGAGAACTCCTGACATTGGTCAAGAAATGAAAAATGAGGTGGTTTGGCCATGTCTCAAGGTCTTTAGGCTTAGCAAAGACAATTGTACATGGCACGGTGAAAGGAAAAAGAAGAAGAGGTACACAGAAGAAGAGGTGTGAAGACAATATTAAAGGCTGTACAGGGATGGACTTTGCTGGCACAAATAGGGCAGCTGAGTGCAGGACTAATCGGAGAGGGAATGTTGTAAAGTCATCTATGATGCCCCAACGAACTTGCAAGGTTATGGGATAGACTAGACTAGAACACAAGAAATTATCTTAATCAGATTTCGAACCCTAAATCACTTTAATATTTGGCTTTCCTGAAGCCTTGAAAAACACAGAGAAGTCCTTCGGGCCCCTCTGACAGAAAACTAAGCAACTGTATTTCATGACTCCCTCAGAGCTCAGAAAAGTGATTTCTATAAAAAAAAAAAGCAACTTATTGAATCTTGTCTAGATAGCATGGACTAAACGGCGCTTCATTCATAGCCTTTTATTATCACACACCCATCGTCCTGATATGATTGAGGACGTAAAATCGCAAATCATTCAGATAACATGGATTGTACTGTGTTTACGTGATTATCGGCACACATTTTATTTCACCCATGGCTGAAAAAATGTTGCAAGTGCGTTCGGCAAAGACTCGGATCAGCATGTGTTGATTGGAGTCCCCTCAGTAGGCTTTTATGTCAACAACCAGTTTTTTTTTTACACTTGGCTTTTACTAATCACGTTCATATTTTACGGCGATGAAGCAGTTTTGTTCTGGTGTGCCATTACGTTGAGTAAATGCAGTAAAGTTTCTAAAAATTGGGACACCTAAAATGGTTACCGTACATGTCCCAAAATGGAATGGACTGATTTGAGCCGCAACGTGACAAAACCAACAATGTGGTTGTGCGCCCAGCGCAGACTCAGATCAGCCTGGGCATCCGCTCAGTCTGATCAGAGTCTTCACTGGCCGCATGAAGGTAGCTTAGACCCTTAGCTACCGTTCGAGCACTTAAGAAAGAGTCTGATCAAAACGGGTGGCTGCCCAGGCTGATCTAGGTCTGCACTGGACGCACAACCACTTTGTTGGTTTTCTCGTGTCGCGGCTCATTTAAAATGCAGTAATGCGGCTAAAAGATTCAAATGGGATGGCAAACAGTTTAGACCATAATTACATGTAGACTGCTCCTTTGAGCAGTCTGTTCTGGGTCTGCACTGTTTGCTCAAACCTATCTGTCCCAATATTTAGGATTTTTACAGTTTGGCAATCTGCGTTTTTGACCTTACACTTACCACTTAGAAAACAGCCCTTCAGGTCGCTGAAATCTTCTGATTTCACGAATCTCTGAAAAAAGATGCAAACCGATAATTATAATAATAATGGCAAATAGCATAAAATATTTTTCAGATTTCACGTTTTTGTGTGGCTGAGCAAAACAACATCAAATTCTGAATTCAAATATACTATGTAAAATATATTCAGTAAATTTTTATCTTTTGCAGTTTTTCTCATTACTGAAGTGCAACATTGAGCGAAATTAATTGCATTGAAGGGAACCGTATATGGGGCTTAAGATATCATGGGATTACAGGAGACATCTTTAAAAACGATATTGGGGAAAAGCAGCTAATGATAAGATATGGTTAAGTTTAACAACTAATGAATCTTAACATCACACCGTACAACCGGCTGAAGTGATGCCAGATGCCTACAGAGATAACAGATGGGCGAAATCGAAAGTAGGATTTCAGCAGGTGAGATAAAGTTGCTGGTAAGAACAGACGATAATATCCTGGAAGAGTTTAGCCTCATATGGAAGTTGCTCAGTGCCTGTAGATTCTACCATACCAGTCTGGGTGGCTTTCTTACACTGATAAGGCTATGACAGGGCTTGAAAGGGGAACATTTTCAGAAATATACACAAAGTCTGTATTTCGGCACCCATTAGACGAATCTGAGATAGTGCCCAATCTGTTTGCTTGCGTACAATAAAACCTTAGTTAATTAGCAATATTTCTGCCAATTTTTGATGCACAGTTTATTTTTATAATGAAAATACACGCTTTCAAAGAGGGTGGGTAGCGAAAAAATGGTTGCCTTTGTCAACAGATGCAATTTTAGGTGGATTGCTGGGATGACAGATCGGTTTGTATGGAAATGGCTAACACTGATGGCAGGTATCAAAATATAAGTATGTGTCTTTAAAATCGCATTTTTAAAGTTTTGGTTGTGTCAACAGCATAAAATCACCTCATGAAATCGTAAAAAGTATTTTTCTAGATGTCAAAGGAATAATGTTTGTGTTTATCGAAGCTGGTTATGCATTCGTGGAGGAAGAAAGAGGTGAACGCAGAACTATACGAACGGTGGTTGGCCTTAGCATCTTTACGTTGTATTTGTTTCTCATTTTGAAGCAAATTTCTTGTGTGTGTGTGTGTGTGTGCGTGCATGTGTGTGTTTTTTTTGTTTGTTTCATAGTTTTATATGCCGCCGAAGCAAGAGTTTGTCTCTCTGTGTGTGAGCATTTGCAGAGGGGTCTGGGTGTTTGTGTGTGTGTGTGTGGGGGGGGGGGGGTAGGGGGGGGGTGGCGGGGGTGCGCTTGCTGGTCAGCTTGGTACCGATACTTGAATAAGGGATTGCGAAATTGCATTTCATCCTTAAATACCAAAACTACCTTTTTAACGGTGGTACCGTTAAAAGTAGCCTTTTACTAGTATGTTCATTAGAATGAAATCCTGTTTTGAAATATTACTCTAATCAATCACAGGGTTTTACGCCATAGTAGTGAAAACATGCCTTTTCCAACTAAACTACCGTTTTTCTGACCCTAAACGATGTCAGCACTGCGCACAGCTCACGTAAAAAGAAAGTGCATACCCTTTCTCATATATTTTTTGGTTCAAGGTTCAGTAACAAGTTGACCAGCAAGCGCCCCGCTGCCCACGCCCACGCCCCCCCCCCCTCCCCCTCATCCCACCCCGGCGTCATCGTGAACGTGAATTGTTCTATTATTATCATTATTAATCCTAGATGCATACACAAACTAGAAAACATGAAAATAAAGAATATTTTGCCATGGCATATAGTGAAGACAGGCAACAAAGTTGTCCCGGAAAAACACAACCAACAGCAATAGTCATTCTGAGCATAACTAACCAGATAGGGTTTAAACAGCATGGGCCGACTGCTCAAAGCAAGTTAAAGCTAACCTCGAGTTTAATCCATACAAAATGTAACTTCGGGGTTAACTTAAACCAGCATGGAAGGTTATTAAACAAAATTTTCTGAGAGATGTAAAGCTATTAAATGCAACAATATGCATTCTAGTGGACAAGCATGCGTCATTCTTCATGATTTCACGCCGAAATCACAGTCATAATCAGTTTAAAGACACATACTAATATATTGATACCTGCCATCAATGTCAGCCATTTCCATACAAACCGATCTGTCATCCCAGCAATCCACCTAAAATTGCATCTGTTGACAAAGGCAACCATTTTTTCGTTACCCACCCTCTTTGAAAGCGTGTATTTTCATTATAAAAATAAACTGTGCATCAAAAATTGGCAGAAATATTGCTAATTAACTAAGGTTTTATTGTACGCAAGCAAACAGATTGGGCACTATCTCAGATTCGTCTAATGGGAGCCGAAATGCAGACTTTGTGTATATTTCTGAAAATGTTCCCCTTTCAAGCCCTGCCATAGCCTTATCAGTGTAAGAAAGCCACCCAGACTGGTACGGTAGAATCTACAGGCACTGAGCACTTCCATATGAGGCTAAACTCTTCCAGGATTTTATCGTCTGTTCTTACCAGCAACTTTATCTCACCTGCTGAAATCCTACTTTCGATTTCGCCCATCTGTTATCTCTGTAGGCATCTGGCATCACTTCAGCCGGTTGTACGGTGTGAACATGTGCCATTGACGTTAAAACGTTATATTTCGGTCCAGTATGCAATGATTCACGGGTGCTTCAGTTCAATGGAGAATCAAAACCCGAGAAAAAATGATAGGCTAAAATTAAAGGTCACACCATCACACCGTACAACCGGCTGAAGTGATGCCAGATGCCTACAGAGATAACAGATGGGCGAAATCGAAAGTAGGATTTCAGCAGGTGAGATAAAGTTGCTGGTAAGAACAGACGATAATATCCTGGAAGAGTTTAGCCTCATATGGAAGTTGCTCAGTGCCTGTAGATTCTACCATACCAGTCTGGGTGGCTTTCTTACACTGATAAGGCTATGACAGGGCTTGAAAGGGGAACATTTTCAGAAATATACACAAAGTCTGTATTTCGGCACCCATTAGACGAATCTGAGATAGTGCCCAATCTGTTTGCTTGCGTACAATAAAACCTTAGTTAATTAGCAATATTTCTGCCAATTTTTGATGCACAGTTTATTTTTATAATGAAAATACACGCTTTCAAAGAGGGTGGGTAGCGAAAAAATGGTTGCCTTTGTCAACAGATGCAATTTTAGGTGGATTGCTGGGATGACAGATCGGTTTGTATGGAAATGGCTAACACTGATGGCAGGTATCAAAATATAAGTATGTGTCTTTAAAATCGCATTTTTAAAGTTTTGGTTGTGTCAACAGCATAAAATCACCTCATGAAATCGTAAAAAGTATTTTTCTAGATGTCAAAGGAATAATGTTTGTGTTTATCGAAGCTGGTTATGCATTCGTGGAGGAAGAAAGAGGTGAACGCAGAACTATACGAACGGTGGTTGGCCTTAGCATCTTTACGTTGTATTTGTTTCTCATTTTGAAGCAAATTTCTTGTGTGTGTGTGTGTGTGTGTGCGTGCATGTGTGTGTTTTTTTTGTTTGTTTCATAGTTTTATATGCCGCCGAAGCAAGAGTTTGTCTCTCTGTGTGTGAGCATTTGCAGAGGGGTCTGGGTGTTTGTGTGTGTGTGTGGGGGGGGGGGGGTAGGGGGGGAGGGTGGCGGGGGTGCGCTTGCTGGTCAGCTTGGTACCGATACTTGAATAAGGGATTGCGAAATTGCATTTCATCCTTAAATACCAAAACTACCTTTTTAACGGTGGTACCGTTAAAAGTAGCCTTTTACTAGTATGTTCATTAGAATGAAATCCTGTTTTGAAATATTACTCTAATCAATCACAGGGTTTTACGCCATAGTAGTGAAAACATGCCTTTTCCAACTAAACTACCGTTTTTCTGACCCTAAACGATGTCAGCACTGCGCACAGCTCACGTAAAAAGAAAGAGCATACCCTTTCTCATATATTTTTTGGTTCAAGGTTCAGTAACAAGTTGACCAGCAAGCGCCCCGCTGCCCACGCCCACGCCCCCCCCCTCCCCCTCATCCCACCCCGGCGTCATCGTGAACGTGAATTGTTCTATTATTATCATTATTAATCCTAGATGCATACACAAACTAGAAAACATGAAAATAAAGAATATTTTGCCATGGCATATAGTGAAGACAGGCAACAAAGTTGTCCCGGAAAAACACAACCAACAGCAATAGTCATTCTGAGCATAACTAACCAGATAGGGTTTAAACAGCATGGGCCGACTGCTCAAAGCAAGTTAAAGCTAACCTCGAGTTTAATCCATACAAAATGTAACTTCGGGGTTAACTTAAACCAGCATGGAAGGTTATTAAACAAAATTTTCTGAGAGATGTAAAGCTATTAAATGCAACAATATGCATTCTAGTGGACAAGCATGCGTCATTCTTCATGATTTCACGCCGAAATCACAGTCATAATCAGTTTAAAGACACATACTAATATATTGATACCTGCCATCAATGTCAGCCATTTCCATACAAACCGATCTGTCATCCCAGCAATCCACCTAAAATTGCATCTGTTGACAAAGGCAACCATTTTTTCGTTACCCACCCTCTTTGAAAGCGTGTATTTTCATTATAAAAATAAACTGTGCATCAAAAATTGGCAGAAATATTGCTAATTAACTAAGGTTTTATTGTACGCAAGCAAACAGATTGGGCACTATCTCAGATTCGTCTAATGGGAGCCGAAATGCAGACTTTGTGTATATTTCTGAAAATGTTCCCCTTTCAAGCCCTGCCATAGCCTTATCAGTGTAAGAAAGCCACCCAGACTGGTACGGTAGAATCTACAGGCACTGAGCACTTCCATATGAGGCTAAACTCTTCCAGGATTTTATCGTCTGTTCTTACCAGCAACTTTATCTCACCTGCTGAAATCCTACTTTCGATTTCGCCCATCTGTTATCTCTGTAGGCATCTGGCATCACTTCAGCCGGTTGTACGGTGTGACCATGATTAATGTAACTGAGGTTTTATCATTGAATGTAACGAAACTGTGAGAGAATGATGACGTTTGTCTGAGACTTTTGACTTATGCTCAGTAACCGTGAAAGAATTTTCTTTCTGAATTGCTTGCGTTATCATATTGTTAGACACCAAACGAAAGGGATTCAAGAAATACCGATTAGAAACAATGTTTTAAGACGATAAGGGACCGACCAATTGATATTCTGGGGGGTGGGGGGATTAGAAACAATGTTTTAAGACGATAAGGGACCGACCAATTGATATTCTGGGGGGGGGAGGGGGGGTGGGGGGGGGGGGGGGCTGGGGCTGGTTTATTTTTTTTTCAAAAAAAAAAATCCCTGTCTTTGGATATGCAAGAAAAATATAAATTGGCTCATAAGGGGATTTAAAAAATAATCTGGCCTGGCTTCTGGGGGCCGCAGACCCCCATATTCATAGTAATGTTTTAATATTATCTACAATTCTTTTACACCAGCAGCCCCCCTCCCCCACCCCCATGTGCATATATATACATAAAACGTCCTATACAACATTCACATACATGTATTTTTGATCTGCCGCATTACTAAGTAAATGTTTCTACTAAAACTGAATTTCAAAAGAGTCACTAGTTTATGGGACACAAAGCCGTTATGGCAAAATGAACACACTTAAAGGCAAATTCCTAAAACAAAAAACGTTATTTGTTTTATCATCATCCCTAGTTTTTCTCTATTGTTTCCAGTCTTAAAATTGTCATTAAAATTGGAAAATTGCTTTGGCTTCTAGACCCCGCTTTGTTAACTTCTTAGCAAAGAACTTTTAGCCATTTATTAACTTGCATTCATTTATAACGTGACTCTATCAATAAGTATTCATCAAACTTTCAAAAGTGCAAATAAAAGCATGTTTTGGCATATGATTGGGCTAGAAAAAACCCCTTAAATTCCTAAAGTTATAGCCCTAAATGTTTGCGAAAATAGACCTAATTTTTGGTCAAAATAACTCTAATTTAAGGCCTAATTTTTTGCCAAGCTCATACAGGGATGTTTGCATCTGTACCATACACTCAGCAAAATTTCTAATTGGTCAGTTTTCTAATATGCAGAAATATGATTTTCAAATTGTATTTTTGAATATAATCTTAATCAAAATTTTTGGTTGTTAGATACTTATTAAAAGCCAATGTTGTAATCAAAACTTTATTGTAGTATTAGAGTTATGACCCATTATATCTAAACCATAGAATGCTTTGAAAACACATACAGGCTGTATCAAACTTCCACAAAACCATGATATTTCAGAAGTAAAAAACGTTTTATATCATAAAAACATGTGGTATGTTTTAAGTCTTCATGCATTTTTCACCTGTATTAATTTTAATATTGACGTTTTCAAATTACCTCCCTTTCAATGTTTGCGTAAACCCTAATCGAAGCCTCGAATTGATGTAAATCTTTTTAGAAATGCATAAGCGCTTGTGCTGCTGGTAAAATACAAGAATATCTGTACATTTGTTCGTCTTAGTTGGTAACCAGGCTAATCTAACTCTGCTTCAGGCATAACTCTATGGAAAAAGTGACCAATTAGAAATTTTGTTCAGTGTAGATGAAGAGAGTAACATGCTCCAGGAACTGGCCAGCTAACCATGCCCTTAGCCTGGTTACAGACAGCACCATATTCTTATTGTGAGAAAATAAGGTGTAACCGTGAAGAGGACCAAGAGGCCCTAAATCGCTCACCTGAGCAAAACGATTAAAGGTCAAACTAGGGTCACCAATTGAACAAACATGATAGTTTGCAACCGTTTCCAAATGGTTCTGAAGAAAGAGATTTTTGAATATTTTTCTATGCATTGCTATGGTTCATACCCTCGACCCCCTGGGACCAGGCCATTTTGGACTCTGGGGCCATCATTTGAATAAGCTTGGTAAAGGACCACTAGACAATGCCACATACTAAATTTCAAGCATCTGAGCCAAGTGGTTCTGAAGAAGAAGATTTTTTAATATTTTTCTATGTATTTCTATGGTTCAAACCCAGGACCCACTGGGGCAGGGCCATTTTTTGACCCTGGCGCCATCATTTGAACAAACTTGGTAAAGGACCAGATTTCAAACATCTGCACTAAGGGGTTCTGGAGAAGAAGATTTTTAACCCTTAGACTGCTAAGCGCGACTATAGTCGTTCTCGAGGGGTAGGTCACTTTGAGAGCATGTCAGGCACACTAGACATCAAGTACTCTCCATCATTTGCGGTTGTCCTATGCAGGAGGGAATCTGCTTTCTACTAGAGCAAGGTTTTACCCACCTTATTGTTTTGTTGACCTTTTAAACTCGGAGAAAACGTCAAAAATTTATGATATTTTCAACATCAGCTTTTCAGGTGGCTACCCCTACTTACTTGATCCCAATTTCCTGACAACTAGACTTCATCCTTCCAAACATTCTCTCTTGATAATATTCAGCAATAACACCGGCCTTCAGACAAGCAATTACTTTTGTCATACAAAGCATATCACTGGCGCTAATATCTTGTACTATTTTTTAAGTGTCTACGTCGGTTCCCGGTGTTATCATGTGACACCCAAATAAGGCAGGTCACGTGACCTTGGTAACTTCCGGAAAATGGCAGCCCACACATCGGTCATATTGAGTGAAAAGTTCAAGCAAATCGACCAGAGTGTGCGCAAGTTATGGCCTCTGAGATACCCCTACCCCCATTTTAGGGCCAGGTGAATTATTTTTCTAGCAGTCTAAGGGTTAAGTATATTTTAATTTTGAACCCAAGACTCCCCGCACCAGGGCCAATTTGGATCCCAGGGCCAACATTTACACATACTTTGTAGGAGTCCACCAGGCAACGCATCATACCAAAGTTCAAGCATCTAAGCCCAGTGGTTCTGAAGAAGAAGATTTCTGAATATTTTTCTATGTATTTCTATGGTTCAAACTCAGGACTCCCTGCCGCTGGGTCATTTTGGACACTGAGGCCATCATTTGAACAAACTTGATAAAGGACTATTAGGCAATGCTACATATTAAATTTCAAGCATCTGAGCATTGCGGTTCTGAAGAAGAAGATTTTTGAATATTTTTCTATGTATATCTATGGTTCAAACCCTTGATCCCCACGGCCATTTTGGGTCCTGCGGCCATCATTTAAACAGACTTGGTAAAGGACCACTAGGCAATGCTACATACCAAATTTCAAGCACCCGAGCCAAGCAGTTTTGAAGAAGAAGAAGATATTTTAATATTTTTCTATGTATTTCTATGGTTCAAACCCGGGACTCCCTGCCTCGGGGCCATTTTGCACCCTGGGGCCACCATTTGAACAAATTGGTAGAGGCCACCTAGGCAAACATACCAAATTTCAAGCATCTGAGCCAAGCAGTTCTGGAGAAGATTTTTAAGTATATTTTAGTTTTGAACCCAAGACCCCCGGGCCCGGGGCCTTTTTGGACCTTTGGGCCACCATTTGAACATACTTGGTAGAGGACCACTAGGCAATGCTACAAACCAACTTTCAAGCATCTGAGCCAAGCAGTTCTGGAGAAGAAGATTTTTAAGTATATTTTAGTTTTGAACACAAGACCCCCTGCCCCAGGGCCATTTTGGACCCTGGTGCCACCATTTGAACAAACTTGGTAGAGGTCTACTAGACAATGCTTCATACCAAATATCAAAGCCCTAGGCCTAGCGGTTTCAGAGAAGATGTCATTTCAAGCAAATTGTTGACGACGCACGACGGACGACGGACACTGGGTGATCACAATAGCTCACCCTGAGCCTACGGCTCAGGTGAGCTAAAATTACTGATGTGGGTAAAATAAAAGGATGTTAAGGTCAAATAAATAAGGATCTGATAGTTCAGCCTATAAAATTAAAAAAAAATTGTTTGAGTTAATTTGTGAAAAATAAAAAGAGGAAATTGTGCGCTTATCGTAAAATAAAAATCTCTAGTGTGTCCCAGATTACTGTAAGGTGAGATATCGTTTAAAACATATTTGTGTAATATCGAGTGGCTTCTTATCAGCATGTCACATAAAGAGCCGCAGACGTCATCGAAACACCTTTTTTAATTTCCTGCTTTCATTGTGTAGCGACATTAAAACAGGTATGCGATTAAAGAAAATTTTGTGGATCACGACATCGACTGTTGCAATTAGTATAATATTGTTTCTTTGTTTTCTGACTTCATCTGTCATGGTACAGTATAAACCTACGCACCTGTTGCACTATCGTGCTCCAACAGAACTGGAATTATCTATATGTAACACAACCAGTATTTGTTCAGGGGATTTTAGAATAATAGTGCTGACTTATAACAGACCAAAGTCTTTGAATCGACTTCTAGAATCACTTGAACATGCAGAATATTATGGTGATAAAATCAATATTGAGGTCTGGATCGATCGGTCTAAAGAAGGAAAGATAGATGAAGGGACATTGAAAGTTGCAAGAAACTTTTCGTTTAGCAAAGGGCAATGCTACGTGAAATGTCATGATACTCATGTTGGCATAATTGGACAGTGGATAGATACTTGGGATCCAAGTTCTAATAGTTCCGAGGCAGCCGTGATTCTTGAAGACGATCTCACTGTGTCAAAGTATTTTTACAAATGGCTAAAACTTGTCCATAGGAAATATGACAGTCATTGGGATATAAATGGATACGCTTTACAAGGTGTTAGTATCAAACATAGTGGCGAGGGCGGCTACGTTGAAGCTCCAAAGGACTGTTTGGTTTACAAATATCCAACGCTAGGAACCTGGGGATTTTCACCTCATAACGCAAACTGGCTGAAGTTTAAAAAGTGGTTTTCCGAGGCTTATACTGACGCTTCTTTCAAGCCGTTTGTACCAAATCATGTTGCTACAGACTGGTATAAGGTCTTCATTCAGACTAACAAGGCAGAAGGGATGTGGGAAATGTGGCATATATTTTACGCATGGAAAAATAATGAGACCAGTCTGTATTCAAATCTTGGAGGTAAATATTCCCTATAATAATTCTCACGTTCTTTATCATCTAACAAGAGCACTGCAAGCGGGGCAATATACGCCCGTTTCTGGGTGAGTGTCAGCCCCAGTCAGCACCACGGGCAGATCTATAGTCCTGACAATCAGCCACACACAAGTACACAGGAGCAGTCTGCAAATACTAATCAAAGGGGTTAATTTCAAAATAAAGAAAGGGGAAACAACCCTTCCCATACTCAACCCACAGTGCCAAGCTTATGCACACTGCTACAGTATAAAGTGTCAACAAGAGGTTCAAAACAACTACATAGAAATGGCGCGCACAAAACAAGTCTAAGAAATAATCAAACGAACGTAACTCTGATAGTACATTCAGGGCCGTCGTCGGCTTTTGAAAAGTGGTGCGGCTATGGAAAGCACCGAGTGCCGAAGGCACGAGTGGAGAAGAGCAGAAGAGGGGTTTCCCTCTCTCGTAAGGGGGGTTCGGGGGACCTCCCACAAGAAAATTTTTGAATTCAGGACGACTCTAGAAGCGATTTTAATGCATTTTGAGACCAATTTCGCTTGTGAAACTCATCTGATTTTATGAGTATTAACCTCCCATGAGAAAATTTTTTAATTCTGGACGTCTCTAGAAGCGATTTTAATGCATTTTGAGACACAATTATGCTTGTGAAACTATTTATTATATGAATATTTGCTGTATTTCAAATGCTTACCCCAGCCTTTAAAAACTGCCCAAAGTGTTCTCCAAGTGCCGAAGGCACGAGTGAGGGAGAGCACGATAAGGGGTGTCCTTTCTCTGGTAAGGGGGGTTTCGGGGGACCTCCCCCAAGAAATTTTTGAATTCAGGACGTCTCTAGAATCGACTTTAATGCATTTTGAGACCAAGGCAAAGAAGCGGAATAACGGAAAAAAGTGGTCCGGCCAATACTATATTCGGTCGAATGAAAAAAAGTGGTACGGCCAATACCATATTCGGCCGAAAAAGTGGTCCGGCCATGGCCGGACCGGCCGGACCGCACACGACGGCCTTGACATAGCAGGGACCAACCATTCTTATATGACACACACTTTCACCCTCGTATATATATTGCTATAGTCTCATCAGGTTCACAAGATTAGCCTAAAAACTAATCAAAGGGATGTAACACCAAATATAGGAGAAGTAATTAATTTTATAAGTGACACACCGTCTGAACCTGTTACACAGTGCTATAAATTTCCATAAAGCTTGCACACTAACAGCCTTAGAAATTAATCAAAAAGACATAACTAAAAAAAACAATAAGTAAGGTGAAGCAGTCTTCTTATATATGTGACAATTCGACTCATCCTAACATACGTTGCTATTAAGTTTCATCACAATATGCCAAAAGGGTAAACTAGTTATGGGGGTAAACAAAAATAATACAAAAGAATAATCAAATGGATGTAACTCCACAATTAGATTAAAGGGGCGCAACCATTCTTGTTAGAGACACTCTGTCCTAACCTCATATATATTTCTATCAAGTTCCATCATGATATTGCAAAGATTTACCTAGTTATGGAACGCACAAGAATTGGCCTACTAACTGCCATGGTTGATTTTTTTCAAAGGGGTATAACTCTGCTTAAAGTCCACATAGCATAACCTCCAAATAATATACAAAACTCAACATCGCAGTCTTGCTATTTACAAAGTTTCAGTTTAATTGGATGACTGTAGAAGGAGTTATTCGGAACGAACTTGCTAAAAATTCTAAGTAAAGGGCTTAAACTCCACTACAGATCGTTGGAGCGTAACCTCGAAACGATATGTGCAGGCCCACCTCTTAGTCATATTATGTACCAAGTTCCAGCTCGATTGGATGAAAACTGTAGGAGGACTATCCGGAAATGAAAAGTTAACAGCTTCCATCAGCAACAGGGAACATTCAGACTTTTTCTTAATTCCAGCTCTAGACCTAATTTTTTTCGGAAACAAAAATTCTAATTTAAAAAAAAAATGAAAAGAAAAAAATGAAACTACTTCTAGGATCAATGATTTTTCCGCCACAGAACTGGGCTACCCTGGGCCGTGAAAACTGGAACTCGTCTCTAGGTATTTTCCGGTCCAGAGCTAAATATTTCCATGCCCTGATTGAATAAATGATTTTTATAATATCTGACTGGCAGATTTTGTGACTCATGATGAGTGGATCTGTATAGAGGGGCGTAAATGATGCAGTGGACTCTAATTCTTTTAACTTATGCATTTCGAGGAGATACAGTAGCACCTTGGGTTAAGCGCTGGCATGCCAAGTTAGCGGTCTGTGTTTGAATCATGCTGGAGGTGGAAATAATTCCACATTGCATAAGCCTTTTCGTTATCATTGTTCAGTCGGCTCGAAATACTGTTCACATGGCCGCAAGACCGCAAAATAATGCATTTTCCAGTAATCATGAATTTTGATCTATGAATATGACGCAGTTGGCAGAGACCCTCCGGCAAATGTAGGTGCATGTAATCATGTGTTTTATTATTTTCGCGCGTATGTTTGTGATGTGTTGATGCATTCGGAATTAACTAATATTATTATTATGATTCATATTTTGTAGATGAAAGCGATAAAAAAAAGGTTCAACACAGTGATTTCGTGTCCGCTCTATAACTTCAATACCTTTTGAAATATTTTTAGGATACTCCTCAGATATGTAGAACAGGTCATGACAATGTGTCGCGAACAAGAATAACAACTCTAGCTTTCTTACGTTGTAAGTTATTTCCCCTTGATGGTTTTTGGTGTCCGATTTCGTGTCCGCACTATAACTTGAATACCTTTTGAAATATTTTCATGATACTTCACAGATATGTAGAACAGGTCATGACGCTGTGTCGCGAACAAGAATGCCACCCTTTTTTTTCTTACTTTATCAGTAAATTTCCCTTGATGGTTTTAGGTGTGATTTCGTGTCCGCTCTATAACTTGAATACCTTTTGAAATACGAGGGGCATTTCAGAAATAATGTAAATTATCTTGGGGTAGCCTTTTGGCTGATATTAAGCAGTGGTGTTATATATCACTGGAAAGGTAAATTCAAGTGCTTCAGAATGGTATGCATTAAAGAAAATTTCTAAGTCACGCATGCGTGACAGCATGCGCTTATACGTAATAAGGGTGTCGATACTGGAAACTGTACTTTTTCACTGAAAGTCTCTTGTGTTCCATTGCTGTTTGCTCAATGAGAAAATGATATATTCTAATGAAGAAACACGTTATATAGTCCTTTAAATGTAACATAAGAAAGCTATATATAAATTGTTTCCAGATTCTACACAAGTAACATAATCAACGAGATTTTTTCTCTTCTATGTGGTTATAAATGCACATTTATTATAAATGCATTATATCAATAAATTGTGATTTTTTACTTATTCACATCCAATTTCAACAAATGACAGACATTTTATTACTGAAATGATAAGGTCACTGTATTTTGTTACGACTGTCATCAAATCACTGATGAAACTGGATGATACGTGTGCAAAACCCACGCCGGAAGTTGCAAAGTCGCAACAATTCATGTAAAATACAAAACAATAAAATGAAATTATTTTCTAATAAAAAGACACAGGCTAAATATATTAAACTTAGTTTAATTTCAAAAGTAAGAAGGACATATTGAAAGCAAAATTCATACATAAAGACTTGAAAGACTTGTTATTTTATATGACATACTGACATTGAAATATGTGGCTGGGTGGGGAAACTTATTGTAAAAAATTAGGTAGGCCACTGACAAGAGCATTAGGTGCCGTAAAGAATTGTTTATAACAGAAAACAAGCATGACGAATTAGAGTTTATTTACTTTTTGTTTCATATCTGTCATCAAACATTCACTTTCACTTAAAATGACCTCAAAACCGAAGTTTAGACAGCCTACTATACATTTTAGTTTAGCACAGGAAGTGACGTCATCGGAAATGCGCATTGTTCCATGATTAGCCTACCTTCCAAAATAAATCTTATGTTTTAACAAAGCTGATACAATACTTTTCATACTGAAATATTTTCAACATAACAGATAATATAGGTATCAATCTAGAGCTGCTTGTATCCAGAGCCAAGAAAATGTGAATTTGTCTTCACATAAATATTTCGTCCGTTTCTACCCAGTGTTCTTACCCTAACAGCAATCGTCAAGGCATATTTTGAAGAAAATACCAGTGACCCAAATTATTTTAGTGAAGACCATTGGGTGATAGGTTAACCTAAATTTTAAGACATAAACTTTAAAAATCGGTCAACATTCCTAGGAATGGCAGACTAATTTACACTATTTCTGAAATGCCCCTCGTAGTTTCATGATACTTCACAGATATGTAGAACAGGTCATGACGATGTGTCGCAAACAAGAATAACTGCTCTTGGTTTTTTACTTTTTGAGTTATTTCTCCTTGATGGTTTTATGTGACAGATTTCGTGTCCACTCTATAACTTGAATACTTTTTAAAATATTTTCATGATACTTCACAGATATGTAGAACAGGTCATGACAATGTGTCGCGAACAAGAATGACAACTCTTGTTTTCTTACTTTTTTTGTTTTTTCCCCTTGATGGTTTTAGCTGTGCATTTGTGTTTTTACCATAACTTGAATACCCTTTGAAATACTTTCATGATACTTCACAGATATGCAGAACAGCCATGAAAATTTGTCTGATACATGAATGACAACTCTGTCATTCATACTGTCCGAGTTATTTCCCTTTGGAAGTTTGAGCTGCAGTTAGCTGTCTCTGCTTTTTATCTGTATAACCCTGGCTTGCTCCACAATGTTAATACCCTTATAACTTTCAGAATAATGATGATCATGACATGATATCTTATCATGTTCCTAACTCTTCTGTGACCCCTCCGTCCCCCACCCCACCCCACCCCTCCCCCACCCCCCATTTTATTCTCTATCCATATTCACTTACTAGAGAGCTCAAAATTAGATTTGTAGGGCTTGTACTTTAGAAGTTATTCGCACATTTTGAAATGTTGAGTGTATCATATGCTATACATTGTGTACATGGTGGTTGTTTTTTTAGCGGTCCGGCATACTGTTTGGTCTGAGTGTTAGATAATCATGCGTCTGTTAAACAGATGATCTCAATCAGAAGCATAAAAGAATGGCAATATATTACCTATATGTGTTTTGAAGTGCACCCTGT
The DNA here is from genome assembly GCA_963989385.1 of Ctena decussata. Taxonomy (NCBI): domain Eukaryota; kingdom Metazoa; phylum Mollusca; class Bivalvia; order Lucinida; family Lucinidae; genus Ctena; species Ctena decussata. The sequence goes on along the minus strand of OZ022499.1, from coordinate 116,969,706 downwards.
TTACAAAAGCGCAAGGGGCATTCGGTCGGGGGATTTGCCATCTCCTCTGATGGCTATTTTTGTAGAGGTAGAATTGAGGGTTCCTAGTTTTGTGGCAATTTGAAATTTTGTATTAGGGTTTATATCATTTAAATCTGTAAGTACAACAGGAATATAGAGAAATCATGTCATGAAGATCCATATTTCACGGTCCACTGACTTCGGACAGGCTAATTTTGCAAGGTTAAGACTTTTGTAAAAGGTAGAATTTAGGGTTCCCATTATTGTAGCAACTTGAAATTTTTTATCAGGGCTTATATCTATAAGTACAATATACAAGAATCAGATCATGAAGATCCATATGTAACGATCCACTGACACTCGTATTTATGTCATTTTGCAAGGTTAAGATTTTTGTAAGAGGTAGATTTTTGGGTTCCTATTATTGTAGTAATTTGAAATTTTGTATGAGGATTTATATCTATAAAGTACAACAGAAATATAGAAGAATCAGGTCATGATGATCCATACACATGTATCATGGTCCACTGACTTCCTAATTATTTGGCCATACAGTGACTCTTAACTGTATGAAGAGCTGCAGTCTGTGTCACATGTCAAACTTCAGGCAAAAATTAGCCTATGGCCTTTTATATTTTACAAGTCTGCCTCTATAAGCCTAGTTATCCTACAAATGCCAGTGCCTTAATCAAGGTCCAATGTTACTCAAGGCACTAGGCGGGGGCATCTGTGTACTGTGGACACATTTCTACTTGGTCCTGCTTTGGTTGCCATACAGTCTTGCCATCATGAGAGTGACTTTTAAATGGATAAACATTATTAAGTGAATGGATAAACTCGGAGGGGAAGTAATTCTGACATTTTTATTTTTTGCCTCTTCTCAATACGCGTCAATATCCCACCCACAAAAGGAGCGGCTGTAGTGTAGTGGCTAACACTCCGGACTACCAATCAAGGGCTCGCAAAATCGATTTCCCCGCTTCTCCGGTCTTTCGGATGAGACTTTAAACCGAGGTCCCGTCTCCATATGACCTCGTTGTTGGTGGGACGTTAAACTCGAGTTTACTCACTCATTACTCCCACCCACAAAAAGAACCAGAGGGCCAATGGCCCTATATCGCTCACCTGAGCACAGAGGTTATGTTGGAAAAACTAAGTTGCCACAGCAACAAAACAACATGCACAACAGCAATAAAACACACCATTTATGTAGAGGATAATATCACAAACATTTATGCAAAAAATAAGCTTTATCCCCCCTTAATGGTTTCTGAGAAGAAGATCTTTGGCAAAAAAAAAAAAAAAAAATGAAAAAATTGAAAATTTGGCCCTTCAATTGCAACGGCAACCAATCAAAATCAGGTCTTTGGGCAAAATTCTTATAGCTGATAGAGGACTACTCTAGGAACATTTCTGTAAAGCTTTTGTCAAAATATCTGCCGTAACACAGAAATAAATACCAAATGTCCACTTTCCCCATTGTAAGTCTATGGAAACTTTAAGTTGCCATAGCAACCAGTTCACATGGGCAATGATAATATGAAATATACTTTAGGTAGAGGCTAATGTTATTAATATGTATGCAAAGTATCAGCTTCATCCTCCTCATGGCTTCACTTTCCCCATTATAAGTCAATGGAAACTATAAGTTGACATAGCAACCAAAGTTCTTATTGGGTTGGAAGAAAAAACAAAATTCATGTAGAGGCTTCTGTCATCAACATGTTTGCACAATATCAGCTTCATCCCCCAAATGGCTTCTGAGCAGAAGATTTTTTCTTTTTTTTTTCAAAAATTTACCCTATATTTTGCCATGGCAACCAATCAAATTCAGCGATTTGGAGAAAATTCATATGAAATATAGAGGACCATTCAAGAAACATTTCTGTAGAAAGAAAATCTAAATAAAAGCTGTGAGACAGCAAAAATTGACGATTTCCATTTTCCCCATTATAAGTCAATGGAAACTCTTAGTTGCCATAGCAACCAAACTGCTGGAGTAATTGCCATGAAAAATAATAATTCTATAGAGGCTAGTACTAAGATTCTTTCTGTAAAGTTTGAGCTTTATTGGCCACACAGTTTATGCAGAGATGATTTTTTAATATTTTTCCATTTTTAACTATTCGGTTGCAATGGCAACCAGAAAAATTGCCCAATTTGTATAAATTTAACAAGGCTGGTTAAAGACTACTCCAGGTACATTTCTATAGAAGTTTTGTCAAAATATCTGCAGTGGCATAGCAATAAATGCAAATTTTCTATTTTGCCATTATAAGTCAATGGCAACTTTAAGTTCCCATAGCAACCAAACTGCTAGAGCAATTGCCAAGAAAAACAGTACTTTTATAGAGGGCAGTGCCAAGATCATTTCTGTGAAGTTTGAGCTTTATTGGTTGTATTGTTTCTGAGGAGATGATTTTTGAATATTTTTTCTATTTTTAACCATTCGGTTGCCATGGCAATCAGCCAAATAGTGCAATTTACATTAATTTCATGTGGTTGATAGAGGACTACTCAAGGAACATTTCTGTAAAAGTTTTGTCAAAATATCTGCAGTCACAAAGCAATAAATGCAAATTTTCAATTTTCCCATTATAAGTCAATGGCAACTTTAAGTTGCCATAGCAACCAAACTGCCGGAGCAATTGCCAAGAAAAACAGTATTTTTATAGACGGTAGTACCTAGATCCTTTCTGTGAAGTTTGAGCTTTATTGGTTGTATGGTTTCTGAGGAGATGATTTTTGAATATCTTTTCTATTTTTAACTATTCGGTTGCCATGGCAACCAGCCTAATTGTGCAATTTATATAAATTTCATGTGGTTGATAGAGGACTACTCAAGGAACATTTCTGTAAAAGTTTTGTCAAAATATCTGCAGTGACATAGCAATAAATGCAAATTTTCAATTTTTCCCATACAAGTCAATGGAAACTTTAAGTTGCCATAGCAACCAAAGTTCTGAAGCGATTTGGATAAAAAACAGTATTATTGGTTCCCCCTGCCTACAGATGCCTTATATGAAATTTGGTAACAATGGGCCTTGTAGTTTCAGAGGAGATGTCGTTTGAAAATATTGACGGACGACGGACGGACGACGGACGACGGATGCCTGCCTATACTATAAGCTCACCTGTGAGCCTTCGGCTCAGGTGAGCTAAAAATGGAGCCGCGACACGACAAAACCAACAAAGTGGTTGTGCGCCCATCGCAGACTCGGATCAGCCTGTGCATCCGCCCAGTCTGAACAGAGTCTTCGCTGTGCGCATGGCGGTAGTTCAGACCCTTAGCTACCCTTTATGGGCTACATGAAGAGTCTGATCAGACTGCGTGGTTGTCCAGGCTGATCTGGGCGCAAAACCACTTGGTTTGTTTTCTCGTGTCGCGGCTCAAATTTTCTCAATCTTCAGTGGACCTTTTCTAAGGTGTTCGTTGTCCAGGAAAGCAAGCAGGGAGTCACAAATTTGTCCTATGTTAAAAGTCGCGGACTAAAGATTGAGCATTTTACCACATCTTTTTATTGTTATATCAGTTCAAAGGGTCAATGATGAGGCTTTCAAGGCCAAAACAAGCTAGTATGGCCAAACACATAAAACAGAAACGACAGTTTCACTCTTATAAATGTGTTTCTTAATCTCAATGGACCATTCTTTTAAAACTTATTTGCAATCTGTGGTAGTGGACAACGCGTCTATTTTCTGTTACATGCCAGGTTCGTGGCTATACAACCAGCAATCCCCGTTTTTGTTTCTTTTTTGGCTATGCTATCCTGCCAAAATTCTGCCTGCCAACGTGACAAATACGTACGCAGTCATTCCACAGAAACGGATTAACCGTCAAAACAAATATATACGAACATTTAACATTGCATAGATAAAGCTGTGCGCACAGCTGTTTATAACAAAATCCATGTTTTAATGTTGATCGAATATAGTGTTTACACTCCCGACTGTAACTTCTTTACTTGATGTTACCTGACGTTACGCTGCCGCCCTGGGATTCGCAGTTTTGTTTTAACTTTTATTAACAATAATGTCATTCTCCGTTTCGCGGACACAAACCACTGTGATGATTTTCTAGGATTTGCGATATTTATAGGAATTCGATGGAATGATACTATAAAATGAAAGAATAGTGATCATACAAATTGTATTAACATTTCCGGGTTCGTTGGAAGAAGTTTGAACTCTCGGCTTTCGCCTCCTGGTCAAACAGCTTCCTCGCCAGATCAAAACATGACAAATGTACACACGCAAGTAAATACGAGGGTTGATCCAGAAGAAATGTCACTGCAGCTATAAAATCGTGTGGAATAAAGAGATTAACAAAATTTCGTATCCAAGTACCTTAATCTATTTGCATTATAATATGAAAATGTCATAAAAACATAGCGCACAGTAATCGAGATATCAAAATAGACAGAAGGCATGGTAACGAAAAAAACCGCACGTCGATGACGTTGTTGACGCACCAGACGAAGTTTCGATATTGTGTCATGTTCAAAGTAGCATATTCTTTGTTCCAGCAAAGCACAAATGTCTGTTCACCCATGTTTATCTCATCTTTTACTATTACTTGAACAGCCCCGCAACTCGAGTTTAAGAATTTACACAATATTTGAATTGCAGAACATTGGATCAGAACAAGAGTGACGTCATTGTCTGATATTGCACATAAAGGTCTTCCGGTTTTCGGACTATCCTCTAGCGACTCATCTGCACCCGTATCGCGCTGATGGCACCTGTACACAAGCCTCATAATAAGTTATATCACCACATGTCTAACTAAACAGCTCTAGAGTCTCTAATGGTGATATTCCAAATTTGAGGCAAAACCGCATATAATTATATCAGCTGACGCGTTTGTCAGAAATCAACATTTTTACTCTCGACAGTAACAAGCGTTAGCGCTAGCTAGCGAGCTTCATACTCCAGTGACGATATTAAAATTTCAACAGTGGGCGACAGAAATGTATTTCGTCATCGTATCAAATTTTCATCTGATTTGGCGCGTTAGTTTGCTTTTGATTTGCGATTGCCTTTGAAACTTATGTTCATGTAATTAAAGTTATTCTAACGTGCGGTGCGATGGCGTCGGTGGCATACTTTGAACGTCTATATATTTGGAACGGAAAAAGATTCCAACTTTATATTTATTCTGTAAATCAAAACTGAATAACAGTGTAGCTTGATATATTTTTATAATAATGCTACGATGAATAAGCGCACAATGGACACAGTGACATTACTTCTGGATCCACCCTTCTACACGTTTGATCCCTATAATACATAAAGGATCTTACATGAGGGGTCATTTCATATGAAATTAATGAAACGAGCCTTCGGCGAGTTTCATAAATTTCATATGAAATGACCACGAGTGTAAGATTCTGTTTATCACATGACCCTTTTATCGCCTTCGAAGTGAACACAGGAGTCCCGGTGAGATGCTGATCTAGTGGCCCGGAGAGGCGAGAACCTTTTCAATCGTAAACGCGGCTCCAGTCATCCATCCATCGATGTGGGCATTATTTCAACAAGAAAAAGCATTGTTGACACGGACGTTGTTAATGATGCTACGTGTACGCGCTAAATTGGTCATACACTGAATTGCAAATCTGGATGTCTAATTTTGAACAAAGTGTAATTTACCCTTTTTTATTCACGCTTCGTTTTAACTTATTATTTATTTTTCAACAAAACAGCTTTGACTTATATGCTCTTTATATTGTTATACGTATATGTACAGTATAACTGAGTTGAAACTTGAAACCTGACCGCGGCAGACTCGAGGATAATACTCAACGCATGACCTGCTTCCCTAACAAATCTATAAAACTGGGGCAAGCCAACAAGGCCTCACGTATACCCCCGACCAATGTCATCGCCTACGTAAAAAACAAACTTAACACAAAACTTTAATGAAAATATTGTACAAAATCTTGATCTTAGATCAGCAGCAGCACCCAGCTAATGTTAACTTAATAAAAAGAACCTTGTCACGTAATTATTGATCGCTGGCCCCACCCAGGCGCCTTGCCCAAGGACATTCTATATCGGGCGTCACTTACTTTTCACTTTTCACGTAACCCACTGCGTTCATACTTCCATGAACATTCAAAAAATGGCATTAATTACTTCACTGAAGCAAGTTGCTCCAACAGGTTCACCTGAAGGATCTCTGTGGCAAGTGTAAATATTTCTTAATTGAAGCAACATTGATTCAACGTCATGACGTCGAATTAAAGTTGATTTGAAGTGTTATTTCAACTTTGTGTACCCGCTTGGATATTTTCTGCGATGATTCCACTGACGAGTTAGAAGTCCTCCCCGCTGACCACTGATGAACTATGGCAGGCCTAGGTCGAGTGTTAAGTTTTTACTGATCGTTCAAAGGTGGTGATTCTGTTTTGTTTCATTATACCAAATGCAAGTAAGCTGAACTACAAGTGAAAATGTGTAATTCAGACTTTAAATAGCAGCGGCGTATCTAAAAGCAATTTCATGATACGCACAATCATGTGTCATACTCTACCCCTTGAAGGAAAAGGTAGTATTTCAGCCACTTTGGCAGTTGGTATAGAAATCTTGTCTAAATTGTAAAATTTCAGCATGCAAATATGCAGGTGCGTTTTGAATTTTGTCAATTTTGACAAAATTTCAATACGCACCTGCGTATTTGCCGTATACGTAGCTACGCCCTTGAATAGAACTGCATTAATGTGTTCTGCACTAACTAAGAAAGGAAAATAAGTGAAAATCGATATCAGCAAACCACTGTTGCTTTGAAATCGATATTGAATCACTGGTAATGTATCCTCTAGTCATCAATATTTCACATCTTTTTTTTTCAAAGCCATTTTATGAGCTTGTAAATACAATGTTTTAGACAACATATTCCAACGTATGAAAAATTTATCCAATTCGCTAGCATACGCTGAAGATGAATTAAAACCAGACAATCACTATTTAAAGTGATGAATGACCCCGCCATATGCCTCACTAGATGAGTAATGTGTTAAGACATATTTGTGTGAAAGGCGAACTAGTCATACTTAATATTTGTGTGAAGTTATATATCAAAATTAGTTAACAAATAAAGGCGTTAGAACCATGGCAAAGTTTTACATGTACCTATAAATAGCATCTGTGACCTTGACCTTGGACCTACAATGCTGAAATGTGAATTTGTCCCAGATATTGTCATACTAAATAGTTACATCAAATTCTGTCAATGAATAAAGGGGTTAAGGGATGATAAAGTTTTTCTAAAAATAGCAATTGTGACCTTGAACTTGGACCTGCAGTGCTGAAACGGTAATTTATTCAAGACATTGTCATACTTAACATTTGTGTGAAGTTATATCAAAATGGATCCTCAAATAAAAGCGCTAGAGCGATGCCCAGGTTTTTTCTGAAAATAGCAACTGTGACCTTGGCCATAATCCTACCAGCCTGAAACGCTAACTTTGTTCGAGGTATTGTCATACCCAATATGGCTGTGACGTAATATCAAAATTGGTTAAAGAGCGATGACGAAAGATGAGCTAGTATATAAGCCATGGAAATCTGGTCAAAATATGTATGTCATTCAAGCGGACATAACTCTGCAATAAAGACCTAAATTAAAGTTCTGTTTCCCTTATGAACATGTACACTTACAATGTATGTCTGAACTGTGTTGCAAGTTTCAAATCCCTATATCAAATACTACTGGAGGAATTGCAGAGACAAGAATAGTACTTCTAAGGCCCATATTCACAAACTAAACTCAAACTTCACCTCGACTCGAACTCCAATGAGGTCGGTTGAAGTGATGCTCGAGGAAGCCTCGAGTGAGTGAAGTTCAAGTATAGATTTGGTATTCACGTTCTCCACTCCACCTCGACTTCGTGCAGGAGACTCCAGCTACACTCCAGTTAGACTCAAACCATGTAAAATACATCGTAGACCCAGATCAGACCTTCTAAAACGTATAAACTGTAATGATGTCAAATTCGAGACATGGTTGACTTAACAGACAGGGTAGAACTTGATCGTACTAACTGTATAATTTGTAAAATTATAATTGAACAATGATTGAGCGTCCGTCCGGTTTACGTTCCTGTGTTTGCGGAAGCGTCTGTGGTGTAATGATTAAACTACCTGCATGTTAAACATCGGTCATGGGTTCGATCCCGCCCTTCTTCAGTGTTTTGCTGTAACTTTAATCGAATTCCTATCCTCGTATCACGTATTTATTCTTTTGATCCTACCTCCTGGCAGTATTCCGTAGTTTATTATTTAGGTATTTTGCGGAGAGTGGGCTGCCCCCCCCCTCCCCCCCCCCATTCGCACGCCCCACCACCCCTCGCTTTCACACGTTGTGAACGCTTCCTAAAGCTTTTTTTCTTTTACGGATTTTATCCAAACTTGGCATATATAGTGACAAGGGGACGATGTTGTTGCTTGTAATGGACAGACTTCGACAATACAATAAATAATGTAATGGGCGTATTCTTTATTCGTAGTTTCTATATTATTTTACCCCCAATATATGATGTATGCTATGGGGGTATATAGTTTTCGGTTAGTCTGTCTGTCCGTTCGTTTGTCCGTCTGTCAGTCCGTCATTTGGTTCCTACCATGGAACTTTCGGATAACATATTTTCATCGAAGGCTTTTAATTGCTCGAATTTCGGTAACCATAAGTGAATTTCTTCTAGTATTAGGTGTACGACGGATGGATGGGAGCTTTCTCCTAAAATGTGTAAATGATGTCAGAGTTTCCTTATTAAAAATTATATTGAAGGATATCAATTTTTGACAGGTTAGGGGGAAGTTGTTTCATTTATAAACAACTCGCAAATTCCTTTCAAAATGCCTGCAACACAGCTGTCTCTGTAATCTAGAATCGTCAAGCCCAGGGTAGCTCTATTCGGAGGAAAAAATGTCATGCTCCCCAGAAAATACATACAGCTACTCTTCAGCACGATAGCTCTAAGCTAATGAGTAGCCCTATTTGTAGACTTCCTCCGAACAGAGCTAACGGAGTAGCTGTAGTCTAAGGTAGTCCTATTCGAAATTCTAAAAGAAGTACCGTGTCTGGGTGCAGAAACGTATCATTTCGAAATGTGTGTTTCACTTCTGTCGATTTATTTTCTGCTGAAATCAGGAATTTCAGGTTAGCTCGTGTTTGGTGTCCCACCATTTCTAAAATAAAATTCACGAAAACAACGGGTACTCTTGTTCAAGAACCTGGCCTGATTTGGAGCGTTTTAAGCCCCCATTCAAATTTATGTAAAATTGCTTTGTATGTGTTGCTGATCATCTTACAGAAATAAAATGAGCCGCGACAAGAGAAAACCAAGAAAGTGGTTGTGCGCCCAGCGCAGACTCAGATCAGCCTGGGCATCCGCCCAGTCTGATCAGAGTCTTCACTGAACGCATGGAGGTAGCTTAGAGCCTAAGCTACCCTTTAAGCGCTTAGCGAAGAGTCTGATCAGACTGGGCGGATGCCCAGTCTGATCTGAGTCTGCGCTGGGCACAACCACTTTGTTGGTTTTCTCGTGTCGCGGCTCAAATGTTTCTTCTTCGTGATTGAATCCTCAGAATAACATAACTTCAGACATGCCTGTTTTGATCCAATGATTTTAAAGAAAACTGCAAGAAAAATGAGTCTATAGTGATACGCTAACATTAACAAAAGTGGTCACAGCACTGCTAAACAGATGTGTACTGTTCTTGGTCTGTCCAGATACCCCATCTTCTCAATTAACTAAGAGGTGCAGAAAATCTTAAAAATCGCTAAAAAGTGTAGAATATAGGGTTAAAGGTTTCAACACACATACATGTATATCGATAACAGAGGTTTAAAAACATTTCTGAAAATTCATTGTGTGTGTGTGTGTGTGTGTGTGTGTGTGTTTGTGTGTGTGTGGTTGAGGGGGTGATGGCAAATATGGCCCAAATCATACCAGGCCCTCTTGCCGATACAGGAAACATACAGCTGAATTTTTTAAAGTTGCTGCCGAAACAGTGTTGTAAAATTTAAGCTGTATTCAATACTCAATAAAAATCAAATTCGGAATTCAAACAAGATTTTTACACAATGCAGTCAGTTTCCATCTTACGAAACTATCCCGAACGTTTTGCGGCATAAGACCTGGCAGCCAGTTGCCCGGTTATTTACCGTAAAGTCTACGGGATTGTTTTACAGTGTACAGTAGTATGTTAAGGTGTCTCAATACACATTTCCGGGCCACGCCAAGTGCACCTGATAGTGTAAACTGGCCAAAGCAACGACAACGTAGCACGTGACATAGTCTCACAAACAAAATCGCACGTGTTCAATGTCCCACGTAATTTCGTGACTTTACCTTACAGTTACTGGAGGGATGTACCAGTGGACCCTCTTTACAACAACATTTGTTCCCAGACATTTTGCTGTTAATCTGACTTTGCTGTTGTAAAGAATACATATTTAGAACATTTAGTCATTTAGTGCATATCGAAATGACGTTATAAAGAATCTTGCTGTATTGAGTGTCGTTAAAAAGAGGATTGTTTAGAGAAGCCGTGGTTTTCGGAACTGTGAATACGTGGAACTATACTGAACTTAAAATCGCAAACTTTTGCTTCTGACAGATAAATGTAACTACACAGATACATGTAACTACTAAGCATCACAAAATCTGTCAATTTTGTTGACTAAAGTGTAAATTAGGCCACAAATAACCCACTGGGCATACAAGGTTGAATCAACCTTGTGTGCATGCTGGGAAGGCTGATTGCGTATGATCCTAATAACCGCTCAAGTTGGCCGACCCCTCTCGGGCAAGTAGAGAGGCCAAAAGCAGGTTAAGGCTTAACATGATCTTTTAAACTTTACCGTTTTTCCTAATTTCTTTCAGGGCACAAAGGTCTTGCGATCAACCACAGAGAGGCAGGTCTCCACTACAGTGGTTCCGAGGCGGGCAGGGTGGACCCATTACTAACCGAGTGGAAACAAGAATATGAAAACCTTCCCGAGAACCCTGTTAGCCTGGACAACTCAGGAAAAGTCATTTCTTCATCAACCAGTTTCTCATCTAAGACAGACAATCAAAGTTCTAGATAACAGTCGGTATTGACGGTATAACTGTGGGCTTATTTTCTTACTTCTCCATGACAACTTACCAATTGGACACATAATGTTGAATCAACATTGATTCAATCTTGATTCAACGTTATGACGTTGAATCAAGGTTGATTCAATGTTGATTCCACATTATTTTCTTACTTCTCCATTACAACCTACCCATTAGACACATAATGTTAAATCAACATTGATTCAATCTTGGTTCAACGTTATGACGTTGAATCAAGGTTGATTCAATGTTGATTCAACATTATGTGCTTGCTGGGTTATGGTGTGGTCCTTATTTAAAGGAAAGAAAAAGAGAGGTAGACAGAAGAAGAGGTGGGACGACAATAAACAGGGATTGATTTTGCTAGCTCAACTAGGGCAGCTGTAGACAAGACTAGGTGGAAAGGAACTGTTATAGAGTCATCTGTGGTGCCCCAACGACCTCAAAAGGTTATGGGATAGACTAGACTAGATCGTCTAGTCGGTTCTAATGAGGATCAGTACATATGTTCAGAAAATCTATGTATCCAGAATTATCACGCAATACTTCCCATACAGAGGCACCGTGTCCGAACGTTTAGAGACGTACGGTTATGGTGCAGAAAGTCGCCGGTTCGAATCCGGGGAGGGCCAGCCGGCGACTGGAAAACTCTGTCAACCCAGCAGTAAATGGGTACCTTTTTCTAATCAGGGAAGGACAAGGCAGTAAAAACAGAAGGACGGGCCCCACCTTCTTATGCTGTGCCAAAGATACTGTGGGCTTCTTACCCTATTCCTGCGGCCACTCGAGGCTATGAGAAACCTTTACATTTACTTTTTTACCTCGCCATGTCTCGAGCTCTGATACAATATCAGACGTGAAATGTTTCAGGCTGATATGCAATGTTACACAGTGCCTTTGACTTTTGAGCTGGATACAAAAAAAAACAACAACAAAAAACAGCGAACTGCACGTGCTGATAACTGGCAGCTCTCATGCACAGTCATGTCAGAGAAAGCAGAGATCGCCTAGACAATAACAGTATACCACTTGACTTAGTACCCTTTGGATTTCAATGAAGAAATTGCTCAAAATGCGAATTGATGCTTTGCAACAACCTCACTGGGCTCACAAGGTTGAATCAATATTGAATCAACCTTGATTCAACGTCATGACGTTCAATCAAGGTTGATTCAATATTGATTCAACCTTGTGTGCCTGTTGGGGTACATTTTCTTGGGCACTCCTATAAGCTTTTATGAAACTGTGGATACATTAAAGGCCCCATTGCTCTATCAGCATGAAAAATTTAATCATGCGGCATCGCTGCAAACTTCTCTCTGTAGTTTCGTCATTGTAAATGACCGTGATTGGCCACCTTTAAACAGATAAAACATCCTTGAGTTTGGCATAAAAAGGGTTTAAAACTTATTTGGGTCATTTTTGTTGGCAACTAAAATATCCTACTTTCGATTTCATAAAATGGTAAAAATACAATGTACAGGCATGGAGTCCCAATCACTGTCCCGCCTATGTTTATATAGCACTGCTGGACGGGAAACCAGGACAAGAAATTGTAGTTTGTTGAGCGATTCGTTATTTTTCAAAAACTTGTTTTCTCTACTTTTTGCCAGTTATATGACTCAATATATGCACACCAACCCACATTTTATTACAAAACGTGAAGGTTGAACCGCTTTTTACACTGATTTGAGTTTAGGCGTTTTTACCGCTGATAGGACTATGGAGACTTTAAAGTCTCCATTGTCATATCAAGGGTAAAAACGTCAAATCACAAATCAATATGAAAAGCGGTCGAACCGTGACGTCACGTTCGGTGGTAAAACGGTATGTTGATGTGCATATACTGAGTCATATTACTGGCAAAACGCATGTGAAACAGGTTTTTGAAAGATGTCAATTGCTCCACAAAAGACCATTTCCTGTACTGGTTTCCCGTCGACCGATTCAATATAAACAAAAGCGGGATAATGAATGGGCCACCACCCTTGCAGGCCTACATTTTACCAATTTATGAAATCGAAAGTAGGCCATTTAGTTGGCCAACTAAAACCTTTTTTAATGAAACTCAATGATGTTTTATTTAATTAAACCCGGCTAAACACGGTCATTTACAATGGCGAAACTGTAGTGAGAAGCTTGCAGCGATATTTCGCCACAAACTTTTTCATAATTTTTTACCCATGATAGAGCAATGGGGCCTTTAAGTAAGAAAACTTTCTGACTTCTGTATTTGTGGCATACAATATATGTAGCCTTGTTTAAGAAGTGTAGCAGTTAAAAGCCCATTCCGATTATGCACACTATTGTTGTAGAGGAAGGGCTGTACACTGTAAAAAATACTGTAGATTTTACGGTAGAATAACTGGAAACCGGTTGCCAGTCCTTTTCCCGTTATTTTTACGGGGTTTTGCCTGTATGACATTGTTGGAAATCACGAAATGGAAGTTTTATGTTAACTTGGCGCACTCGAAAATAACTTTGTATTGTTGAGGGGCTATCTAACCAAAACGACATCTGCTCTTTTCTGTCCCACTCTGCTTGATGATTCGTGCAATTTTACGGGCGCCCGTAAAAATAACGGTAAAAGGACTGGCAGCTGGTTGCCAGTTATTTTACCGTAAAATCTACCGTTTATTTTTGCAGTGTAACTAATGTTGTGAGAACTTGTAGCCCGACTCCTTTGCTATGTTATTTAGGCAATAAAATATGTTTAAACTATAATCATCAATGTGACTCAAGGTTCTTGCAAAACCACTATCTAAAAACTGAAAATCAACAACTTGGAAATCAATGTCGTCCCTCCTGTCATTATTTAAGATAAAGTGAAGCCATTAGCTATAGACACATAGACACATGAAAATCCAAGAAAATGGAGCTTCAGTGTCTGACAACTTTGCCTTATTAAGGAATAGGCACGTGGGCCCAGCGAAGACTCAGATCAACGTAGGCACCCGCCCAGTCTGATCAGAGTATTCGCTGTGTGCTTAAAAGGTAGCTAAGAGTCTGAGCTAGCTCCATACAGACAGTGAAAAATCTGATCAGACTGGGCGGATGCTCAGGCTGACCTGAGTCTTCGCTGAGCGCACATGTAATTTGTTGGGTTTGTCGTGTCGCGGCTCATATTATTGATAAAACAAGTCGTTTAAATGTCGAGAAGTTCAGTAGATAAGTTTGACGTCCTTGAGAAAGAGAAAACTAGTGGGCTCTTTAACTACAAAAATAGAAACAACTCTGCAGCAAGAGGTACGCAATTTTCCACAGTTTGTCTGTATAACGCATTCAAAGTAAAGATCCCTCAACACGGTCATAAGAATACATGTAATAAGATCCCTCAACACGGTCATTAGATTACACGTAACAAGATCCATCAACACGGTCATAAGATTACATGTAAAAGATCCCTCAACACGGTCATAAGATTACATGTAATAAGATCCCTCAACACGGTCATTAGATTACATGTAATAAGATCCCTCAACACGGTCATAAGATTACATGTAAGAAGATCCCTCAACACGGTCATTAGATTACATGTAATAAGATCCCTCAACACGGTCATAAGATCCCTCAACGCGGTCATAAGATTACATGTAACAAGATCCCTCAACGCGGTTATAAGATTACATGTAACAGGATATTTAACTCGTGTCCAATTTATATTAAATGTATAAAACTGAAGGCTCGTTTCATATGACCTATCCAGATGCAGCTTCTTAAGTTTTATGCTTATTATAGCATGTACATGTACGCAGTATTAATCAAGGCCTAGTTGTTCAAAGCATCGTTAGCATAACTAAGTCGTTTGTGAAAGATTCGTTAAGTCGTCCAGTACACATAAAATCAAGTGAGCTAATATTTTTGCTGAAAAAATATGAGAAGCTTAGCATCTCACCTTTTTTCCGTCAAAAATGGCAGCGTTTATGCTTAAAATGAGCCGCGACACGAGAAAACCAACAAAGTGGTTGTGCGCCCTGCACAGACTCAGATCAGCCTGGGCATCCACCCAGTCTGATCAGAGTCTTCGCTGTCCGCATGTCCGCTTAGCAAAGAATGTGCTCGGACTGAAGGGATGCCCAGGCTGATCTGAGTCTGCGCTGGGCGCACAACTACTTTGTTCGTTTTCTCGTGTCGCGGCTCAAATACGTTTGATACGTAAAAAGGTGTGCAAGAAAAAGGTCTATCATGAGTGTAAGATGCGGATAGACAAAAGATTCGTGTCATCGTTTTCGACCTATGCCTTAAACGTGATACCTTTTTCCTTTTTTTTTTTTTTTTTTTTTTTTTTTTTTTGAGCTGGGATATGGGATGCAAATTTTAAGTATCTTTCATGGATTTGAGGCGCTGTAGAAAAAATCGTCACGAGGGTCACCGTATGGCATCAATAGGCTTGCCCCGAGGCTTGCCGAGTGATGCCGAACGGTGATCCTGATTGATGGATTTTTCTGCCCACACGTATTTTTTCTTACATACCCTCTAGTTTACAACATTTGCTATTCAAGGTAGAATTTGCTGAAGTGCCTAATTTTAGAGGTTGAGAGGTTTCTATTAACTTTCAAAAGCCAACGATATCAACGACAGACTTTCGGCTTTTTACGTTTTACGTTCGGCGTGGCATACTGAACAGGCGTCATTTAGCCGTCTTCTGATGTTAGGCATTTATCATTCACTATTTTCTTTTTATTTACGAGCTATAGAGAATAAAACATGGTGCAACTATTCAACTGTTGCCAAAACCCAAGCCCAGCAGGAACATGTCGAAATGACGTCGTGCTGACGTTCATGCGACATGATGACGTCGCATGGACGTCAGTACGTCGTCATTTCGATGACGTCGCATGGATGTCGGTACGACGTCATTTCGACGTCGTGTGCCCGCTGGGAGAAGTGCAAGATGGACGAAATCGGTGAGACGAATTGTAACTGTCCTTCAAAGATTCTTGCTTTATTTGCATATTTTGGTTGCTACTTAACGCTTTCAAAGTAATAATTTATCACTTTGAAAGTAATAACTAGCAACCGAAATATGCAGATAACACAATATAATTTTTATGGCAAAGTTTGTTTAAATGCTGATAACGGAGTCCAGTAAAATGGGCCCTTAGCTTGATTTTCACGGCTGGTAAACACGCAGTTCTATTCCCGGTGAGAAATTGCTGAGGATGAGATGCAATACTTCCGCTGCAAGAGGTACGAGGGGAAAGCATGCCATACCAAGGCGGCTTCTTTCAAATTTCGGTAAAGGCAAACATATGTCAATGCTTCTGAAGGTGACTACATGTATAAACCAAATTTCTTAAACAATCCCTTCTAATTGAAGAATCAACAGAGACATATGCACTGACTCGGGGAAGTCTGAAACTCTCTGAGTCTGATACTGAGGATCCATTGACCACTTTGTGACGATTGATGAGACATACAGGACTGAGAATCCATTGACCGCTTTGTGACGACTGATGAGACATACAGGACCGAGGATCCATTGACCGCTTTGTGACGATTGACGAGACATACAGGGCTGTGGAAATACCAAAATTTTCTACTTGTCAAGTGACAAGTAAATCGACAAAATTAACTTGTCCAAACAAATATTTACTTGCCATAAAACAGGTACACATGAAATAAGAAAAGAATAAAAGATAATGAATAGAGGAAGAAATGATGACAGTTTCTGGTTAACTGTCACAAAGTTTCAAATTAAAACATATTTTGTGGGCACCTGTTAGAATTGCCTCGATGAGGCAATTCTAACTAGAACCCAAAGCATATGTTTTCATGAAAAAATATGAAAAATATCTCAGAATTGTCCTGAAATACTTCCACAGATGAAACTGTGAATACTTGTCCCAGGGCAAGAACACTGAACTTTCTAACTTGTCCAGAGGGAAACGGGACAAGTAGGACAAGTCGGGCATAGTATTTTCACAGCCCTGAGGCGTATGCCCACCACTTTCAGCCAGAACCAAAACAGCAGTCGCAGCAATGAAAGCATCCCCAGAGCTCTAGATAAGAGGGATTATTTTGTGACAACTAGGGATATTTTTTGTAAATTCTGCATAAAAACATATGTTGTGACCCCTCATCTGAACCGTCTTGACGAGACGGTTCAGATGAGGGGTCACAACATATGTTTCGATGAGAAATAAGAAAATTTATCCTTAATTATCATCAAATACTCCCTCTTAACTAGAGCTCTGATCCCACACTTCCTTCTCAGTCAAAAGAAGGCAAAAGTCAGTGTGCCATCATCTGGCAAGGTGGTGACTTCAGTGTGTTTAGATTCAAAAGGTGATTTACTTTTGATCTACATTTCAAAAAAGCAAAGAGTTACTGCCCTGTAGGCACACAACGATGAATAAACAACATAGATTCAACGTCATGACGTTGAATCAACGTTGAATCAATGGTGTTTTAACATTGTGTAATTGTTTCAACATTGTGTGCCTGCTGGGTTGGAAATACTATATCAACCAAGTATCAAGAGACCAGCGCTGAGGAAAGGTTAGCAAAGGCGTGTTATTCTACCCTGGCAATGCATTTGCCAGTATATCAATAATAGTGGCATACGCATGACTGCGGTTACAGCCTGCATGAACAGTTTCCGTATGTCTGCCTTTGGCCACCTTCTGCCTAACAAGAAAAATGCCGGACGGATGGATGACTTGCAATTAACGTCCATTTTAACAATATTTCAGACGTATTAGGACGGTGGGAGGGTGATAATGAAGGACTATATGCAATTGAACGCCATCATTTTCGCCATCAGCAGGAATCGAACTAAAGCTGTCAATCAAAATTATCAGAAGACTTTTGTTAGTCAGAGAAGGCTCGGATTAGAATCGAACCCGGACCGCTGTTTTTGTTGGCTAGCGCTTTACCCACGGAACTACCGGGGCCTATAAGCAAAATGATTTGGCTGGGAAGTTTTATAATGATGACATCATTGGTACTGTGGAGGAGCTTTCTGACATGCAGGAAGAATCCCTTGATGCAAGCGTGATCCAGTCGTAGAAAAGTATGTGTCAACCGGACTCAGCGAAAATAAAAGGTAATCAGAATCTTCATGGTTTAGCTTAAAAGTTTCAATTCAGTCCTCGAAAGTGTGCCCATGTAATGAGACTCATGTAATGACGAAATGCGTGTGCGCACACAGTCAAGAAAATAAAACTGCAGAAAAACGACTAAAAAGCAGTGTATTTGGGCCATGACACGACAAAACCAACGAAGTGGCTGGCTTGTGCACCCAGCAGAGATTCTGATAAACCTAGGCATTCAACAAGTCTGATCAGACTCTTCGCTTTGCGCTTCAAGGGTAGCTATGGGTCTAAAGCCAGCTCCATGCAGGCAGCGAAGACTCTGACCAGACTTGGCCGATGCCCTGGCTGATATGAGACTTCCGCGGCTGGGCGTACATGCCACTTTGTTGATTTTCTCGTGTCGCGGCTCATTTGACGCTTCAGTGCGTCGCTGTTTTGAAAAAGTCGTGCAATATTCAGTATTTGAAACTTAAAGAATTGAATTGAATTGAATTAATATTCAGTATTTGAAGCTTGAATGCGTTCAAAATGGAATAGCGGTTTTGAAAATAGTCATGCAATATTCAGTCATTTCAAAAGTTTGGAGCCACAATGGTTCGTGTTGTATGGAATACAGCAAGCAGGCCGGCGTGACAGCATACGTCATTATAAATGAACAAACTTCATATGGGAAGAGTCCCTCTGTTTTACGAAAATAAAAACGGGCTTGTCTGTATTTTAGTCTTAAGATTCAATTATCTGCTCAACATATCTTGTCCTGTATTTCGTACTAAGCGCATGATTACATGTATGACATTTTTATCAGTTGCATCACATTTTGGTGACCAGCTATGCCAATTAAAGATGCCTTATCGCCCATATAATCTCGCACACATTGATGTAGAGTCTTTGAAGTTCCGATGTAGAGGTACATGGGTAAACTTTTAGGGGAAGTAATTCTGTCACTTTCATTTTGCCCCTCCCTTCACAATATGGGTCAGTTCTGGGAGCAAATTCTTTCCTTCAAGAGTAGACCCCTTTTGGGAAGGGATACGTCGTCCAGGGAAGTAAACATGAAGTCACGAAAGTTGTTTCCCTTTGTAAAAATATCAGTAAACATGGAAGTAAACCCATACACCTTAACAACCGAT
Organism: Ctena decussata; assembly: GCA_963989385.1. NCBI lineage: Eukaryota > Metazoa > Mollusca > Bivalvia > Lucinida > Lucinidae > Ctena > Ctena decussata. The sequence continues at coordinate 116,950,431 of OZ022499.1, read as the reverse complement.
AATGTTCTGAATGCAAAGAGTCCATTACCAGACTACGTGAAAGGGATCCTGTTCGCGAAGGCAATTAAGACATATTTTCACTCGATACGACTAGAGCAAAACATCATTACACAGTCACATCGATTCTAATGAGACATTGACGGTGAAGCATGGGCACCTGACTCATAAGTCAGAGTACCTGGGTTCAATACCAGGTATGGCCACATACTTTCGTTTCTCCTTCCGCTGATTCAAGAAGGTCAGTTGTCAGTTACTGGCGAAAGTATGTGCACTTAGTACTGGTTAACCGCTTAGGAGGTCTAAGCCTGCCCAGGAATAGTGTGGGTAGGTTAACTGACCGTCCCGACATGACCATAGCTGTTTACCGTGGACGTTAAGCAACAAATCAATCAATCAACAAGAAGTATGGGCTGCAGTTTAAACAAATTTTGTTGGGTAAGCTCTGCTGTTCTTATTAATCACAAAGAAAATGTTTGTTCAGGGTATTCATTATTCATTAATCTCACATTGTTTGGGTTATTTCAATAACGTATGTTTTAGTGCTCATTTTTTTTTTCTTTCAATTACCAGAAATGCTGTGAATGGTCCATCAGAACCCATGACATAGAGGGTTTTTTTTCAACTAAATCATATGTTGTGTTACTGAAATAACCGCGCTGGCGTGTCGTTTTATATGGCTTACGAACAAGTTTCAGTGGTTAATTTTTAACATTTTTCTACTTAAACATATGTTGTGCGGACTCACCTAATTGATGAGTAACCACAACATATGTTTTAAGATGTATGGTTACACATACAAATTTTTCTGCCATTTATGCAAAGGGAACAAATTGCTTCTCTGGATGACGTGGCTCTTCCCAGTGGTCTACCCTTAAGGGAATGAATTTGCAAATTCTTGCTGTCAAGAATTGTTCCCCATTGAGAAGGGAGGCAAAAATGAAAATGGCAGGGTTGCTTACCCAATATGTTTACTGTTATCTTCATTCATTGCTCATTTTCAACACAAAAAAGTTGGTAACCATCAATAACCTCTGAGGTGAGTCTTATGCAATCATACGGTTTATCGGATTATTTTCATATGTTATATCTTGTGGAGACTCATCTAGGGCAAGGGGAGTTAAATGAATACCATTTACAAGTATTTCTGTGACCAAAAGGAAAACAGCAGAGTTTACTGAAACAGAAGTTTGTTTGACTGCAGTAATGATCGGTCTATTCAAAACTGTACATGATAACTCTATATGATATTCTATACAGTGCGCCTATACACTGGGTGGTTGCTTAGTCTCGGTGAGCGATGATTTTTTCTGACAATCGTCAACGATTTTTTCTGACAATTAGTGTCTCGCAAGCGTGACGAAGCAAAAGGGTAAGTGAACAAACTTATTTTCAATTTTTTCTCCTGATCTTTTGCAAACAGGCTGTTTTCTGAAGCATTTTATGAGCGCATTTAGTCGTTTGTCACATTTTTTTCTGTGAAATAACCTCTGCAAACCAAAGACGAAAATTACAGCAAATGTCAACGATTTGCTCCTACAACGAATTTAATGTCCCGGATTTTTTCCTACAGTGTCCCGGATTTTTTTCCTACCACATATATTGCATTTCAGAGACCCAAAACTCGGATTATAGACTCAGCAATTAGATTTTTTAGTGTGTGATCTAATTTTATTTCGCCGTTTGAACATCAGAAGCATTACTGACATGTATGCCGTGGTATGCCTCAAGGAAAACTATCACTACAGGTGTTCATGAGTGAAAAAATTCATTACACGACAGAAAGAGAGGATTTTTTTTATCTTTTATGCTTAATAACTACAGTGCCATTACAGTGATCAGATTGTTCCAAGTTGATATTGCTGGCGCGAGAGAATTAACCTTTCTCCTTGCCATTTCGCTTCAGTGTTGTGTTGCTAAGCGTTGATGGATGAATGACTCCTTTTCAAAAGTATTTCAGTCAGATAAAGACGACGGTAGGGGGATAATGAAAAGCTATGTGCAGTGGAATCCCGTTTACGATGTATAGATTTCCACCTTTAGCAGGTATCTAACCAGGGACCGCTAGATCAGCAGGCCAGCGCTTAACCTGCTGAGTTACCCGGGCTGCTGTTGCTCAGCGTGTTTAGTGGTATGATATCGGGTGTAAACGCTGTTTGCCCCTAGAGGATGGTGTGGAAGTGTCTAACAAAAGCAAAACCAAAGAGTGCCCATCAAATCATAAAAAGTTTTGAGTGGAGGCCCTATTAGCAAATTCATTGATTTAGTAGGCCCTACATCCTTAAATACGGCCATAGGCGTACTCATACTTGTGAATCCATTATATAACCTAATTGCTGTCTGAATAAACTACATTGACTGAAATGCCAGCATTAGATAGTCTGACGTCACTGTGACCTTGGACATCACGAGATCTCTGATGTGGCGTCATAAACTACGCAAAATCAAAGTCAGGAGATCTACTCCCACCCACGTGTTCCACCATCTTCTTCGATTTGCCAGATTATTTCCAGGTAAAATTTTGTTTGCGCACATTTATACGGTTGATCACTTTTCGAGTATACACGGGGGTAATACCAATTTGCTTACCTGTGCTGTCGACCGAACCGTACAAAGACGCCATTTGAAGATGCCAAAAGGAAGTGGCTCGCGACAGAGAAGGAGGTAGTAAGCAGTACCAGTTATGGTAGATGACACATGTATATCATAATGAGGTGGTTGTCGACCGAATGATACTTCTGTCGACTGTCTCGGTCGACAACCACTTTAGCATGTATAGAAACTGACTGGCTCTGTTGACAGCACAGGCGTGGGAAATTGGTGTTAGCCCTGTGCTTCACTATGTATTTCATTGTCGTGCTCAGTAAGGGACCGACCATTTGATATTCTGGGGGGGGGCCTGGTATTCTTGATGGAGACACAACATTTTATTTCACTGGCCTCTGGAAACAATTTCTTTTTTTTTCACCTTGTGGAAGCTAATTTATTTTTTGTACAAACTAACTCAAACAGGTTATTTTTTTTTTATAGCTGAACTATCAGATCCTTGTTTACTTGATCTTAATATCCTTTTATTTTACCCACATCAGTATTTTTTACACCTTTTTTTCTCACAAAAAGAACATGGTGCTGTCTTTAACCAGGCAAAGGGCATGGCTTAGCTTGCTTTTGCAAACCAGTGCCTGGAGCATGTTACTCTTTTCATCTAAGGTACAGATACAAACATCCCTGTATGAGTTTGGCAAAAAATTAGGCCTTAAAATATGGATATTTTGGCCAAAATTTAGGGCTATTTTGGCAAAGTTAAGTTAATGAATTTAAGGTTTTTTTCTATCCCAACATATGCCCAAACATGCTTTATTTGTCCTTTAGAAAGTTTGATAAATACTTACCGATAGAGTGACATTACACTTGAATGGCAATTAATAAAATGGCTGAAAGTTATGTGCTAAGAAGTTAACAAGGGGGGTCTGGGAACGCCCCCCAGAAGCTAAAGCAATTTTCCAATTTCAATGGCAATTTTAAGACTGGAAACAAGAGAAAAACTAGGAATGATGGTAAAAATAAGGGCTTTTATATTGGGACTTTTGCCTTTTAGAGTGTTTATTTTGCCATAATGGTTTTGTCTCCCATAAGCTAGTGACTCTTTTGCAATTCAGTTTTAGTGGAAACATTTACTTAGTAATGTGGCAGATCAATGATACATGTATGTGAATGTTGTATAGGATTTTTTCGTAAATGTATGCACATGCGGGGCCCGCTGGTGTAAACCAATTGTAGATAAGATTAAAATATAACTATAAATATGGGGGTCTGGGGGCGCAGCCCCCAGAAGCCAGAGATATTATAAAAACTCAATTCCAATGGAATTATCTGCAGACTATTTTTTTTTTTTGAAATTTTGGGTGGAGACCGGTTATTTTTTTCTCTTACTTTTGAAAACAGATTATTTGTTTGAACCCCCTTATGAGCCAGGTTATTTTTTTCTTGCATATCCAAAGACAGGGAATTTTTTTGATAAATATACCAGGCCCCTCCCCCCCCCCCAGATTATCAAATGGTCGGTCCCTAAATAACTGTTTATGAACATATTTTGTAGGTGTGTTAATTCTTCGAATTTTTGGACTGGACTTTGTGTGATTGTTCTTGTGTGTATTGACACTTGTTGTTTGCAAACTGGATATTTTGTATGTCACATCTAACGAACTGCCTAACACATCAAATACTCTTGCTTTAAATTTTATTAGGTTCCCTTCTGCATTACAAAGCGGCCACAGAAGACAAAGTTTTTCGTTTGGATGTTTTTCAACACAATGTCGAAGGGTCGTAGTAGCATCAGGAAATGACTTGAGACAGTATTTGCATTTACTGTTTTTGCCTTCATCATGCAAATGATGACAAAATCGAAACTATGAACCCTTCGGAAGCAAGGAATACGTAAAAGACATTACAACAGAAGTCATTTTTTTCAAACTTGAATCTTCTCTTCAAGTGCAGATTACACCGAGTCTGCTATTTTCATTTTTTTGGAAGTGTTCCATTTTCTAAACAAATCTAACATTTGAAATCTTATTTAACTTCACATGAAGCTGGAGGTGCCGTGCGACTATTAAAAGTTCCCCCGTACTCCATCATAGTGCAATAAGTGCTGTGTGGCGGTCGAAAAACGTATCGCCAAACTTCACCATAGGGCAGATTATATAATTTTCTGGTCATTTTGGAAACATTGGTTTCATTTTGAGTCATTCGGAAAATAGAGTGGCCGAGCCGCTGCTAGGGACATGGCTTGTGTTGCACATTACATGTATATCACGTAACGGAATACCGGTAACTTGATAATAATTATTTGTCTGAGAAAATCTGAAGTCTGTTGAAATAATTTCAGTATGCAATGTCATTGAAAAATTGATGGATCAAGGCAAACAGTTTATAACAATGACATCATATATCTGTTACCATAGTAACTAGGAGTTCAAAATCATGCCAGATTTACGTCATCTAGACGTCATTCTGCCAAGAGTTTGTCATTCCGCAATAGCTAGTATTATTTGTATGGGAGTATGGCAAACAGTGTTTACTACGCTCCATCAATTTTTCAATGGCATTACATACTGAAATTCGTAAAACAGATACTTCAGATTTTCTCAAACAAATAGAAACGTCACTGAAATAGGCGTTAGAAGGCGTGTAATGGTCATTAAATATCTCACCGTGCCCAATCATTGTGCAGATTATATAATTTCTGGTCCTTTGGAATCATTGATTTCATTTCGACACATTTTAAAAGAGATTAGCTCCTGGTAGGGACATGGCTGCAATTGATTTGATTGGTTGATTGAGTTGATGCTTAACGTCCACGGTAAACAGCTCTGGTCATGTCGGGACGGTCAGTTAACCTAACCACACTATTCCTGGGCAGGCTTAGACCTCCTAAGCGGTTAACAAGTACTAAGTGCACATACTTTCGCCAGAAACTGACAACTGCCCTTCTTGAATCAGCGGAGGGAGAAACGAAAGTATGTGGCCAGACCGGGTTTCGAACCCAGGACCTCTGACTTATAAGTCAGGTGCCCTACCGATTGCGCTACGCGGCCCGGCGGCTGCAATTGAACCGAGTATGTTATTTTTATTTATTCCTTTTATTGGCTTGCCGTTTCGGCGGCAAGCCAGTATTCAAGTGGTTTAGTGATACCGAGTTATTTTCGGAAGAAACGATACGTCACAGTTAGTCGGAAAATACCTGGAGAGTGTGTACTGCAGTGTTTATATATAGCAATAGCGCAAAGCATTAGCTTTTCCAAAAATCATGCAGCGGCGTCGCGAAAAATAGGCCTTAGGGCATCGCATAATCTGACTGGTCAGAGCAGCCGGCACACTGTCCAGCGTCGGTGCCTTCTTGGGATCTGATCAGTCTTTTTCGGCATAAATATTCTTCATGATGATCCATGGTGCAGACATCTTTCATGCTGAGGATAGACTGATAAGACTACGCTTATGCCGCGCTTATGCCGGAGTGGGCTGATATGTGTATCTGTAAAAACTGAAAGAGCAGAGTTCAAATTTATTGTTTAGATTTAGAAACAAGCGCTTTTGACGATTTTCTTCTCTTATCACATTAACTGAAAAAATGTATTCCATGTATCTAGAGTTTATAGTCTAAAGTCTCATTTTGGTGTACAACATCACAGTACATACATGTTTATATACAGACATATAAAAATACGCCAAACCATTTTGTACAGAATTATAAGAGACTATGTAAATCATGCATTACATATAGATTTATCTTATCACCGCGGATAAAGGCTCCACAGAGGTAAAAAAAAAAGTAATAATAAAAAAATACAGCGAACATTGAATATTTTTTCCACTTACGTGGCACTGCATCCATGGTGCCAGAGTACAGTCACTTCCTAAAAACTACACACTGGAATCAATGGTTTCCCCCTCCTCAGCCACACGGCGCATGAAATTACCAAAAGCGGCACAGTCAGGTACAGAGAAACATGTGGCGGAAACCAATGTCCAAACAGAATGCCCCCCCCCCCCCTGCACCGACTTTGTGCACCGTAATACATGCTCCGTGAGGATGAAAATGGGAAACACTTTGGAAAAAAAGTCTACTATGTGGGAAAAAAATCAGACAGTTAAACGAATAAATATGCTGGAAGTAAACAGAATTTCCGCCGTGTGCATCCAAGATACGCATTACGATAAATGTGTGGCTTACTTGCTTGTATGTAGAACTGACCGTGTTATGTATGTAAAGGTCGGTAATGTCGGAGAGTACTTAACGCTTACGCATTGCAACAGGCCTTTCCATGGCGCAAAGCGATATATTATGTACACATTTTTAGCATCTGATAAATTTCCATTTGGCCATCAACATGTTCATAAATAGCCTGAACAATGATACAGAAAAAGGGAACAATTCAGAGTTGTTAACATTTGAAACTCGGAATTGTTAAAATTTGAAACTGTTAGGGATTCATTGACAGCTTTATGACAAGGGAGGGGTTGGTTGGTTGGTGCGATGATGCTGGGTATAACTTCCAGTGCCGGGGCGTCCTACTTATTTGGATTATAGTAGAACAAGGGCCTACTGTGCTTGCGGTAGGTGCGGGTTGGGGTGTGTGGACATTTTTCTTACTTTTATAACACTCTCTAATTCAGCTATACAAATGTACAGAGAAATATTTACACTCAACGACGATTTCCTTAGATGAACCTATACTGGGCTGACGATGTTCATACATCCACGAACAACACACATTCATGCAATCTTACGCGTAAGCAACGTCACGGATAGTTCAAATAGATGATTGGCCGACATAACGATTGATATACGTCATGTCATAGTGACGGCTGCTGTACTTCATTACCAAACACGTACTTATTATTCGTCCTTTGCTTGGCGTTTAATTAGTCAGAACTTCATGAATGAGTAAACAAAATTGATGTAAAAACATAGCATAAATATAAAAGATAATTTTCATTTGTCGGGAGTTCATGGAAATACGAACGCAATAGGTTCCGTGCTTTGTTGTTCTCAAATGGTGTAAAGCAAGTTATTGTCAAAACAATAACAGCATGCATTTTCTTCTCAGAGTGTCAAAGTTTTGTTCCAGTCACTGCCACTGATACCACTTAACTCAAAAATAAACTTCAGTAAATATTAATTTATTTCTTCTTTTGATGCCAAGTTCAGATGTGCCAAGATTCCATTGACATGGGTTTGAAACAGTCTTCCTAAAATTTTGATTCAGACTAAATGTGACTCAACAGCCGTAAAGAAAAGACTTGAAATAGGTCCATATAATTATTTAACTTGAGGCATGCCTAAAACGGCCGGCCAAAACGTTGGAAAACTGTGTTTTTTTTTTGTTGTTGTTATTGTGTGTGTGTGTGTGTGTGTGTGTGTGTGTGTGTGTGTGTGTGTGTGTGTGTATTTCCTCAATTTGTTTTCCAAATAAATTCTACACTTGTTTTTACCTCACACCCGTGGATAATGCCACCATTCAAGAAGTTAGAAACTAAATACTTTGCTAAATAAAAGTAAGCAACAGAAAGTGCACTAACAATCGGGTTCACTTCAATAACAACTCATGAAAATTTCACTGTTTTAGCTGAGCAAGCCTTCCTTTTAAAAGGAAATTTTATGTATCCCTTGCTTTCAAAGGATTGACTTTCAGAACATTCTGGTTTAAACATTTCTGTTCTGGTGTTGATGTGTAGTATGTAAAAATGTTCAGTCCCTCAAGCGTAGAACCGGCTGGACCTGTGCATTTTCAAGCCTCACATACACTATGCTATGGTGAGGATTGTGAGGAACAGGCAAGCACTGTACACCAAAGATAGTACAAAAGGAAATATTGATGCTTTGGAATCACACACATACACACGTATGCACGCATGCATGCACGCACAAGTCTGGAGAAACAATGTAAATTTACTACGCCTCATAAGAGAAAAAATAGCCTGACCGTGGCGGCACTCAAATTTACAACCAAATTTGAAGAAATAGAATGGGCTACATGGTGCATACAATGGAAAGGCTGGTCTTTTGATGACCGACAAATATTTTGTCATCCATTTATGCACCAAAATTAAGTTTGAAGCATTTTTTGATCTTGCTGTTCAATATATGCGCAATAACGTATCATAACAACTACTCATTTTGTGGTTTGCGTTGTCAGAAAAAAATCAGGCGCTTTAAATCTATTGTAGGAGCAAATCCGGGACTTGTAGGAAAAAATCCGGGACCTTTGAAAAATGAAAATGGGCTTACAGACCTATTTATATTATTGTAAAGTGTCAAAAAATAATGAGACATTTTTCCCAACACCGATTTATGATTAAAACTAACGTTACCCTATGGTAAACTTCGCAGACATAGACATAGAGGACAGTTCTTCAAGATGTACCCTAAACGAAAATTTCCAGGTATTTTTTATCTGTTGACCACGTTAAACATGTGTATTTTATCTAATTTGCCTAATCTCTACCAAGAATAAGCATAGGATTTGTAAATAAATGTTTTAATCGACTAAACTCGCCATTTTGTCGCACTAATTTTCTGTTATGACGTCACGGAGAAAAAATCATTGACGATTTGGAAAAAATCCGGGACCGTTGTCAGAAAAAATCGTTGACGATTGTCAGAAAAAATCATCGCCCACCGGGACTAAGCAACCACCCAGTGCTATAGAAGCAATGGAAAGTTACTGTGTTTTATTCTACAACAATTCACTGTTTCGGAGCGCGTGAGTCTTATTGCTGACGTCACTGCAATTATTGACGTAATTTTGTGACGTTTTGAGACGTTAGACGGTGTAACGTCTCTTTTCCTTTCTAAAATTGCCATAAAAACGTACATTTGTCTTACATACAGTTTAGTTATTGGCGGGAGTATGATCGCGCTGGCAGGAAGGTTGGGAGAGTTTGAATGAAAAGATGATGGTTTTTCGGCGTTTTTGAGTGTTAGAATCAAAATAGTTCAGCTCTAGCATTGAATTGTTGGGTAATAATTCACTGTTTGTCGGTCAGTTGTAAGTAGATATATCACTCGCGCTCCGCGCTCGTGATATGATCGACTTTACAACTGACCTCCAAACAGTGAATTATTACTCAACAATTCACTGGTAGAGCTGATCTATTTCTTAAACAGTACATGATAACTATACAGTTATCAGAATTTATCAGTACTGGCAACTTCAAAGAAAAGCACTGTCAGCTGTGGATTAATTTTTGTGATACCACTAATTTGATGCTGTGGTTCACCACAATAGAGACCAATCTGTTATCTAGATTATTCGAGGTATCACACTATCGATTTAGTGATATCAAAAAACTGAAACAGTGTTAATACAAATGCATACCCATTTTATGATATCTTATTTTGTAATATCACTAACAGGATATTTTGGCATCACAAACGTAGAACTATTTGTGACATAAAACACGATTTTGCGATATCACAAAATAGGATAAGTGATATAATAAAACAAATAGTTATAGCACATATATGATTAGAGATATCACAAAATAGTTAGCTATAGCACTAGTGATATCACAAACTTGTTAGCTATAGCAAAGATATAATGTGATATCACAAAATAGTTAATTACAGCACATATATAATTAGTGATATCACAAAAAAGCTAGAAAATTGATATAAGTAGTGATATCACAAAATAGACTTTTAGATAAAACAATAATCGAACAGCCAGAACAACAGCTGAACCTTATACAGATAAAGCCAGTCTATATTTGGAGATTTTATCTTGGGCAAAAATTCAACAACAAAACATTGAATGACCGTTAAAGGCGCACGAAAGTCATATACAATCAACTGATAGTAATGTGCACAACCCGTGGTGAATGTAGAATAATCAGTTTCTGGTGCCAGAAGGAATTTATGGAAATGAAATTTGGTCATTTCTTGTAGAATGATGCATATTTTTATCAAACTACACCATGTGGTTAAGAGTTATGAGCAATTTCACTCACTGACTACAGCGGAAGGACAAACAGACTGATGGACTTGCACAGCGATTAAAGTGCACACCTGTGGGTCGTGCAATACTGTTTAGACTTTCGTCACCGTTTTGCATGCCGGTGGCTGGACAATGCTAAAATACATGAGTATATACAAAATTTGAACCATATATACCACGGGGTTCAAGAGTTATGAGCATTTTCACTACTTGACCGTAAATTTTCAACTTGTGCTCAGCAAAGCCACGTCCATCAAAAGACGGTTATGCATGCGAGTCGTTAGATAATGTTGACATGTATAAGTATGCAAAATTGTATCAAAATATCCCATGCGGTTCAAGAGTTATAAGCGTTTTCGCTAACTGATAACGGACGGACGGACTCACGCAGTGATTATAGTGCAAACCTGCGGGTTGTGCAATAAGAAGTTTTGCATTACAGCGGCTGGACAATGTTAAATTACATAAGTATACAAAATTTGAAGCAAGTATACCAAGCGGTCCAAGAGTTATGAGCATTTTCAAAAAAAGAGCTCGACCGGCCAAATTGATGCTCGGTGAAGCCTCGTCACTGTTTTGCTGGGCAATGTTAAATTACATAAGTATACAAAATTTGAAGCAAGTATACCAAGCGGTCCAAGAGTTATGAGCATTTTCAATAAAAGAGCTCAACCAGCCAAACTGATGCTCGGTGAAGCCTCGTCACTGTTTTGTATGCCGGTGGCTGGACTATGTTCCCTTTCGCTGCCAAGCCAATTTTCATTTTTTCAGTTGCCTGCCAAGTTTTCATAACGTCGACGTCGTCGATAAACATTTGCTACACTGGCTGACGTTAACTGAGCGGCAGTGCGACAAACGTAACGTTACGCGCGTTTTTTTTTTTTTTTTTTTTTCATTTTTAGCGACGTAACTTACACCTTCACTGTGTGTGTGTGTGTGTGTGTGTGTGTGTGTGTGTGTGTGTGTTTCTCCAGCTCTCTACATTTAAAGAAAGAGCTCCTTAAGGTAACTAAAATCAGTGGGCACACAACATTGAAGTACCATTGAATAAACGTTGAATAAACGTCATGAGTGGCACTTTTAGATGGGACTACTCCACTATATAATCGTCTTTCCAACAACCATTTTTCCGGGGCAGGATGGGCAAATTCCTAGTGCACTGACAGAAATAAATTCCGTATGATAGAACTAGATCATCTGGTACAACTTTGCCTTTGTCTGTCTAAAATATATGATTATTTGGCATTTCCTTTAAACCTGAGAGACCAATTTTCGTCCCGCTGGATTCAATGGCTACCCACAATGTTTTAATCATTATTTTCTTCAGCTCTCTACATAGAACTGATAGTCGGTCAGTCGGTTAAGTATACAAATAGTCCGAAGACAGTCAGCCACTCAGGCAGACAGGCAGTGATGACAATCAGTCATCCAGTAGGTCAGACAGACAGTCAGCCAGTGATACGCACAAAAATTCCAGTTAGAAACGTGCCTTTGCTAAGGCGCAACGCCGTTGAAAGTGCGCGACGTCGCACGTTACGATTGGCGTTTGGCGCTCAGTGTTACAATGTTCATGACGTAACGTCACGTAAAGCGGGAAAAACAACAATATCACTACCAAAAAATCATTGACAGTATGCTCATATTTGGTTCTGTAACTCAAACGAAAGCAAATAATTTTTAGAAATAAACGACCTTTTATATTTTTAAATGATTTGTCTCTCCAAATTCACCTCATTTCTTGTCTTTCAATGCTTATGTTGCAGATGATCTTACTACTTCTGTGTCAACTGTAGATGACTCCCATGCTGTTTTACCTCCCTTTGTCGAAAAAACGAATCAGTATCTAGAAAACATTAATATTACGGAGAGTGAGGTGAAAGATATTATAGATATATTAAATGTAAATAAAGCATCAGGACCAGATATGATTAGTAATAGAATGTTAAAATACACTTCAGCCTCAGTAAGTAAACCTTTAACCCTTTCGCTGCCAAGCCATTTTTCAATTTTTCAATTGCCTGCCAAGTTTTCATAACGTCGACGTCGTCGATAAACAAATTTTGCTACACTGGCTGACGTTAACAGTGCGGCAGTGCGTCAAACGTAACGTTACGCGCGTTTCCCCCTTTTTATAGTGACGTAACTTACAACTTCCCTGTGTATGTGTGTGTTGCTCTACATTTAAAGAAAGATCTCCTTAAGGTCACTAAAATCACAGAAATTATTTGTGTACTCTTCGACCCCATCACCCTCAGAAAAAACACTTTTCATTGGCTCTCTAAAGTCAATGAGCCCCAAAGCTTTTTGGTCGTAGGTACAAGGACTGGATAGAGGTCCACGGTGTCTTGGGCACGGCATATTACAGGCGGGACAAAGACCCGTCCGTATTCGAATTAGGTATCCTTTTATTCCTTAGAGTTTTTCAGTGCATTACCTAGAAGCTACGTTTTTGCGCTTTAACCACACGGCCAAAGCCTACCAGGTTCCTAAATATATTAGATGAGCAGCCTCACTGGGTGGTTGCTTAGTCCCGGTGGGCGATGATTTTTTCTGACAATCGTCAACGATTTTTTCTGACAACGGTCCCGGATTTTTTCCAAATCGTCAATGATTTTTTCTCCGTGACGTCATAACAGAAAACTGGTGCGACAAAATGGTGAGTTTAGTCGATTAAAACATTTATTTACAAATCCTATGCTTATTCTTGGTAGAGATTAGGCAAATTAGATAAATTACACATGTTTCACGTGGTCAACATATAAAAGAAACCTGGAAATTTTCGTTTAGGGTACATCTTGAAGAACTGTCCTCTATGTCTATGTCTGCGAAGTTTACCATATGGTAACGTTAGTTTTAATCATAAATCGGTATTGGGAAAAATATCTCATTATTTTTTGACACTTTACAGTAATATAAATAGGTCTGTAAGCCCATTTTCATTTTTCATAGGTCCCGGATTTTTTTCTACAAGTCCCGGATTTGCTCCTACAATAGATTTAAAGCGCCTGATTTTTTCTGACAACGCAAACCACAAAATGAGTAGTTATTATGACAGCTAGATCAAAAAAATGCTTCAAACTTAATTTTGGTGCATAAATGGATGACAAAATATTTGTCGGTCATCAAAAGACCAGCCTTTCCATTGTATGCACCATGTAGCCCATTCTATTGCTTCAAATTTGGTTGTAAATTTGAGTGCCGCCACGGTCAGGCTATTTTTTCTCTTATGAGGCATAGTAAATTTACATTGTTTCTCCAGAAGTGTGCGTGCATGCATGTGTGTGTACGTGTGTATGTGTGTGATTCCAAAGCATCAATATTTCTTTTTATACTATCTTTGGTGTACAGTGCTTGCCTGTTCCTCACAATCCTCGCCATAGCATAGTGTATGTGAGGCTTGACAATGCACAGGTCCAGCCGGTTCTACGCTTGAGGGACTGAACATTTTCACATACTACATCAACACCAGAACAGAAATGTTGAAACCAAAGTGTTCTGAGAAGTCAATCCTTTGAAAGCAAGGGATACATAAAAGGAATAAATGAAAATAACATACTCGGTTCAACTGCAGCCGCCGGGCCGCGTAGCGCAATCGGTAGGGCACCTGACTCATAAGTCAGAGGTCCTGGGTTCGAAACCCGGTCTGGCCACATACTTTCGTTTCTCCTTCCGCTGATTCAAGAAAGGCAGTTGTCAGTTACTGGCGAAAGTAAGTGCACTTGGTACTTGTTAACCGCTTAGGAGGTCTAAGCCTGCCCAGAAATAGTGTGGTTAGGTTAACTGACCATCCCGACATGACCATAGCTGTTTACCGTTGACGTTAAGCATCAAATCAATTGATCAATCAAGTCAATTGCAGCCATGTCCCTAGCAGGAGCTAATCTCTTTTAAAATTTGTCGAAATGAAATCAATGATTCCAAAGGACCAGAAATTATATAATCTGCACAATGATTTGGCACGGTGAGACATTTACCGGCCGTTACACGCCTTCTAACGCCTGTTTCAGTGACGTTTCTATTTGTGTGAGAAAATCTGAAGTTTCTGTTTTAAGAATTTCAGTATGTAATGCCATTGAAAAATTGATGGAGCGTAGTAAACACTGTTTGCCATACTCCCATACAAATGATACTAGCTACTGTGGAATTACAAACTCTTGGCAGAATGACGTCTAGATGAGGTCACTCTGGCATGATTTTGAACTCCTAGTTACTATGGTAACAGATATATGACGTCATTGTTATAAACTGTTTGTCATGTTCCATCAATTTTTCAATGACATTGTGTACTGAAATTATTTCAACAGACTTCAGATCTCCTCAGACAAATAATTATTCTCAAGTTACCAGTAATGGCAGTTTTCAGTTCCGTGTTATACATGTAATGTGAAACACCAGCCATGCCCCTAGCAGCGGCTCGGCCTCTCTATTTTCAGAATGACTCAAAACGAAATAAATGTTTCCAAAATGACCAGAAATTATTTAATCTGCCCCATGGTGAAGTTTGGCGAGACGTTTTTCGGCCGCCACACAGCACTTATTGCCATGCAGCAGTTAGCTGACTCATACAACTACAGTTTCTGTGATGAATATTTATCAGGAGCATAGCCAGACCTAATACTAGGCTAAAAGAAGTATTTTGAAATATGAATACATGCACCTCCATAAGAGATCCCTCTTCTATTGAAAATGTGCCCCCTTCCACCATTAATACAAAGTGGAACAGCTTCTGTGACTTCCTCTTAAACTGTTCCCAGGATGGGACTCCTTTCTTGGAGGGGTTTGCTCATGAACGAGAGAATTTGCTCCTACAGGAGTGAGTTCTTTCCTTGAGGAGTTGTCTCTTCAATTTTTCTCTGGATGGGAGTCCTTTCTTAGAGGGCTCAGCTCTCAGACAGAGGAATTTGCTTCTAGAGGAGCAAATTCTTTTCTTTGGGAGTTGTCTCTCATTTAAAAGGGAGGCGAAAATGCAGAGGTGCTTCTCTCAAAAGTATACCCATTTGGCCATGTACCTCCTACCACCATTTTTACAAAAGAAAACAACTTTTGTGACTTTCTCATCGAGTTTTCCCTTGATGGGAATCCTTTCTTAGAAGGATCTGCTCTTAAACGAAGGAGTTTGCTTCTAGAGCAGCAAATTTTTTCCTTTGCGAGTTGTCCCTTTGAGTTTTCCTTGGACAGAAGTCCTTTTTTTGGAGGGTCTGTTCTCAGAGGGAAGAATTTGCTCCTGGAGGAGCAGATTCTCTCTTTTGGGAATAGTCCCTCATAGAGTTGGGAGGCAAAACTCAGAGGTGCTTCACTCGAAAGTATATCTTTTTACTTTAAAGAGGGTCAAGTGTTGAAGCCTGCCCCTCCAGGCCTCATTCTAGCTACGCCTCTGCTTTTAACAACCTGATGTGACATATGTTGGATTCCATAGCTATGGTGGTTCTGATGGGTGCCTATATAGAAGTGGTATGCATGGCAGCCTCATCTTCGGATGGGGCTGTGGTGGGTACATGTGGAATTATGATGGCTGGCAGGGTGCTCGGTGGTTTGGCGCCAAGTTGTAAACAGAAACTGTGAGCAAGTTGGTGTCAGTCTATCGGTGGCTGCGGGCTACTATTTTGAGGTGGTGTGCACTTGACACATTGGGTGGGGTGACTCAAGGGGGTACTTGCAGTATGCCCTGGATTGCTTCATTTCTTTGTGTTTGGTGGGCACTACATAAATGGGGCATGCACAAGTCTACCTGCTATGGGTCTCTATGATGGCAGTGAATGATCTTCATCTTGGGCAATTGTTAATGTAGTTATATATCATATCACTTAGACTACTTTAGAGCTAGTATGTGTTTACATGTATATGGTACTTGTATCATCTGTTAGGAGATGTGCTTTATTATTTTGTATCTTTTATTTTGCTCACATTCTGTCATTTGGAATTCTTTCCTTGATTTGTTTGGTTGCTCATTCTGTGCCACTATGTGTGTTCCTATGAGGGCCGAAAATTCCTAATAAAGAGCTTGTATCTTGTATTGCACTATGATGGAGTACAACTGACACTTAAGTCTTCAAGGCACGCTAAGTAGTGTAATCGGTTACCTGTACCTGGAGCGAGTTTTAGTGTGAATGCAGTTATTTCCCTTAGACCCGCGAAGCGATAGGTATTAATCGATATTAGGAATGTCATATCGCTGTCCATATCCCCGGATCTGTACAGGTGTTGAACTTCTCTGAAGCCGGTTTTTTGTCATCACTGTGTTTGATATTTTATCAGCATAATCGGCGGGGGAACTTTTAATAGTCGCACGGCACCTCCAGCTTCATGTGAAGTTAACTAAGATTTGAAATGTTAGATTTGTTTAGAAAAATGGAATACTTCGAAAAAATGAAAATAGCAGACTCGGTGTAATCTGCACTTGAAGAGAAGATTCAAATTTGAAAAAATGACTTCGGTTGTAATGTCTTTTACGTATTCCTTGCTTCTGAAGGGTTCATAGTTTCGATTATTTCATCATTTGCAGGATGAAGGCAAAAGCAGTAAATGCAAATACTGTCTCAAGTCATTTCCTGATGCCACTACGACCCTTCGACATTGTGTTGAAAAACATGCAAACGAAAAACTTTGTCTTCTGTGGCCGTTTCGTAATGCAGAAGGGAACCTAATAAAATATAAAGCAAGAGTATTTGATGTGATAGGCAGTTCGTTAAAATGTGACATACAAACTATCCAGTTTGCAAACAACAAGGTGTCAATACACACAAGAACAATCACACAAAGTCCTGTCCAAAAAAATTCGAAGAATTAACACACCTACAAAATCTGTTCATAAACAGTTATTCACTGAGCACGACAATGAAATACATAGTGAAGCAGTGATTTCTGATTTCCCTTTTTTTGCTGCCTTTTATCTTTACTTACAACACGGGGCTAACACCATTTTCCCACGCCTGTGCTGTCAACAGAGCCAGTCAGTTTCTATACATGCTAAAGTGGTTGTCGACCGAGACAGTCGACAGAAGTATCACTCGGTCGCCAACCACCTCATTATAGTATACATGTGTCATCTACCATAACTGGTACTGCTTACTACCTCCTTCTCTGTCGCGAGCCACTTCCTTTGGCATCTTCAAATGGCGTCTTTGTACCGTTCTTTCGACAGCACAGGTAAGCAAATTGGTATTACCCCCGTGTATACTCGAAAAGTAATCAACTGTATAAATGTGCGCAAACAAAATTTTACCTGGAAATTATCTGGCAAATCGAACAAGATGGTGGAAACACGTAGGTGGGAGTAGATATCCTGACTTTGATTTTGCGTAGTTTATGACGCCACATCAGAGATCTCATGACGTCCAAGATCAAAGTGACGTCAGACTATCTAATGCTGGCATTTCAGTCAATGTAGTTTATTCAAACAGCAATTATGATATATAATGGATTCACAAGTATGAGTAGGCCTATGGCCGTATTTAAGGACGTAGGGCCTACTAAATCAATGAATTTGCTAATAGGGCCTCCACTCCAAACTTTTTATGATATGATTGGCACTCTTTGGTTTTGCTTTTGTTAGACACTTCCACACCATCCTCTAGGGGCAAACAGCGTTTACACCCGATATCATACCACTAAACACGCTGAGCAACAGCAGCCCAGGTAACTCAGTAGGTTAAGCGCTGGCCTGCTGACCTAGCGGTCCCTGGTTCGATACCTCCTAAAAGTGGAAATCTATACATCGTAAACGGGATTCCACTGCACATAGCTTTTCATTATCCCCCTACCGTCGTCTTTATCTGACTGAAATACTTTTGAAAAGAAGTCATCCATCCTTCAACGCTTAGCAACACCACACTGAAGCGAAATGGCAAGGAGAAAGGTTAATTCTCTGACGCCAGCAATATCGACTTGGAACAATCTGATCATTGTAATTATAAAGTATAAGGCACTGTAATTATTCAGCATAAAAGATTTTAAAAAATCCCCTCTTTCTGTCGTGTAATGAATATTTTCACTCATGAACACCTGTAGTGATAGTTTTCCTAGAGGCATACCATGGCATACATGTCAGAAATGCTTCTGATGTTCAATCGGCGAAATAAAATTAGATCACACACTAAAAAATCTCATTGCTGAGTCTATAATCCGAGTTTTGGGTCTCTGAAATGCATAATATGTGGTAGGAAAAAATCCGGGACACTGTAGGAAAAAATCCGGGACATTATATTCGTTGTAGGAGCAAATCCTTGACATTCGCTGTAATTTTCGTCCTTGGTTTGCAGAGGTTATTTTACAGAAAAAATGTGACAAACGACTAAATGCGCTCATAAAATGCTTCAGAAAACAGCCTGTTTGCAAAAGATCAGGAGAAAATATTGAAAATAAGTTTGTTCACTTACCCTTTTGCTTCGTCACGCTTACGAGACACTAATTGTCAGAAAAAATCGTTGACGATTGTCAGAAAAAATCATCGCTCACCGGGACTAAGCAACCACCCAGTGAGCCTGATTCCTAAAACGATAAAGTTAATTTCCTGAACTATTTATTGCTATTTTCTCAGAAGCCAATGTCTGACCTATGAACAATTTGAACCTCGCTCGTCCTCGTTTATTGCCAAAGATAAAGTGACTTTTCCTTAACATATTTCCATCGGAACTAGGAGCCCCGGTAGCACAGTGTTTGAAGCGCTGGCCTGCTGATCCTACGATACCGGGTCCGAGTCCCGCTATAGGCGGGAATCTTTACAATCATAAACGGGGTTCCTTTGCACACAGCCTTTCATTATCACCCATCCATCGTCCTGATATGACTGAAATACTGTTAAAAAGGACGTAAAATCGGAGGTCATCCATCCGAACTTATCTCATTATTTTATTAACACAAAATAAAAATACTGAAGCCCCACTTTGGGTCATATTGTAAAGAAAGTTTATGTTCATTATGTTGTTCATACTCTTTACCTTTATTTTTTCTCCGTGACAATAGTCAGAGGACTCATGTCCGTCCGTTCGTCACACGTTAGGATATAGAGTTTGTGTAATCAACTCTTCCCTCAGTACTAATTTCAAGAGATCGTTTTCAAACCTTGGAAACAATGGATATGAGCCGCGACACGACAAAACCAACAATGTGGTTGTGCGCCCAGCGCAGACTCAGATCAGCCTGGGCATCCGCCCAGTCTGATCAGAATCTTCGCTGTCCGCATGGCGGAAGCGTAGACCCTTAGCTATCCTTTGAGCACTAAACGAATAGTCTAGTCAAATTTGGCGGATATCCAGGCTGATCTGAGTCTGTACTGGGCGCACAACCACATTGTTGGTTTTGTCGCGTCGCGGCTCATATGTGCATAGTAATTTTGACAGAAAAACTTAGTCATTTTGGGCAGCTGTTTCCACTCTAGCGTATAGAATTTTGTGAAATCAACGTTTGCGACTTTTTTCTATGGATTCTTTTCAAACTTTATAATTACATATGCTGTAGACATAATGAAGTTGAGCATGTGGCTTTTTAATGACGATAAAATTGGTTTTGGTAGAATTGAGGCCCATTGATTTAAGTCATTTTGTGCAGCTGTTGCACAACAAGGTATAGAGGTTGTGTAATCAACTGCTCCTATGATTTTCAGCAGATTCTTTTCAAACTTTGTAGACATCTTGTGTACACAGTGAAAATGTACTTATAGCTTTTTGATGGAGGTAAATATAAGTTTGACAAAATTACACAGAATTACGGCATTTTGAACTTAGTTTTCTGGGCAACATATTTTATATTTATGGGTATAGAGCTCGTGTATTCAACTCATTTCACAGATTTCAATAGAAATGGTTAGAGCATTCATAAAATAGTGGACATAACGCTAATATACATGTGGTTTAAAAACAGTATTTGCTGATAGTAGACAATTTTGTGATGTACACAGCCCTGTGTCAGGTCTTGCTCGTATCCGGGAAAAAAAACTCGATGATTCTTTTCTGATGCCCAAGTATAGAAAGAAAGAAAAACAAAATTGACAAAGTATTCAAATAATTTGGCTTTGACTCTCTAATATTGATATGATAGATCTCTCTCTCTCTCTCTCTCTCTCTCTCTCTCTCTCTCTCCCTCGCACGTGCATTCTCTGTATCTACATATACATCTCTCCATGCGCGCGTATTCTTACGCATATGCTGTCGCATATTACAAAGTTACAGTAATGGAACAATTGCTTGATGATACTTTCAACATGTTAAAGGGAAGTAAGTATGTCGTTCTAATTTTTGTCTCCCCTCTCAATAGGTCAACTCTTAAAATGATCTCCCTCTAGGAGTAAAGTCGTTTCTTTCAGAGCTCGTTACATCGCCAATAACTTAAGCAGGAAGTCGTGAAAGAGTTTTCTTTGTTAAAACGGTGAAAAAACATGGAGGTGTGCCGATACATTTAAAGAGGCCTCCTGTGAAAGTTTGATACCACTTGAAACTCCTTTGAAATATTGGCCCAAACCTAGCTCGCTAAATGTTTAGATGCATAAGTGCACGTCAATGTTTTCCCATCATTTTACAAGGAGAAACTACTTTTGGTGTTCGATGCTTGTTTCACTGGTAGACGTGGCCCTTCCAAATTGGGGCCTGCTTCTAAAGGAAAGAATTTTCCAATACGATAGCAAATTCTTTCTGAGATTTGGAACTCATTGAAGAGGTAGATAGAAAGGAAAATGACAAAGAGCTGCTTCCTCTGAAAATGTGCGGATTCCCCATAATATATTGTGGGTCTACAAATAACGGGTTTGATCGTCTTACAGTACAAAAGGTTGTTGCAGAACATGCAACAGAACATAATGAATAGCCTAAAAAAGGCGCTTTTCAATTTTTGACAAAGAATATTTGACCAATGGTTCTGCATCTACTTTCGTTGTATTTATCAACAAAAAGATCTAATTCTGTGACTGTAATCTTCAGGTCATGTAAGGGGGCGGGGGCAGGGGTAGTAGAAAAGTGTCTGTGAAAAATTCCGGTTCAGTATCTATCATCGTACCAAATGTAAACAAAATCCGTCTCTGGGTTTGGAAATAATGAGGTACAGAAGAGGTTGAAGAAAAACTTAAAAATAAAATTTTAAGTATGTGACATTGACATCAAAGCTATCTAGAGGGTGGGAATGGTAGTATTGGGAGTAAATCAACAGTCTAATAGGCAAACTTCAGTAGTTTCATAGGAGAACTGACCTGGACAGTGTCAAAGAGCTGTAAAAACGAATAAACCAACCAGATATGCTAAAACTACCATAATTTATTGTATTTTTTTTATCTAAAAAAAAGTCGTTCTACTAACTCTGTACATATACATAAAGCTTTGATGAGAACTTGGAATCCCATATACAAAACACTCCTAAAAACTGGGGGGGGGGGGGGGGGGGTGGGGGGGGGAAGTGGCTCTTTTAGGTGGGGATACTCCACTATGTTGTCGTCTTTTCAATAACCATTTTTCCGGGGACAGGATGGGCAAATTTCTAGTGCACTGACAGAAATAAATCCCGTATGATAGAACTAGATCTTCTGGTACAAATTGTTTGTCTAAAGTTATGATTATTTGGCATTTCCTTTAAACCCGAGAGACCAATTTTCGTCCCAATGGATTCAAGGGCTACCCACAATGTTTTTATCATTATTTTCTTCCGCTCTCCACATAGAACTTATAGTCTGTCAGTTGGTTAAGTATACAAATAGTCCGAAGACAGTCAGCCACCCAGGCAGACAGACGGTGATGACAGTCGTACGACCATCCAGTAGGTCAGACAGACAGTCAGCCAGTGATACGCAAAAATTCCATTTCGAAACGTGCCTTTGCTAAGGCGCAACGCTGTTTAAAGTGCGCGACGTCGCACGTTATGACTGGCGATTGGCGCTCAGTGTTACAATATTCATGACGTAACGTCACGTAAAGCGGGAAAAACAACAATATCACTACCAAAAAATTCATTGACAGTATGCTCACATTTGGTTCTGTTACTCAAACGGAAGCAAACAGCTTTTAGAAATAAAATACGTTTTATATTTTAAAATGATTTGTCTTTCCAAATTCGCCTCATTTCTTGTCTTTCAATGCATATTTTACTGGGGATCTTAACCCTTTGAGTGCCACGACGTTATTATGCCTGCGCCGCACTCTTTGACGTTATTGTTTTCAGCGGTAACGTCATCATAGAATGGCGCCATTGAAACGTCAGTCTGACGGCGCACAGGTGTGAGGGTCGGTCTGTAAGTAACGTTTATGGGAAAAATACGCTGAATATAAGTATACACATGTTTTCATACACAAGTAACATATCACTAGATATGTGTAGCTATATTTTGATATGAGCATAAGTTTGCAAAATTAAAATAATGATAATAATAATAAATGATAATAATACAAGAAACAGACTGGGTTATTCTATGTTTGGAAACATTTACTGTACTTTGTTTATTCATCTGTGGGTGAATTTGTATTATTGTGCATATTTAGAAGGCTTAGCGCCGCTCCGTAGCAAAATATAATCCCAACTCAATTTGGCGCAAATTTGATCGCTCAAGGGTGGACAGGAAACGTCGTTGATATTTTGATTTATCCCCTAACCAGAAACCTGGAAGTACTTGGAGCACAGACTAAGTATGGCAGAAAATTCTGAAGTGAAACTGGGCGAAATAGAATAAACAAATAAATATATATTTTTTGGATTTCATAGATGTGTAAACAACGTCAAGCGATCATAAAACTTCTAGAAGTACACTGTAAAAAAATCCGTAAATTTTACGGTAAAATACCCGGAATCTGGCTGCCAGTTCATTTACAATTGTTTTTAAGGGTGTCTGCCTGTAGAACATTCGCGGAAACAACGATGTGGTAAGGTTATGGTAATTGACAACACTCGGAAATACATTGATAGTTGAAGGGCTACCTAAGAAAAATACCTGTCCTATTCTCATGATTCTATCCTATTCTGCCTGATTTTTCCTGCAAAAGTTTACGGGCGCCAATTATTTTACCGTACACTGTAAAAAATCTGCAGATTTTACGGTAGAATAACTGGAAACCAGCTGCCAGTCCATTCCCCGTTATTTTTACGAGAGCCCGTAAAAATTGGCAGGAATATCAAGCAGAGTAGGATAGAATGGAGCAGGTGTTGCTTCAGTCCTATTGCCCTTTAACACTATAAAGGCATTTCTAGTGCGGCCAGTAATAAAACATAGCACTGCCATATCGTTATTTCCAATAAGGTTCTGCAGGCAAACACCCGTAAAAATAACGGCGAATGGACTGGCAGCCGGTTGCCAGTTATTCTACCGTAAAATCTACGGATTTTTTTACAGTGTAGAATCTACGGATCTTTTACAGTGTAAAAGTAAACGTAATACCGGCTTTATTCCGTTTGTGACTAATTAGCCGGGAGATCATGCAATAAATGTCACAATTACCAAAATGATTTTTTATAATCAGACATATAAAGTATTTGTCTGCCAATTTGAAACTGTTAGCAAATAAAGATTACTTTTTTATTATTATAATTTTATTCTTTCTCATCCTTTCTATCTTGTCTAAAAGCAAATCGTTACGTCATGTATACTTGATATTGATGGGTGCCCCGTCCTCTCCCCCCCCCCTTCCCCTAGGGGTATCAGATTATCAGATACGCACTACTCCAACAATTTTATTATTGAAATTTTGCATGGTATTCTTGATGGTCTGAGGAAGTCCGAACAGAACGCTCATCGTGTCAAATTCGATAGCTCATGGCCATACAAGAATGTATTTTAATTTAGGCTTTTGTTTCATTATTTATTTAAAATAGTGTTAAAGGGATATCTGACCAAAACAATACCTGTCTTATTCTACCCTGCTCTGCGTGATGATTCCGCCAATGTTTACGGGCGCCCGTAAAAATAACGGGAAATGGACTGTCAGCTGGTTGCCGGGTATTCTACAGTAAAATTCACGTATTATTGTTCTACAGCGGAGTTGAATTTGCTCCCTCCACACTCATAATAGTGAGGTTCAAATCTGACACAGAATGGCAAGTACCTGTCCGCAAAAAC
This sequence comes from Ctena decussata, assembly GCA_963989385.1. Lineage (NCBI taxonomy): Eukaryota > Metazoa > Mollusca > Bivalvia > Lucinida > Lucinidae > Ctena > Ctena decussata. The sequence goes on along the minus strand of OZ022499.1, from coordinate 116,925,915 downwards.
CGCCGGATAATACATGCTAGAAAGGCATGTATATGTACATGTACACGTGCTTATCAGTCCGTCGGAGAGAAACAGCTTGACACTTTGTCTTTCCATGTCAGCGTGCGTACGTGGTCATGCACATACCTTTTTATATTTGTAAGTTTGTGCAAGCGTTCATTTATGCATGCGCGCAGCGTTTTGTTGGTTATTTTGGATTTAACGGCTCTTTGACACAGTATTTTAGTGTATTTCCAGCGTCTCCCAGGTAATGATAGAGGAGAGAAAAAAATGATCAAACTACCTCCAACCGCACTTTATGCATAAACAATAGGCCCTAGCCCTCCTATCATCCAAATTAGTAGGACACCCCGGCCCTGAAAGTCACCCAGAACCATCGCCCGACCATTACCACCCCCATGCAGGGAGTCGTGGGCTCAACTCCCATCGGGACACATGTCCGATTATTAGTTTCAATCTATATAAGGAAATCCGCGCAGTGTGTTATGGGCTCAGGGTGGTAGTTGGTGATAGCAGTGCGATGGCGTCAGCCTTATGGAAGCGTCGACACTGTACCTTAGGACACCGTAATGTGTCTGTTATGGTTTTGTACCGGGGGGGGGGGGGGGGGGGGTACGAGGGGGGGACTACTTTCAGAACTCTCTGACAGGTCTTCCAAAACACAAAACGTATAGGAAATGCAAGAAAATTATAATTATAGTAATTGTTTTTAATTTTTCGTGATAAAGTTCCAACACAACACCACTGCTGTTCCGGAAATATTTCTTCCGGAAATATTACTATAAGATGTAATCTTGACACCCTCCCCCCCCCCCCCCCCCCCCCCCCCCAATATGGACTATATAGGAAATTTCCGCAGGAAAAGATCTCCTAGACCTATTTTAGCATAGCCGTCTTCACCTTTTAGTGGATTTACCCCGGTGGTTACATGTGTAGACTTTGCTCCCTTGCATGTCATAGGAGGGCTGTCCGGTTAAAACAGAAATAAAAAAAATTAAACGAAAAGAAAAAAAAATACCGCCCGATAAAAAAAAGAATGTGTCTTCCTTCTTTCCATCAAATATCTTTATTTGTATTTATTTCTTTTTTGGTTTTGTTTTGGGCAGAATATCCAAAACAAAAGATCGAGATAGGTCTTGCCATGTCTGTCCTGAAAAATTTTCATCAGTTTTTTTTTCTTCTGAAAATGCTCATAATATAAACGTATCCATACCAATTTTAGTGCGATAGACGCTCGTTTCTGTATTTAACTTCTCCAGTGTCGCTAAACCCCAAAAGTTTGAAAGAAAAGAGATGATGGGCAGGTCTCGGCAGGCAACGAGCACCCCCTATTGTCGCATAACACGGGACACATAAGCTGCAGACATCAGGTAAGAGACGCCTACGTATAAAACTCGCGAGCGCAGGCGTCCCCCATCGAGCCACCTCAGCCCCTGTGTCTCGAGAAAAGCGACAGACAAGGGCATCAGGAAAGAGATGTTCGATGCAGCAAGAACCCGCAAAAAGCCAAAACAGTTCAAAAGAATGGAAGCCAAACTCAGCTAAGATTCTTGTCGCTATGACAAGTTTGTCTTAGTTTTAGAAGAATTTAGAAATTTTACCAGATAACATAAATGATAAACAAATGAAATGGCGAAAGAATGCAATTAAAACAATTACACCGTTCTAATGTAAACGTTTGAACATCCCCCGCGTTTGGCGCGACGTTACGTGACGTTAGTGGCGCCAAACGTTTCATTTTACTCTCCTCACATGACGTAATCAAAAATAACAACCCTTCAAAAGTCGATTTTAGCGTCTATAAAAGCAACAATTTATATATTTATGAAACGACAGACTATTTTATAAAAAAAACATTATGTTTTCAATTATTCTTACGGAATTTTAGGACCGAATCACTCACACTAGAAATGGACCATAAATGGTCCATTTGGCACAGAACATGTTAACCCAAACAAGTGGCCCAAAACTGGCCCGCTGGCAGTCAACGTAGTTATACGTGTGGCCCAAAAGTGGCCCGCTGGCAGTGAGGGGGTTAAGTATTATATATAACAGGTAAATTCAAGAGGGCATTTTTCCGGACCCATGGAAACATTCACAAGTAGTGCCAATTTATAAAAAGGGAGAAAGAACAATACCGGCTAATTATCGCCCCGTATCTCTATTAAGTAATGTAGGGAAAATTTTGAAAGGGTAATTTTTAAACATATTTATAATCATTTATATAGTGATAATTTAATATATAAGTATCAGTCTGGATTTTTACCTGGTCACTCTACAACTTTGCAACTAATCGATATTTATCATCATATTTGTCAATCTTTTGATGAGAAACAATTTTCTTGCATGGTATATTGCGATATTTCAAAAGCCTTTGATCGAGTTTGGCATAGGGGTTTATTATTTAAATTAAGGCAAAATGGTATTAAGGGGAAAATGTTAGGCTGGATTTCAAATTACCTTTCCTCAAGAAAGCAAAGGGTGTTAATAAATTCTTCTGCCTCTGATGAGACTACAGTTGGAGCCGGTGTTCCACAAGGGTCTGTTTTAGGGCCGCTATTATTTCTAGTATATGTTAATGACATTTCAGAAAATCTTTTAAGTTTGACTCGTTTGTTTGCCGATGATAGCTCCCTCTTCTTCTCTGCCAGTCGTATTGAAGATATTGAGGGAATTATAAATCATGATTTAGCTGTTATACATGCATGGGCATCATCATGGTTGGTGGCCTTTAATCCGAATAAAACAGAAGCAATTTTGTTTACTCTTAGACATAATATTGATAATCCAAAACTTATTTTTAATGATACAGCTGTTAAATTTGTCGAATCGCATAAACATCTAGGTGTAACTCTTGAGAGTAATGGACAATGGCATGTGCACATCGAAAACATTATTAAGTCTGCGTATAAGATATTGGGAATAATGAGAAAATTAAAGTATTCTTTTACTAGACAGGCACTAAACCAAATGTATATATCCTATATTAGGCCAATTTTAGAATATTCTTCTATCTTATGGGACGGTACCTCTCTTCACAATAGAAATGCTCTTGAAAAGCTCCAAAATGAGGCAGCTCGCATTGTTACTGGTCTTACCAGATCTACATCTCTTGTAAACTTATGCAAAGAATGCGGCTGGTTGTCATTAAGTGACAGAAGGCAATTTCAGAAGCTTTGTTTTATGTATAAGTGTACTAATAATCTTGTTCCTGATTACGTTTCGGACCTCATCCCCCCTTTTGTTCGTGAAGTTTCAAATTATCCTTTAAGAAATCGTAATAATGTTTCTAGTATTTATGCACGGACAGAAATATTTTCAAGATCTTGCATACCCTCTGGTGTTACACTCTGGAACAATTTGGATGCCTCTATGAAACAACTAGATTCTTTTGCTTCCTTTCGTAGATCTTTGAAAAGTAAATGTTTATCACCCAGTAAGGTACCTGATTACTTTCTGAAAGGCAATCGCAAATGGTCCCTAATTCATGCCAGAATAAGAAACAGTTGCAGCGACCTACAATCCGACTTGTTTCAAAATCATCTGAGTTTAAATAAATATTGCTCATGTGGTAACAATATTGAAAATGCATCACATTTTTTCTTCGAATGTGAAAACTATGCAGCAGCAAGAATACGTCTGTTTAGAGAAACAAGGGAATTTCATCCCTGAAGTCTTGAATATATATTGAATGGCAAGCCTTCATTGTCTAATGATAGTAATTTTCTTCTTTTTCAGGCCGTCCATCGCTATATCAAGGAGTCTAGAAGGTTTTCCTGATCTATCGTTGTATTATGATATCGAAAAATGCTTCCTCTACATCCAGCTATAGCAGGATACGAACCCACTCAGGCGTTCGCAGCACACACATTGTACTTTCTTTGTTTTTGTTTGTTTTTTGTTTGTTTATTTTTTTTTTCTTCTTCTTCTTAATTAGTTGATTTTCACAGATATTAATTTTAATAATGTAATCACTTGTCTGCTGAGTGGCCTAAAGACGCTAATAGTAGGTTTGCGTTTTACCTTGTAGTTATCGACTACCGCCTGGTCCCGACAAAATGTTGTCTTGTGTTCATTTAAATTTGTTACTATGATAACGATGTTTGTATTTTGCGATTTTCTCTGTTACGGCTGTCGGAGCGGGGCTGTGGTCGAAGTTGGAAGCATATAGATAGATGGCGTTTTGGAGCTCCTCGGTAGCATAGTTTGCATTGTTATTATAGTTCTGTCATTAGAAAATTACCTGCCATGTTGATATGTATTCTATTGTTGTAGGGGAAGGGCTGTAACTAATGTTGTGAGAACTTGTAGCCCGACCCCTTTGCTATGCTATTTAGGCAATAAAATATGTTTAAACTATGATCTTAACCCAAACAAGTGGCCCAAAACTGGCCCGCGGGCAGTCAACGTAGTTATACATGTGGCCCAAAAGTGGCCCGCTGGCAGTGACATAAGCATACAAAATTTGAACCATATTTACCATGGTGTTCAAGAGTTATGAGCATTTTCAGTAAATGGCCGAAAATTTGCAACTTGTGCTCAGCAAAGCCTCGTCCAACAATTAAGGTTGTTATGCATGCGAGTCGTTAGACAATGTTGACATGTATAAGTATGCAAAATTTTGTCAAAATATCCCATGCGGTTCAAGAGTTATAAGCGTTTTCGCTAACTGATAACGGTTTTCGCTAACTGATAACGGACGGACGGACAGACTCGCACAGTGATTATAGTGCAAACCTGCGGGTTGTGCAATTTGATTTTTCAGCGTTCATCGTATGATGAAGCCAGTGGGCGGAGCTAAAATTCCATGAAGCGCCAAGCGCTTCTTGTAGAATTTTAGCGACGACCACTGGCTTCTTCACACAAACGCTGAAAACCCAAATTTTTATTCTTATATTTACACTTTATTTGTGAACCTCTCTGTGCCGTTTTCGTGGTAATTTGGTGTAGAATAGGCAAACTATGGGTCGAAGAAAAGTTTGTAACGACGTGTTCGGCCATATCGTTTAACAGCCGTCGCCCTGAGGTTGTGTCAAGCGAACGTTGCAAGAACCAATCAAGACGTTTGTTTACATAAGACGTCGCTTGACGACAACGTCACATAATCAATTGACCTTCATCGGTGTATGAAGCTAGTTGCTCTAATGGGTTCACCTACGGGAAGTCAGTAGCAAGTGTAAATATTTTACATAAGACGTCGCTTGACGACAACGTCACATGATCAATTGACCTTCATCGGTGTATGAAACTATGTGAGACCGCAATATTCACAGAACGCATTTTTCACATCTGTGTTTTTCACACGTGTGACAAATCCGGTCGCATTTTTCACAGATTTCGAACCCATTTTTCACATATCTGTGAAATTTGCTTTTGATATGTACCATGAAAACGTAATTTTCCAAACGCTTGCAACACCCCTAAAAAGTGACAAAATATTACAAAATTTCACTTCTCTATATACTTTTAACCCTGAAATTATGAAGGTTATAGTGGACGAAAAACCGGTACAGTAAACAAAAAAGGGGACTAGAAATCTGCTCTGCTCTTCCGCGCAGATGGTCGTACGTTCGAGTCGCCCGCCGGGTCGACGACTGAAAAACTCACTCTGTCTTCCCAGCAGTAAATGGGAACAGGGAAGGTTAAATGCTACGAAATGAAAGGGGTAGGCTCCCTCTTTCATAACTTGTGCCTAAGACACCGTAGGCTCCAACAACCACTGTCCCTACGGCCACAAGACTATGGAAAACTTAAACGTGTTTGTTTTAATTCGCATGTATGCTGATGACGTAAGCTGTAGTGCACAGCTTCTAGAACTAACTGTTGGGCGGTGCCATAATCAAGCTGGAGGAGACCTTACAGTATTCCTGTGCAATATTAGGCATTTTCAATACAAAACTTTGGTAGGTAGCTTCTTCGTAAAAGCCCCTTAGTTAAAGGTTTTGGTATATTCAGTGGCCTGTTGGTATATGCTTCCATGGGAGAAATCTATGTCTGGGAAGAAATGGATGAGAAGACATATCGTTTTCCCATGGTTGTCTGCCTGTCTGTCCGTCACAAATCGTTTCCGCTTCATAACTTAAAAAAACTAGTAGTTTTGGGAAACTTGGTACAAATATACGTTACAAATATGATACAAATATACATCAAGGACAGGCGAACTGATGAGCCAAAATCAGTATGTCCCAACAAATTATTTCGAAACTGAGGGCACAGTAATGCCTTCACAAGTGAGGAGCCAGGTAATGAAATATGGGAAGTAATTGAGAATAAACTTCAAATGCTTTTCCCGAGATTCTTGAATTCACTCCAGTTCACAAGTCAAACTGGGTTTTTCAGGGTAAACCCCTGGGGAAGGAGGTTTAATCCCGAAAAAAAATAGATTAAGTGTTTAAAATATTCACGAAGTATTGTATGATTTATCTGCCCTTTTGGAAAGGAATTTACCAGTAAATAAAACTTAAGTAAAACAGATTATAGACTTTATCGGTAATCGTGGGGACACATAATTTCGACATTATTGGTCGGATCTGGACAATCGTCAATCTGTTGTAGTTATCTGCAAGTTTCAAGAAGTTAGGCTGGACAGAATCATCTCTCAATCATAAGTCTACGGATTATTCCACTTGCCATAGCGATCAAAAGCTCAAGCAACTGCATTAAAGGAAATGCCATCGTTTCCCAACCTTGTGAACGCTATAATCACCTACATGTATATTAACGTAGTTTTGAGAGACCACAGTCCATACGAAATATGGTTGAGACTGACCCAGACGTTTAAGAGAAATAATAGTTCGAAGGTGTTGACAGACGACGTGAGGCGAAGGACAGTGGAGACTGCTTTGCCTTTAAACTCCCCAAGAGCCGAAGGCTCGGTGCAGTTGGGGCTCAAACTCATAGTTGTAGTTGGAAAGGACTAACAAGTCATGCACACTCAAGCTTCCCTTGCCGCTTGTGTGAAAAATGCGTCTCTATTAAAAATCGCAATAAAATCCGAACGCATTTGTCACACTGGCAAAATGTGACGAATACGACCGTTTTCATCACACACATGTGAAAAATGCGTTCTGTGAATATTGCGGTCTCTCAAATGTAGTTGCTCTAAAGGGTTCACCTATGGGAAGTCAGTGGAAAGTGTACAGTACCGGCAGCGCAAAACCGTATATGCGCTTCGCAAGAAATTCGCGTTCAAAACGGGTATTTTTCAAACGCGTTTTGCGATTTAGAAACGCGTTTGTGAAAGAACCAATCAAATTGCTGCATAAAATCGCGAATAATCGCGTTTGTACGCGAAATTCGCTTTAGCCAATCAGAACTGCGATTCCAGTTCGCGTTTTTCGTTACTTCGCGTGCGCACGCGTTTGGTGTTTGACCAATGAAAATTGCGTTTGCCAAACGCGTGTTGATCTCGTATACACTGGTTCCTGGCTTCATTGACAATGCTATTAAAAAACTGAGAACAAACTAAATTTGGTAAGGATTAGCCTTTTTTCCCAATTATTTTCGACGAAGTATATAAAGAAAATTTGGTTTTATGGAAATAATAATGAAAACCCGGTGCCAGGTTCAGGGCTGAAAACAACACATTTTTTCTAGAACTTCAAATTATTTAAATTTAAGCCATTTGTGACTCTCCAATTGTAGAAGCTTGAGAGAATAAACTTTTTCAGCATCAACGTATGCTGAAAGTCCGTCACGATGCAGGTCCAAAATGTTGTTTTGGATCGCAACGGAAAATCTCATCTTTATTTCCGATTATGAGACTTACTGCGAACATAATTAAAAGCACAGAAAACGAACTAAAAATATTTATATGAATTCAATATGACTCTGTTTTTAAATCCAATTGATAATTCACTGTAAAACGCTGCAAAAATACTGATAAATTGTGATGCGCGTACGACCATATTATGGCTGCCTCGCACGCGTTTTGCGAGAAGCGTTTTGATTGGCTTATTATGAATCGCGATTTTCGCGTTATCTACGTCACAGAGAAACGCAAATGAACTTTTCTGATTGGTTAAGTTATGCTACGCGAAAATCGCGGATAACACGCGTTTCGCATGGGTTTCTCGGGAAGCGATTAGATTGGATATTTGGAAAACGATATAAACGCGAAAAACGCGAGTCAACGCGTTTCAAAACGCGTTTCATACACACGCACGAAAAACGCGATGCACACGCGTTCAAAACGCGAAAACTGTACGGTTTTGCGCTGCCGGTACTGTAAATATTGTTGATTGGACGTTGTGTGCCCAATGGGATAGGACCTCAAACTTGCCATGTAATGTTTCCCCCTCACATATTTATATCTTATCAGACTTTTGACGAGCCCGTAACAAGATAACCTCACGAGAACACAGGACTCCTTCGTAAAAGCAAACAATATATTGACATACCCTACGCATTTCAGATAACAACTAGACAAAGTAGCGAAAAAAAAAGTTGAGTACCGAAAATATCTTAGAATTAGGACATTTGAACAAGCCGGTTATACTATCTAGCGAGAACATTGCAGAGCTGAGTCCAGTCCCGGATCCAGAACCCTTATACCCGGTGGGGCTGTAGAATGCTGGCAGGGTTGAGTTCTTTATCCCGAAGTTCCCACAACGGCTTTTTCCATTTACAAAAATGGATAGTTCCATTAGTATAAAAACTTGGGTCAAGCAAAATCTTAACCAGAATGGCAAATAGTGAAGATCAAGATGAGCCGGCTCATAATGAGCCGTCTCATCCGGATCTGCACTGTTTGCAAAAGTATATGTCTATAGGAATGATAGGGTTAAATGCATCGGTGTAATAGAGAAAAAGTGACTCTCGTAGTGGGGCTGCAGCCCCTCAGCCCACCCCCTGGACACTGTGTTCGCTCAAGCAAAAATCGGTCCCACTTCAGACGTTTTTTTACAACAAATTACACGACAATTGGGCTAGAAGTATTTTCGAAAATATGCCGGTGCGTCCTGAATTGACAAACGGACAAAATTTCAACACGGACGTGCGTATCTGCATTCTATCTTTGTAAATTATATAACAAGAAATAGGATCCCCCTATAGACTTTCTTTCGAGGAGTGTAAAGCATGGTTGCAGTAAAATGTTGAAAAATTATAACACCAATTTCGCTTACCAAATGCCAAGGCTACAAAGGATATACTGTCTGAAATTCCACCAATTGTTTCAGGAAAAAATCTGAGAGAAGAAAGAAAAAAAAACGAAAAAAAAAAAAAAAAAAAAAAAAACGCCCCCTCTTCCACCCAACTTATTGAAGGGATATTTTTCTCTCTGCTTCGATCTCTTTTCTTTCTCGGGAGACGGTCTGATGTAGACTGACATGTTCAAAGGGTTGTAAAACCCCAAACAACTAACCAAAAACTACCTGCAAGGCTAAATAATGATAACTCTTGCAAGACTAAATTTTGCTATATCATGAGTACTGGATCTTCCAGTGCACAGGAATAAACCGGTCATTTCGCCAAGTATCTCTAAAACTACCACAAATATTACTTAGACTGTGTTCCCACTATCACGATTCGCAGCACGATTGAAATCGTGGTCCTAATCGTAGACTAATCGTAGTGATCCTATCACATCTTATCAGATCTTAACAGTTCTTGAGGTCAGTCGTGGCAATCGTGTTAATCGTAGAAAATTTTTTGACGGTTAAAAAATTTTCTACGATCAACGCGATTGATTTTCAGTCGTGAAAATCGCATCAGATCGTATTTGATCGTAACAAAACGCGACAGATCCAATCTAATCGTGCTTCTAAATCGGGGTGATCGGGATCAGTCTTGGACAAGACAAACGCCACGCTCTGTTGAGATTTGCTGCGAACTCACACGATCTGTCACGATTTGTTACGCTCTGTTATAATCCATTGGTCACGACCTGACACGAACGACTCACGAGCAGACACGAGTGGATATAAGAAGATGCGAGTAAATGCGATTAAAGCCATGGCCGCATCCAAAACTGCCTGACTGCAGCTCTCCTTGCCCTATGTGCTTGGGGTTGTGGCTGGTCTGGCTGCTGCTCGTCTTCTTCCTCTCTTGCGGAAATGTAAGTATACAATAATAACGCAAGTGTCCCGTTGTCATGATCCTTAACCCCTGCCATCATCAATGGTTGTGGGCTGTAGTGCTCACTCAATAATGCAAGGTCAAGAAACAATGAAGTCCTGGTCAGTCGGGCCGTATACAACCCGTCGGATTCCAATCGTAGCTCAAATCGTAGTTACTCTCGTTCCTGATCGTGAAACACATCGCGACCACAATCGTATTCTATTGTAACACAGCGCATTGGTTCGCGATGAACGTATCGGAACGTATCGGAACGTACCAGATCGTCCCAAATATGAGAACCCGTTCGTGGTGATCGTGTCACATCGAGGCCAAATCGTGGACTCCATCGGGACAATCCTATCGGAACGTATGTGATCATATCTAAACGGGAGACCAGATCGTGACAGATCGTGTCACCGCAAATTGACCAATCGTGACCATATCGCATCCAAACGTAACAAATCGTACCATAACGTATCGACTCGCATCACCTCGTATCCAAACCGAAATTTTCATAGAAGTTCCACGATAAGCTACGAATGGCCAATCGTTGCGTTCGTAACGGATCTCACGGCAGTGGGAACATAGCATGTAGGAACGAATTTCATTTTTCTGATGTATATCGAAGTATAAACTACATTGGGTCGTGTGCAAAGTAGGTGAACAGGGGTTCACGTAAACTTTGCTAGCAAACATTTCCAACTCATGTAGCATTTTATAGGCCTAGTGGTCAAGAACAACTTGATCGTCACTCATATGAATGTGACTTGATCTTAACGTGATTAAAGGAAAACACTCACTAAATTATAAACCGACTTGAAATCGTAGAGCTCGCTAAGCAATTAAATTTGGTGAAAATTTCATGAAAATCGGACTTAAAGAAAGATATGAAGGTTTGAAAAATTCAAAATGGCGGTCAAGTAGGCCGCCATTTTGGAAATTTCTGTCACGTGACAAAATTTTTAATCTTGAATAAGTGCCAAATTTGCATTCTTTTACCGACTTCTTTGACTTAAATCATTTCTTTATAATGTAAAAGATACATGTATGCCTTTCATTCACCTGATTTATGTCCAAAACTGAATTAATTTAGAGTTTTAATTTTTAACTATGAGTTTATGACGTCATTCACTCACTAATTTGCTGGTTCCCAGCTCAGTTTTTAAGTATTTATAAACCTTCATATCTTTTTTGAAATAAGTCCGATTTTCATTAAATTTTCAGCAAACTTCTTGTTTGATTGATATCTTCAATTTTAGACTAATTCGTATTTAAGTGAGTGTTTTCCTTTAAGCCGGTCATGTGGGCTGATCTGCTCTCAAGCACAAGTTCACTAGTATTTATATGATCTGGCGGCTTATCGAATTTGCTGACTCATCTTTCTTACCACACTATTCAAAGGAATACACGTAGATGTACGCATGTGAATTTTTAAAAAAAATATATGTCTGGATCATTTACGTATCTTTAGCCTTAAGCCACTTTTCATCCCGATGAAGTTAAATTGTTACTTACCAAAACTTCTTTGTAAACGTTTATTCTGTGTTGGAGGTTAAGACCCTTGCAAGTGAACCGTAGCACCAGAAAACCATGTCCCGCCAGATGTCGCGCAAGTAGTACAAGCTGTGGGAGGTTCATATCACCCCCTGCACCATGTGTGAGGATTATGCCATACTCTGTTGAAGGCGACTTGCTTTGAGTGATCACCGCCGGAATATGTTTTTCCTTGTATGGTATTGAAACGTCTCTGAAAAAAAATTATTCCAACACATTTTGAAATAAGACCAACACAGCCTGTCTGCGTCAGCCTTATTGCAAAACGGTACGTGGATTTAAAATTATTAGGGTCCTTAGGTTTAAAGGCCCCATAGCTCTATCAGCATGAAATATTTTATCATGAGGTATTGCTGCAAGCTCTTTACTATAGTTTCGTCAGTCTAAATGACCGTGATTAGCCAGCATTAAACATGTAAAACATCATTGAGTTTCGCCGAAAAAGGGTTTGAAAACATATCTGGGTCATTTGAGTTGGCAACTAAAACTAACTTCTTTCGATTTCTGATTAAGTCGAATAAAATAGTAACTGTTTTTATAGAAAATGTGTTTATGAAACGCTATGCCCCAAAACGTATGCTTGCCTCTAAAGAAGGTTCATCCCATGTTTAGGTCAGAAAGAGGTTTTAATCGGTTCATCTACATCTTACCCTGTAACTGTATGTTCCTATATCGTACGGGTCTTGACTGTAAGGGTACCTATGTACCATAGGCTTCAATGCACTAAGTTGAAAAAGGGGCATAACTCTTGAAATAATTCACCAATGTTTTTCAAAAGTTAATCAGGTCATCTTCACCTTGGGCAATGTCTTTCTGCAAAAAAAAAACACAATCCAAGAGTCAGGGGTTCATAAGATATTTTGTTCACAGGGTTCCATAGGCTTATAATGCAATAGTCGAAAAAGGGGCATAACTCGGGCAAAAATTCACCAATGTTTTTCAAAAGTTAATCAGGGCATCAGCACCTTGGGCAATGTCTTCCCGCAAAAAAAACGCAATAATAGCATCTGGGGTTCTTGAGATATTTTGTTCACAAGGTTCCATAGGCTTGCAACGCACTAAGTCTAAAAAGGAGCATAACTCGGTCAAAAATTCACAAATATTTTTCGAAAGTTAATCAAGCCATCTACACCTTGGGCAATGTTATGCTGCAGAAATTCATGATCCTAGCATCAAAGGTTCTTGAGATATGTAGTTCACAAGGGTCAATAGTCTGTCCAACAAGAGTTGTCAGAAGACAACAAAGCGCGCCTTATGGGTGCCTGATTCGCACAGTCACAAAGCCCTACAAATATATCAGGTCATCTGCAGTGTCAGACTGAGCCATTATCCCAGGTATATGTTGAATACATACTAAATACAGCTCAAAATATGAAGCAAAATCACTGAATGATAAAATTTATGTCAGAGTGACCTCAAATTCTCAAACACGATGTTAATCTATAAACAGTTTTGGAGACACAAGGCAAAATCAATGAAACATGAAATATAGGTCACAGTGATCTTTAAATAATATGAGGTCATTCGCGATGTCAGACTGATCCACTATGCCAGATATGATGTTAACCCATCAAACAGTGCTGGAAAAATAAGACAAAATCACTGGACCCTTAACAAAGGTCAAGGGCACGGGAGTCAGCATGGTAGCTTTGCAGCTGCTGCAATTATAGGAATATGCTCTTTGACCAAGTATCAAGTCTCTTCTGTCAAAGGTATCATCAAAACTAAACATCTTGCCTTAAAACTGTGCCAAATAGCAAAGTCAGTCAACCGTAACATATAGGTCAAGGACATACAAGTGTGTCATGCAGCTGCTGCAGTCATATGGGTGTATATATCTACCAAGTACGACGATTGTAGCTGCTATAGTTTGTGAGATACAGACTTGAACAACGAGTTAAACGCAATTGTTAACATTGGTTAACCTGATCACGGACGCCGACGAGGACGCTGACGGGTACGCTAACGGCGACGCTGACGCTAACGCTGACACTAACGCTGACGCTAACGCATGCTCAAACTGCGACGCCGGGGGTATAACATAAACTCTCCTTTGCTTCGCAAAGGCGCGCTTAAAACGGGACATAACTCTGGAAATACGTGACCAGTGGAAAAAAGAAAAAAATACGGGTCCACTTATTTCTCATGTACATGCCACATATTAAATTTCAAGGTCCTAGCATAAGCGGTTCTTGAGTTTGCCAGCTGCCAAAAAGTGTTACGGACAGATGGACGGACGGACAGACGGATGGGGAGGCCCAAACCAATATGCCCCCTCAATATCTCCGAAGTTGGGGGCATAAAAATACAATGTACAGGAGTGGCGCCCAAATCACTATCCCGCCTATGTATCATTATATATGTAGACGGGGAACCAGAGCAGGAATTTTTTTTTTTTTTTTTTTTTTTTTTTTGTAAATTCAAAAACTTATTTCTCTATTTTTGACAATTATTTGACTCAGTATATGCACATCAACCCACATTTTATTGCCAATCGTGAAGGTTGAACCGCTTTTACTGTGATTTGAATTTAGCCGTTTTACCAGTGATAGGACGACGGAGACTTTAAGGTGGTGATTATCACTGATTTGGGGCAAAAAAACAAAAAATCTGCATAAAATGCTGAAAATACAACAGATCTTCCCGAAACTTAGCAGATGCCTTTTTTATGTTGTTTCTCACAATTCAGAATCCCAAAATGCAGGACTTGTTGATGTTTAAAAGGATTTATATAAGAAAAGATTAAAGAGTAATTTTGTGCGAATGGTAGTTTGCGTAAATATTTGGACACCTTAACTGTATTTATAATGGGCTTTCCCATCTTAGAGCTTAGAGAAGTCCATTCTTCTCATAAGGGCATGCTTCATATCTCGGTTGGCAAACAGTGCAGACTCTGGTCTGATCTAAATTAACATTGTTTCTCGATCAATTCTGTCAGAATAATAAATGCACCATTGCTCTATGGCATAAAAAATACTTTGTCGATAGGTATCGCTGCAAGGTTTGTATTGTAAATTAGCTAACTCTAAACAAAGAAAATGTCCATGAGTTTCACATTAACTGGCGGGCGATGAGTATGGTTTGAAAAGAAAATATTTACTAACTAAACTGCCCTATGTTCGAAAAGTTTATAGTTTATTAAAGTCCCATTTGGTGTACAACATCACAGTACATACATGTTTATATACAGACATTATCACATATAAAAATACACCAAACCATTCTGTACAGAATTATAAGAGACTATGTACATCATGCATTACATATAAATGTATCTTATCACAGCGGATAAAGGCTCCACAGAGGTAAAAATAATAATAATAATAATAAAATACAGCGAACATTGAATATTACTTACGTGGCACTGCATCCATGGTGCCAGAGTACAGTCACTTCCTAAAAACTACACAATGGAATCAATGTTTCCCCCCTCCTCACTGGCTCAGCCACATGGCGCATGAATTTACCAAAAGCGACACAGTCAGGTACAGAGAAACATGTGGCGGAAACCAATGTCCAAACAGCATGCCCCCTCCCCCACACACACAAACCCCTCCCCCTCCCCCCACCTCCCCTGCACCGACTTTGTGCACCGCAATACATGCTCCATGAGGATTAAAAGGGAAAACACTTTGGGAAAAAAGTCTACTAGGCCTATGTGGGAAAAAAATAGACAGTTAAACCGAATAAATATGAAGGAAGTAAACAGAATTTCCGCCGTGTGCATCCAAGAGGGAAATGAGCATTACGCATTACATTAAATGAGGGACATCCGCCACCCACACAAACGGACCAAGGGAAAGAACCCTCGAGTCACAAAGTACTTACTCACCAAGGAACTAGTACCAGACCGTCACGTAGAGCTTCTCTGCGTACCACTCCGCCTCTCGAGGAACGATATCATAAACTTATATATAAAAAAATAGTAAAAATACAATGTACAGGCATGTTCCACTGTCAATTTTTCTACGCTTGCTTCTACTGAATCGCTCGACGAGGAAATCAGAAAAGGAAGTTTATATTTTGTGGAGCAATTTATTATGTTTCACAAAACTAACTCTCCCTACTTTTGGCTCATTGCATGACTCTATATATGCACATAAAGTTTAAACCCACATTTTATCAGGAAACGCGAGTGAATCGCTTTAAATTATACTATTTTCTACATTCAAGGGCACATAACTCATTTTACAGAACATTTACAGAAAAACGCTTATAATTCTAAAATGTATAGTCATTGACAAATACTTGCACCAAACGAAGGGCAATTCTATTCCTTTACGGATAAACGTTGTGGTTTCCGCAAAGTTGGTAAGCGCAAAATACACAAATATCTAAAAATTGCAAATAAAATGATATGTTTTAGCACAGGTATGTAGTAGACACAGAAAACTTATAACATCTTATGGTATGCCTACTACTTATTCCATATATGCCACAACCTATAGTCAATCTACTTGTGGAAGATTGTAATTTGCCAATTAGTTTCATTAGGGTCGACTGGTATGGAATTACCCCATCCACTTTTAAGACATAGTGTAAAAAAAACAAAGCTCCGTTTGACTTAATTTTTTTATGAATGAACTGACCCCACATAGGGCTAATTAGTAACAAAATATTAGTCACTTATAATTGTACCAGGAAAAACTCCTTTATATGGCAACTGGTCCTTCTGCAAAATGATAGTTGCCCAAGTCATAACAACAGTAACTGTTGTTCTAATTGTGGAATCTTTCTAACCTTTCCGAAAATATCTAGAGTATGACAGTTAATGATTTTAAGACGTCAGTTCGATGTATATTTCCTTACATGAAGGATTCTGCGGATACATGCCTATTTATCCATTTTCAGGTCCAAGTTTGGCCAATATGCAGTTTCTGCTTTTATGTGCGAAAAGTGGTTGGATTTTCTGCGTATACGCAAACCAATCCAGTTTTATAATTAAATCTAGTTTCTGCGGGCGTACACAGAAAAACTCTGCGCTAGGCTATTACAGTTTTGCGCATCTGTGACATTCTGTGTACATTAAGTTGATTTGCAGTGTTTTTGCAGTTCTGAGGATATGTGCAGATTTTTCCATAGTTTATTATGGAATTTCTGCGGATGTGTACGCAGAAAAATTCCTCAAGGCTTTAACCGTTTAGACGCGGATTTGTAGTGTCTGCGGATGAATGCAGAAAACTCCCCAAGGCTACTACCGTTTAGCGCATTCGAGCACAGGCATATTGGGACTTTCTGCGGCTGTACGCAGAACAATCCCGCAAGGGTATTAACTGGGGGCGTCCAAACACATTATATTGATTTGCGTAATATATTATGGTTCGATTCTCCCAATTTCAAGTCTGCTGGATGTGGTGTTTCTGCAGACGTATGCAGACAAGCTCCGCGTGACTGTTACTATTTTGCGCATCCACGCACGTTACGTTTCTGCGGACTTACGCTGAAAAAATCCAAATGACTGTTACCATTTTGCGCATCCACGCACGTTACTTTTCTACGGACGTAGGCAGAAAAGCTCCGCGTGACAGTTACCATTTTGCGCATCCACGCACGTTACGTTTCTGTGGACGTATGCAGAAAAACTCCGCGTGACTATTACCAGTGCTATTACCATTTAGCCCATCTACGCACGTCATGGTTATTTGGAGTTTTTGCGGACGTACGCAGAATAACTGTACGTGGCTATTACTATTTTGCGTATCTTCGCACATTTTGAACAGGGTTTTGAAGTTGATGCGGTTATACGCAAATGATTGCTGCTGAAATATGATTCGTGGCATAATGACACCCATGATGCGCAAATCAACCAAAATCGGAGTTTTTGTGGCAAAGCGCAGATATTCCAAATGGGAAAGAAAAATTTTAAATTCAACTGATGCGCTCCCTTGTCATACTTCTGTATGCCTGTGAGTTGTGGACCTCGACAACAGTTAGAGAAAATAACGCAGGCCTTTGAGATGAGATGCTACCGAAGTTTACTGAACACCTCATACAAGGACAGTGTAGCTAATGAGGATGTTCGTAGAGAGACCCAAGCAAACATTGGAGAATATGACAAGCTCTTGACCGTGGTCAAGAAATGGAAACTAAGGTGGTTTAGTCACATCTTAGCGTCGAGTTGCCTAGCAAGGCGGATTCTACAGTTCACATTGAAAGGGTAAATAAGAAACGATAGACAGAAGGGGTGAGGAGACAACATTATAGAGTGGACAGGGATTGACTATGCCAGCTAAAAACAGGATATGATGTGGAAAGGGATTTTCGCCGTGTCATCTGTGGTGCCCCAACGACCTTGCCAGGTTATGGGATAGACTTAAGTCTAAAACTAAACGTTGTGCGAAATTTTTGACATATTCTGTGAATCTGCTTACCCTTTCTTTGTTACATGTGATCGAGCTAAATGTAGTTTTTGGCATATTGTAAAAGTAATTATGGCATAAAGGGCCTTTAAATTTTTCCTTTAGTCCCATTATTGAATTTGATACTCATTTGGGTGAGCCACATGGTACGAGGCTTCCGTGGAACTGCGCAATCTGAGATTAGTTACAGCTCGTTGAGCACATCCTCCGGCCAGACCGCATATGTGCACAGACTTTATTGGACACGGAATTAAATTTAAGTCTCAGACAGGTTTTGCAGCGACACGGCTTTTGTGTATAGCTGAGGCGTAAGCTATATAGCCTCCAGGGGTCGACACTGCAGGTGACCGTATCGGGAGCACAGCAATTATAAGATCTTATGTACAGATTAGATATCTAGATCTAGATATACGTAAATTACTCGTGTAGCCGGTGTGGTAGACCTGTGCAAAACTTCGTGTGCCTAGGCCGTACTACTACACTCCTCCAGTCCCACCAAAGTTATTAGATCTAAATGTTTGTAAATAATTCCAGTTTTTTAGCTCACCTGAGCCAGCGGCTCCGGGGGAGCTTATAGGATGGTAAGGCTCCGTCGTCCGTCGTCCGTCGTCCGTCCGTCCGTCCGTCCGTCGTCCGTCCGTCCACAATTTCAAACGACTTCTCCTCTGAAACCGCTGGGCCAATTGTAACCAAATTTCATATAGAGCCTCCTGGGACCTTAGGAACGAAAAGTTGTTCAAACGGTCCTGGTCACATGACCAACATGGCCGCCATGTCCATATATGGTAAAAACCTGAAAAAATCTTCTTCTCCAGAACCAATAGGCCGATGGCCTTGAAACTTGGTATGTAGCATCGGGTACGCGAGTACTACCAAGATTGTTCAAATTATGACCTTTGGTTGACCTTGACCTTTTTTACGGTAAGGTCAAATTTGCTTCCTTATGCTTTTATATGGCAAGATGCTACAACATAAGATATCTTGGAAACTGTTGAAGATTTTAGGCTAAAAATTGGTATCTACAGTCATCTTAATAACTACATGAAGATTTACGAGTATAAGAGGTCAAGGTCATTCTTTGACCTTTGACCCTGAACTCTTATATTTTGACAAGTTCTAACAATCTACTCAAAAGCCACTCAGCCAATTGAAACCAAATTTCGTATAAAGCCTGCAGGGGTTGAGGGAACAAAAATTTATTCATACCGTCCAGGTCACATGACCAACATGGCCACCACGCCCTTATATGGTAAAAACCTTTAAAAATCTTCTTCTCCAGAACCAGTTGACCGATGGCCTTGAGTTTTGATATGTAGCATTGGGTACTTGAGTACTATCAAGATTGTTCAAATTATGACCTTGTGTTGACCTTGACCTTTTTTACGGCAAGGTCAAATTTGGGAAAATGCTAGAACATGAGATTTCATGATAAGTTTTGAAGATTTTGGCCTAAAAATTGGTATATACAGTCATCTTAATGAGTACATGAAGATTTGTGAGTACAAGAGGTCAAGGTCATTCTTTGACCTTTGACCCAGTACTCTCATATTTTGACAATTTCAAACAATCTCCTCAAAAACCACTGGGCCAATTGTGACCAAATCTAATATAGAGCCTCCAGGGGTTGAGGGAATGAAAAAAATTTCTAACGGTCATGGTCACATGACCAACATGGCCACTATGCCCATATATGGTAAAAACCTTTAAAAACCTTCTTTGCCAGAACCAATTAACCAATGGCCTGGAGACTTGGTATGTAGCATTGGGTACTTGAGTACTATCAATATAATTCAAATTATGACCTTGTGTTGACCTTGACCTTTTTTACGGCAAGGTCAAATATGGGAAATCCTAGAACATAAGATTTAATGGAAAGTTTTGAAGATTTTGGCCTAAAAATTGGTATATACAGTTGTCTTAATGAGGTCATGAAGAATTATGAGTACAAGAGGTCAAGGTCATTTCTTGACCTTTGATCCAGATCGCTCATATTTTGATATTCGTAACCATTTCCTCAAAAGTCAAAGGGCCAATTGTAAACACATTTCATATAGAGCCTCCAGGGGTTGATTGAATAAAAATTTGTTCAAACGGTCCAGGTCACATGAGCAACATGGCCGCCATTACCACTTATGGTATAAATCTATAATATTTTTCTTCTCCAGAACCAATACACCTATGGCCTTGAAACTTGGTAAGTAGCATGGAGTACTAGAGTACCACCAAGAGTGTTCAAATGGTGACCTTGGGTTTACCCTGACCTTTTTTGCAGCATGGTCAAATATGGGAAAATGCTAGAACATAAGATTTCGTTGAAAGTTTTGAAGATTTTGGCCTAAAAATGGTATATATGGTTGTCTTGATGAGTACATGAAGATTTATGAGTACAAGCGGTGATGGTCATTCTTTGACTTTTGACCCAAGACTCATATTTTGACAATTTCAGACATGATAAGAAAAAGCCACCTTGCCAATTGCCCAGGTGAGCGATTCAGGGCCTCATGGCCCTCTTGTTTACTAGATCTATCAGTGAGCTCCCACGGTCATCATCTAGGAGGCAGCACTGTAGCCGATGTGGTTCGTCTCGGTCGAAAGACATGTGACAATGTCGTACTGCTATACTCTTTACTTCTAGATATGGAAACACACAAAAACATACAGGCATACACATACGTTTCTGAAATATCATCCATTTCTGACTTTTCCGCGCCAATTATTTCCCGCCAGTTTTGCCTATAACCAACCCATTGTCGCCAACAGTCGATACTTTCCGTACTGTCCTGATTCCCGTGAGAATGACTTTCGTAAATGATGGTGAACAAAATTCGGTGTGCTATATATATAAAGGTCACTGGTTAGATACACAAGTTGTATAGATGGATGACTTGTGATTTTACGTCTATCTTAACAGTATTTCGGTCATATTAGGACGATGGTTGAGTGATAATGAAATGCTGTGTGCAATGGAACCCCGTCTACCATTGAAAAGATACACCCTACAGCGGGGCTCGAACCCGGGACCGCTAGATCAGCGGGCCAACGCTTAACCTTCTTAGCTACTGGGGCTCCTGACACAGGCTGTAGCATCTTCCCTGTGACTATCACGGCGAGAAAAAAAATCCAGTTTTGTCATGAAGTAAATTACATAAGGTTTTGCGCTGTGTCAGATGACCACTCAGATGATCAGGTTCGATACTGTCTGTTCTGTTCTATTCCATACCTTGGTCAACTATCTTGGCCCACTTCGAATTGAGCAAGAGTACCTACCATAGTAGTATTTTGGGCATGCGCACTCGCATTACCAATCGAACACCAAAAGTTGCTAGAATAGTAGATTGTAATGGAAACGGAAATAAATACTGTGCACCCTTTGCCTTTTCCGTGCATTTAGTCTTTAAAAACGACAATTTATAGATTCAATGATAATATATGCCCTAAAATGATTAAAGAAACAACTCAGTAAAACAAATACTTGGTGTACACCCACAAATCGTGAGAGTCTTCAACGGCCGCCATCTTGCTACTAGAGTAACGGCGGTCCAGACC
The DNA here is from genome assembly GCA_963989385.1 of Ctena decussata. NCBI lineage: Eukaryota > Metazoa > Mollusca > Bivalvia > Lucinida > Lucinidae > Ctena > Ctena decussata. The sequence continues at coordinate 116,904,397 of OZ022499.1, read as the reverse complement.
TCGGTAGATCTTTGGCAAGTTCATGACGTCATTTTAGTAGCTACCGTCGCACTTTGATTGGAACTTCAGTCGGGCCGGGTAGCGCAATCGGTAGGGCACCTGACTCGTAAGTCAGAGGTCCTGGGTTCGAATCCCGGTCTGGCCACATACTTTCGTTTCTCCTTCCGCTGATTCAAGAAGGGCAGTTGTCAGTTACTGGCGAAAGCATGTGCACTTAGTACTGGTTAACCGCTTAGGAGGTCTAAGCCTGCCCAGGAATAGTGTGGTTAGGTTAACTGACCGTCCCGATGGACCTTAGTTGTTTACCGTGGACGTTAAGTATCAAATCAACCAACCAAATCAATTGATTGGAACTTCAGTAAATATAGTATATAGTTCGATTCGAAGTGGGCCCTTGCTACGTCTTGAAGTGGCAGTATAAAGTAAGTCCGTGCAACCGGGGAGACGTAAAGCACCTGAACTCAAAGCAAAAGAAACGACCTTGCTCCTCGGTGCGCAAATTCTTCCCTTTAGGAGTAGGCTCGTTTGCTTGAAGATATCCACTGCCCAGTCAAGCAAACAGGAAGTCACAAGGCTGTCTCCCTTTGAATGAATGACGGAAAACATGGCGGTTCCCCAACATTCCCTAAAAAGAGTTAAACTACTACATACATATACCAGAGGCCCACAGGGACGTAGCTAGATGCAATTTCATGTTACGCACAATGAAGTTCATAGGTCTTGAGCGGAAAAAGGGATTTAGCCACTGAGGTACTTTAGTTTGTTATGTCTGTTGGCTGTTAGCAATGAGGTATTGAGGTTGGTATTAAGATTTATAAATGTTTAGCATCCAAGTACATGTATGCAGGTGCGTGTTGAAATTTGGTCAATTTGACAAAATTTCATTGCGCACCTGCGTATTTGCGTTTACCCGGCCAGTTACGCCCTTGGTCCAAGTTGGGAAGTGGGGTTGGAGTGACATAGAGCGCAGACACGTAACAAGTTGGTTTGTTCGAAAAATGGTGAGTTTTCTTCAATGAGCCAATGTTTGAACATGAAAACTGGAAAATGAAAGCCGAGTAGATTTGAGGACATAATATCAGAGATCAGGTCAGAAAAATTAGTGGGACAACTTTCTAGTTTTGTCTTACCGATGTCGTCGTCATATCACTAAATGAAGAAAGAAAACATTTTCGCCACTGTGGTGTTGATGTGTGAGCGGGAAATGTCTTGAAACATCCAATATGTCATTACAGCCAACAATGACACAAAGAAATTCTCTGGAGTTGTACACTTTTTTTTTGAAACTGCAGCTTGAACAATGTACTATACCTCAATGTCAGTAAGTTAAATGGTCTGGAAGCAAGGAATATACAAAGACCTTTAAAGTCGGTAAAATCTATCTTTGTTTGAAAGCTGTAGTGAAGTCAGCTTTGGGTGTCAGCAAACGGATTGTTAAAGTGCGTTAACTCACAGAAACACACTGCTTACAGATAGAGGGCGAAATTCAGAAGTTCTACGCAATATCTGTGTCTGTACTCTTGTTCTAGGCCTGAAAAAGGGTTTATTTTATCACTGGGTGTGCTGATTCAACTTCTGTCAGGCAAGATTACTAGTACTCTGGCGAGAAAGAGAATTACCTTTTTAATGTTAAGTATTATTCTTTTCAAGCTGTCATGAACGATAGTTTTTTTACTACAGTAAATGGCTCTCAGCTGTAACTCTATGGATATGTTGATAGAAGAGTGTTCATGCTTCTCCTTATGGTGAGTTCCTCGCATTTCCTCTAAAACGTTGTGAATGTATTAAATTTTGTCAGTCACTGTAAAGAGGTGAATTAGTGATCCTCGAAATTCCTAAAAAATCCTGTAAAGCTTAAATAACTTTGGATCGCATTATTTATATCTTTATTCTGATGGAGAATGTGTATTTAAACTTTCCTGTGAGTGCAAGACGTCTGTTGGGATTTCAGTTTCCTGGGTCATCAAAAACATGAAAATGAAAACTCCTGACTTAAGTCTGTGAAAAGCAACAGACAACTTATATGTAATAAATATACCATGGGTTTCCGCCTGTACGAGGAGATAATCCACGAGCTTTAGCGTACAGGCGGACAAACCATGGTATAACTATTTTATACCACACTTAACAGTGTAGACATTGCTCATTGGGAAATATTTCGTGCTAAAGTTGGCATTTTCTGGTAAGGATGGTATAATAAATAAATGTAAAGGTCAAGAATGTAATCGGCTTACAAAATGAAATTATACATTTAAACACCCTTGTCCTCCTATGTGAGGTGAGACAACACCACATGGGAGCCCATATAGGCTGGATATCTATAACAAGTATTTCTATTACAAATGTTACACGATGCAGCTCACACGTATATGCACTGCATATATGCATAACTTTGAACATATCGAAGAGGCAAGGCAAGAAACTTTTGATAGTAAACTATCCTAATTTTACAATAACTTACCCACTGAAATACAATATTCATATTCGACGTGTAATAAACCAAACACTTGTATAGAATATGATGGACTGTTAGAGTTTTTCTGATTTTTTGGCATATGGGCCTATTTATTTTATTTGTTATATTTTTATTTCTTTTTTGTTTATTTATTTTGCATATATGCTTTTTAGTCTTTTATGTTTATGATATATGAGATAAGTCCTGGCTTCTGGTTATTGAGTACAAAAAATGACCTCAACATCTCAAATACCATTTAAGATACCATATGATGGGACTGACATTTGCTGTCCGCGTCCCTGGAGGATTCAAAGATTTCCTTATATCTGCTGCTGGGTGTGCAGAGGATTCAGTTACTCACCCAGCGGGCACAAGACGTTGAAATGACGTTGTACTGACGTCGATGCGACGTCATTACGTCGCATCGACGTCAGTACGACGTCATTTTACTGTCAAATGCCCGCTGGGAAGAGACGAGTCATTTATTAGGTGGGGGCGGATACATTTAGGGTGGGGGTCGGATTTTTTTTTTGTGATGTACTGGGGGCAGGGGGGGGGGGTCGAAAATCAATAAGCCTCGGAGCAGTGGGGGGGGGGGGGGCTCATATATTTTATTAGGCATACTGGGGGTCAGAATTCTTCCATCAGTCTTTATTTTTAAAAATGTCACAGCTAAGGGGGTCGGATTTTTTTAACCATATCAAAATGTACCCCTCCCCCCTCCACACCACCACCTGATAATAAATGACTCGTCCCTAAGATTACTTCTCTTGAAAGGGCACGGTAACCACTTCTGACGGTATTTTCGGTTTTCCGGCGGACTTACTAATTCTCGGATAATTTCGGTGTTCGCCGTAAAACTCCGGTCTTGTCCGCTAATCATGTGACAAGCATGTGATTTGTTGTTGACGTTAAAAACAATCGAGCTGTCATTTTCTGTCTCTAGCGTTGATAAGCAGATAACCGCCAAGATGAAAAGCCTGATCCTTCTCTTGTCGTTGTACGTGGCAGTGTTTGCACGTCCTGATGTATACGAATTCGAACAATTACGTGATAATGGAAAGCATTGGGTTTTCCTTGTGGCTGGATCAAATGGTTACATGAATTACAGACATCAGGTATGTTTTGTTTTTAGATAATCCCATGATGAATGAGCATTGAAATTCTGGGTTTCAACATTCATTGGAATTGATTGACTATTCTGATACGATTTCACCAATTATAATCAGTCACACAAAAGTCAATTTTCTGAATAAGTTGCATGTAAAGGTAGTCCTAGAAATAAGTTTCAGTTTCACGTGTAACATCAGTTTCACGTAGCACCTCAGGGTTGCTAAAACTGTTATGCACCAGTCATTTCCTCCAACCAAGGCCCCTATGGGGCCGGGGATAGCGGGGCTTAAGTACCGTGTTTTTACCTAAGAGGTATCCCGGCAGTGCCGTGGATATGCCGGGCTTTTGTTTCTCGCCAAAACAGTGGGGAAAAAAACAGTGGAGTGTTTATTTAACGAAATTTACTGTGACACATTGTCAGGATATGGGTTTTATATTTATATGATGGTGGAGACCTTTACCAGGGATTTGACATATAAATGTCCCGGCAGAGCAGGACATATACCAGGGCTTTGCAGAGTGAAAAGTCAGTCCCCGCTATTCCCCAGCCCCAAGGGGGCCATGGTTGCAAATGACTGGTGCATTCACACCTCTGCATATATTGAAGGCAATATAAATGCATTGGCTATATAATTGTCTATTGTGACTCTGACCTTTTTTGGCATGGGCAAAAACCATGTTGCAGTAGCAGCAGACAGAGCAAACATGACACAGTAAACAGTACAGTGCTAAGAAGGAGTAACAGATAATTTAGGGATAATTTTCCATAACTTCCCATTAAGTCATACCTTTTGCCTTGGCAAGACGGTTCTAATGGGTGGTCTCAACATATGTTTTTCATAAGAAGTAAGAAATATTATCACAGAATTATCCCCAAAAACTCCTCCTTATCTGGAACTCTGACAGTAGACAGTAAACAGTTGACAGCCAGCATGTGTGCATGCTGTTGCTAGAGCCACATCAGTTTAAATGAGAGATTATATGGAGTATCAGAGTCAGAATCAGAATGTTTTATGGTGATACATTCAAGAACAGTCATTGACCAGGACCTGTGATCAGGGAAGCTCTAAACTCAATATAGGCCTTACAAAAGAACCCCCCCCCCCCCCCCGAGATAGGTGACAAATTTTTTTTATGACCCCCCTCCCCCATCCGAGCTACCCCGCACACACACAGGCAGACAGACAGACCATATTACCTATTCTATGTCAGACTGACCTCAATCGAAACCTGTATAAAACACAAAGAACATTTTATTCTAGCAGGTTAATCTGCATTTCTTGCACTTTCTTTCTGCATATGACCATCTATAAATCCATTTGTCGATTGCTCAATAACTATAACTGTTACTTAGTAATATAAATTGGGCTTCTGTGGGTCTGGGGATGTAGCCCCCAGAAGTCACAGTAGTTTTGCTGATGAAAAGGCACCTGGAGAGCTGATATGATCACAAACCAGGCATTAAATTAAATTGAGAACAAAGTGGGTACTCGACATGATTTTATAGACACTTTTGTACTTTTCTTCTAGCAATTAAATCAATGAAAAGTTTGAAGCTGCCCAAGTTTTTTGTGTGTCATTGCCATAAATGTCTTTAATTTTTTAGTTTGAAGGGAAAGAGTCAGAAATTATAGGAGTAATGAGGGGTCTGGGGACTTTGCCCCCAGAAGCTGAGAGATTTTTAAAAATGAAGACTGATGGAAGAATTCTGACCCACCAATATGCCTAATAAAATATATACCCCCCTGCTCCGAGGCTTTTTGATTTCAGCCCCAGTACATCACCAAAAAGTATTCCAACCCCCCCTAAATGTACCCGTGCCTCCCGCCCCCCCCCTCACTGATAATAAATGACTTGTCCCTTAAAGTAGCTTAATCCCCTGCATACTAAGCAGCTGAAATAATGAAATATATAGGTATTAGGTGAATCTTATAGAAAGGTTTCCCATAGCCTGGTGGCTGTATTTGAGGCCTACTGTATCTTGGGCACAGTAGTATGAAAGGCAGAGCCCATCCCTCTGCTTTAGCTGCCTTTTCATTCCCAAATTTGAAAAAAGTACCCCAATTTACTGCCAGATTGTCAAAGAGAGTTTTCCAGTCACAAATTGACCCAATCCAGGGTTCAAACTCATGACCTAGCTTCTGCACCATAACTGAGCGTCTCTAACCACTTGACCACGGTGCCTCTCTGAAATTTCATATAATAACCCACAGCTCTAGATAAGAGGGAGTATTTGGTGATAATTAAGGATAATTTTTCTTATTTCTCATCGAAACTATTGTTATCGTTCAGACGGTTCAGATGAGGGGTCACAAAATATGTTTAAATGCAGAATAAGCTACAATTATCCCTAATTATCACCAAATACTCCCTCTTATCTAGAGCTCTAATAACCTTTTGAATCTCATCCCATGTAACATGGACTTTTGAGTTAAGAAATGTAATAGAATATTTTTTGTTTTCAGGAAGTGTATTAAAAAAAAAAGAGTTAGAGAAATATTAAGCTTGAATATACAAATATCAGGAAGTTCTCAGATTAGGGTAATATTTCATTTCAGTCAGACATGTGTATCTATCAGTCATGCACATGATTATGATCAAATTCTTTGCTGTTACTGATACCAGCTGATACCATTATAAGCTACATGTACTTCATGTCATGTGGTTTTCAGCTGGTAATTAATTAACAACAATAATTGATGACAGAGATAGTATCATAACTATAATGTAACAGTTGTGTTCACTATGATGATGATCTAGCAGTTCTGTCTGTAATTTAAGTCCCTTTTATTTTCTTTGAACTTGGAAATGTCTTAAAGTTTTAAGTGCATGGATACACATTCATACCATTTTTACAAAGGGAAACAACTTTTGTGACTTCCTGTTTGCTTTCCTGGACAACATATCCCTTCAAAACATGGGTCTAATCTTAAAGGAAAGAATTTGCTCCTCTAGGAGCAAATTCTTTCCTTTATGATTTGATCCCCATTGAGAAGGGAGGCAATATTGAAAATATCAGGAAAGTTTCCCCTGAATATGCTCCCATATACTTTATGTTTTATGTCCCAATATTTACAATAAATAGTAATAATAAGTATAGCAGTTTTAATAATTACTGCTATTCATTAACACCTTACAATAAATTGACATTCTGGGGTGGGCAGTAATGTAATTGTATGCATGTCTGCCACTCGGCCACTTGGAACTGTTAATAATGCTAGTTACTGGGTATTCAGTAGATTGTCTGTCTGTAATATTAATTAAGTCTTCTGCAATAAATTAGTTTGCAGATTAAGATTTGGATTATTAAGCTGCATGAAGCTTAGAATACCTGCAGGGGTCGTCTGAATACAGTGCCAGTGTGAACAATTAAGGTAAATGGGTACACTTTCAGGGGAAGCAGCTCTACCATATTTTGATTTGCCTACATATACCTTTCTCATTGGGGAACTACTTTTAAAAGAAAGGTTTTTTAAGAGAATTACTGTACCCCATTTAGTGGAGCAGGTTCTTCAAAAGTAGACCCGGTTTTGGGAGGGCCTGGGCTTCTCTGTAAGAGTATATATACTCTTTTTTGGGAGGGCTTCTTTGTACACCTCAGTGCATTTTCTGCCATTTTTTACAAAGGGGTACAACTTTTGTGATTTTCTTTTTGCTTTCCTAGACAGTTTGTAGCCCTTTCAAAATGGGAACAACTCTTAAAAGAAAGAATTTGCTCCTATGGGAGCAAATTCTATCCTTTAAATGTTGACCCCCATTGAGAAGGGAGGCAAAAATGTAAATTGGAGAGGTGTTTTCCCATCAAGTGAGCCCATTCCCCTTTACTTTCAGCTGTAAAAATTCTGCAGAATTCATAGATTGTTGGTGGGAACCTTTTGCATCAGTTTTGAGGCTCCTTTGGATGGCTGTAAATTTGGCAGGGTGCTAACTAGGCTTTTGAAAGCAGGCATCCCGGAGGCATGCATTTTTGGAGAAAGTAGGAGTCCTTGTAATTTTTAAGGTCTTCTCTGGGAAAAAAGGGAGAGGGAAAAATACAGGCATATGCAGCCCAAAAGTAGAAGTTGTATTAAATGACACCAAATACTGAGTTAAACAGAAGTTTTGAGGGAAAAAAAATAACTGAGAATGTTGATGCTGATCGACTCAAAGAAAAGCCAGAATGTTGACGCCTTTTTCTGGCCCAAATATTCACTGAAAAATCAAAGATAAGCCCATGACATAATACAGTGTAGGATTTTCAGTGTTTTTATAAAGTTTCATATATTACAGTTCAGAACTTCAGGGTAAAGTTTTAGTAGGTTAAGATATTTTTAGTCATTTTTGTTTGCTATAATATATGTTCATTGATGCATTTTAAAACTTGCAAAAATTTTACATTGCTATTATACCTTGATTTGATATACCCTTTACCCTGAGGTGCTTAAGTATTGGGACACCTAAAACCATTGATTTTCCATTTGTTCCAAATGGAAAATCAGTGGTTTTAGGTGTCCCAATTTTTATCAGAAATTCCTGAGTGAACTGGGGTAGAACCAGACCAGGTTTTTTTTACAGAATGTCTAATCAGAACCAGCTCTCCAATTGCTGGGAGGTTTCTTCTTCAGCTAAAGTTATCACAAAAGTTGTTTCTCTTTATAAAAATGGGGGTGGGGGGATGATGGTGTAAAGTACTCTTCATCATAATGTTACTACTAATTTTGAACTTTTGAACATGTCATATACTTTTCACCTCTGATTTGGTTGTAATTTATCTCTGCAAAAATGTATATTATCTTTTCAGAGAGGTTCAGTTTAAGTGAATTGCTGATTAGTTTCATCAAGGTTGTTGTCACGTGTATGCAAATATTACACCTCTCTTAATTTGAAGATAACATAAACTAACAGTTTGTTGGACTTGAAAGATAATGATCAGATCAAATCAGTTCATTTCTGATTAGAAACATAACCATACATATTAGTATACTTTGGAGACTTCAGCAGTAGGCTTCTTTTTGCTACCGTAGTAGCCCTCAGAGGGAGTGGGGGGAAGAGACAGGTCAGAGGAACAAAAGACATATTGCGTTCGCCTAACCATATTATAGCTGTCACAACTGCATATTACCATGACATGACTGATAACATTATGTTAATCTTCCTTCTCCCTGAGGTTAAGAACAGCAGCCTCCCCTTCCCCATCCCTGAAGTTTATACCATATTAATCCTATTAAACACTCTGGAGGGCGTTGCATTTCATAAAAGGGCGGGGGGGGGGGGGGGCATTATTTAGAGCCTAAATTGCAGTAAATCAGTCACTGGCAAAATACCTCTATTAAACAATATAAATGTGAATGGGTATACATATAAAGACTTTCAGAGGAAGTGACTTTACTATTTTTCATCTCCCTTCTCAGCTGGGGTGGGGTCAACTCTGTAAGAAAAGAATTTGCTTCTCTAGGAGCAAATTCTTTCCATTAAGAGTAGACCCCAGTTCAAAGAGCTAACTCATCCAGAGAAGTGAATAGGAATGCAAGTTAATTGATATATTATTTTCGGGAAAAGAAGCAGGGGGGCATTTATTAGAGCAAAGGCATTTAATAGGATTAATATGGTATGTTTCCTTTTCCCATGTTATTTGTACCATATATTTTTGGCTTATAAGACAGAGGTTTTCCTATTTCAAAAGAATCCCAAAAATCTAGTTCCCTCATATAAGATGGTACTAGATTTTGGGGATAATCCCAGCTTTAAGCCTTACAGCAGAGTTTCAAAGACTGACTTAGATATTTTGGGTCATTCTTGAGATGGGAAAACACCATTCTATAGCAGAAGAAGTATGATAGTTCATGTTCATCACTGTTTGGCAGTCAACAGATTTAGAAAATATTTCTTTCAGTCTGATGTGTGCCATGCCTACCAGATAGCCAAGAAACATGGTGTACCTGATGAACAGATCATTGTTATGATGTATGATGATATTGCATTCAATGAAGAGTAAGTTTGCATTTACTACAGTAAAGGGTAAGTTTTAAGTGCCTACTCTATAGGCCCAGAGGTTATAAAACTTGAGTACATTCTCAAACTCAAAATAAAGCACACTGATTGGCTGTCTCCGAGCACGTGCTCGGAAGCAGCCAATCAGTGTGCTTTATTGTGAGTTTGAGATTATTCTCAAGTTCTATAACCTTGAACCCAGATCTCAAGTCACTGAGTAAGCTAGACATACTATCTTACAATACAGAGTAAGTTTTGGTTGCCTAAAATACAGAGAAAAGGTTTCATTGTCTATAATACTAAAAGTTGCCAGTGTAGGCAGTGACAACTCTGTGTAGTAGTACAACACAGATCGAGACAGTAAATATCATTGCCTACAATACAGAATTAGCTTTCATTGCCATCAGTACAGAGAAAATACTTCATTGTCTACAATACAGTAAATCGTCATTGTCTATACAATACAGAGTAAGTTTTCATTGCTCAGTCTACAAAACAGAGTAAATGGTCATTGTCAATACAATAAAGAGTAAGTTTTCATTGCTCAGTCTACAAAACAGAGTAAGATTTCATTGCTCAGTCTACAAAACAGAGTGAGATTTCATTGCTAAGTCTACAAAACAGAGTAAGATTTCATTGCTCAGTCTACAAAACAGAGTAAGATTTCATTGCTCAGTCTACAAAACAGAGTAAGATTTCATTGCTCAGTCTACAAAACAGAGTAAGTTTTCATTGCTCAGTCTACAAAACAGAGTAAGATTTCATTGCTCAGTCTACAAAACAGAGTAAGATTTCATTGCTCAGTCTACGAAACAGAGTAAGATTTCATTGCTCAGTCAACAAAATAGAGTAAGATTTCATTACTCAGTCTACAAAACAGAGTAAGATTTCATTGCTCAGTCTACAAAACAGAGTAAGTTTTCATTGCTCAGTCTACAATACAGAGTAAGATTTCATTGCTCAGTCTACAAAACAGAGTAAGATTTCATTACTCAGTCTACAAAACAGAGTAAGATTTCATTGCTCATTCTACAAAACAGAGTAAGTTTTCATTCTCAACAATACAGAGGAAGTTGCCATGGCCTGTTATACAAAATTAGTTTTAATTGCCTTAAATACAGAAAATATTCCATTGTCTACAATACAGAGTACTTTGAATTTGCATGGCATAAAATACAGAGTTAGTTTTCATTGCCCAGCTACAAAACCGAGAAAGAGTTCACTGACTCCAGTGTGGAGTAAGTTGTCATTGTTGACAGTACAAAGTTAGATTTCATTGTAGAGTCTTTGTTCACATAATGGAATAAGATTTCATTGTATACAATACAGAACAAGATTTCATTGTGTACAATACAGGATGAGATTTCATTATAAATAAAAATAAGATTTCATTGTGTACAATACAGAACAAGATTTCATTGTGTACAATACACAATAAGAGTTCATTGTGTAAAATACACAATAAGATTTCATTGTGTACAATATAAAATAAGATTTTATAGTGTACTGTACAGTGTACAGAATAAGATTTCATTGTGTACAATACAGAACAAGATTTCATAGTTAACAATACACAATAAGATTTCATTGCGTAAAATAAAGAATAAGATTTCACTGTGTACATTACTGAAAAAGATTTCATTGTGTAAGATACAGAATAAGTTTTTTAGTGCTTCCAAGACAGGGTAATTAAGTTTTCATTGCACAAAATACAAAGTCAGATTTTATAGCATACAATACAGACTCAGAGTAAGTTGTCGTTGACTGCAGTGCAGAATAAGATATCTTTTTGACATTATGAAATATTTTCTGCATCAGAATTACCTCAGGCAACGTACATAATTATCAGAAACTGAGTAAGCAAGAAGGATTGTTCAAAACATGTATGCTTATTGATATATATGCCTTATTTCAGTTTGTTTAAAACTGATATGTCTCAAACAACAAAATTCTTCTGTAAGGTTTTGTGTCATGACATTGTCAAAACAGAATTTGGTTTAAACAATATTTTTTCATCAAATTTAAATACAGAAAAATTAACCAAGATTCGATCAAAAATCAATGACTTACGAGGACCATCTGCTGAACATAAATTGTAAGTATATAGATCTAGTAAAAAGTTAATTTGGAAAAAATTAATTTACATAAGGTCTTACTGATAACTTCCTGTTTCATTTGAATATTGAATATCAGATTGTTATTGATCAGTCAGCAGAAGAGTAGCTAGTGTGTGTTAGCATATAAGTTTTCACAGAATTTATGTCCCTGTTATCAGAAACATGTTAATGAATTTTATCTACATTTCAGAAATCCAGTGCAAGGCAATATTATCAACAGGCCAAATGGACCCAATGTCTATACTGGTGTCCCCAAGGATTACACAAAACATGTGAGATAATGTTTACCCTTAGTACCCTTAGCAGATGACAAAATTATTTCTGCAACATTTTAAGCTCTAGTTATCATATGAGCCGTGACTCATCAAAACCAATAAAGTGGCATGTGCGCCCAGCAAAGACTCAGACAGTCTTCGTTTCCCGCATGGAGTTAGTGTAGACCTGTAGCTACCCTATAAGTGCTCAGCAAAGACTCTGATCAGACTGGGTGACTGCCCAGGCTGATCTGAGTCTTTGCTGGGTGCACATGCCACTTTGTTGGTTTTGTCATGATGTGGCTCATAGACTATATACTGAGCAAACAGTGTTTGATCCAGATAAAGCAGCATCTATGGAGCAGTTTGATCTGGGTCTGCACTGTTTGCTCAGGTCAATCTGTCCCAATACTTAGAATTTTCACGATATTATATCATTTTAAGGACATTGAATTATGATAGTTGATGAAATGGGATAATCTTAAAGTGGCTTACTTCTGCATGTTATCACCTAACCTACAGATACTTAATGTACTTGTTTTTGACAGTGTAAAAAGATGCTGAATAATAATATGATAAGCTGATACAGAGCTTGACACATGATACTCATATTACAAATCATGTGAGCTGAAAAAAGCAGTTGTGGCGGAAAAAAGTTATTATGCACTAAATATAATTTGCACAACTAAGAAATGACATAAGGGTTCAAGTAGAATTTACTAACCTTTAAAGTGCAAGACTTATTAGTAAATGGTATAAAGTTTTCCTTCACATGAGCCACGACGCGAGAAAACCAACAAAGTGGTTGTGCGCCCAGCACAGACTCAGATCAGCCTGGGCATCTGCCCAGTCTGATCAGGATCTTCGCTGTCCTCATGAAGGTAGCTCAGACCCTTAGCTACCCTTTAAGTACTGAGCAAAGAGTCTGATCAGACTGGGTGGATGCACAGGCTGATCTGAGTATGTGCAGGGCGCACAACCACATTGTTGGTTTTGTCGTGTCGTGGCTCACATACACAATTTGCTGGGTCCCCATGCAATACTCATTTATATGACATAAAAGACATTATTCAATTTATTGCAGCCTTCAGACATTTTACAGTTTTTTTGCAGCATTCAGACATTTAACAATTTCATGCAGCATTCAGACATTTTACAACTTCTTGCAGCATTCAGACATTTTACAACTTCTTGCAGCATTAAGACATTTTTCCAATTTCTTGCAGCATTAAGACATTTTACAACTTTTTGCAGCATTCAGACATTTTACACTTTCTTGCAGCATTAAGACATTTTTCCAATTTCTTGCAGCATTCAGACATTTTACACTTTCTTGCAGCATTAAGACATTTTACAATTTTTTGATGCATTCAGACATTTCTTTCATTTTACAGTCATTTCACAATTTCTTGCAGGAAGTTAATCCTAAAACCTTCCTGAATGTCCTAGCTGGGAAATCTGACGCAGTTAACGGAAAGAAAGTCATTAACAGGTAAGAACAAAACTATAATTGAGCCGCAACATGACAAATCCATCAAAGTTGCATGAGTGCCCAGCAAAGTCTCAGATCAGCTTGGGCATCCAACCCAGTCTGTTCAGACTCGTTGCTGTCGGCATGGTGTAAGCTTAGATCTTTAGTTACCCTTTAAGTGCACAGGAAAGACTGATCAGGCTGATCTGAATCTTGGTGTGGCGCAGTACATGCCACTGTGTTGGCTTTGTTGTGTCATGGATCATATAATGAATACATGGCTGTAACAAGTGTCAGACTGATGATATAAGCCCTAGGTTTTGATGAACTTTTGAAAAGCTTTGTAAAACTTTGTGTTGTGTGTCCCTCAGTGGGCAGTGCCTGAAAAAGGCAAGAGATTTTGACCATGCTTGATAGACTATATATGATGAGTTGATTAGCGTCAGCAGCATCTACACAGCAACAACTTCTGAAAATGACACTATAGAGATGATAATTTCTAAAACAAATCAAGTTGCAAAATTTTTGGGCTTGGGGTTAAGTTGGTGTGTCAGAGAAGCTTTGGTATGCTTCTTATAGTTCATGCTAAACTTAGACTTCAGTCAGGAGCTCTTGTCTAGTTGTAACCCCTCACTAGAATCACCTCGCACAGGTTGTTCTAAACTACGAGTTTTTATAGGAAAATAGGAAAAAATATCCCAGAATTATAAATATAACACCCCTTTTTCTGGACCTCTGAGTTCAAGCTAGAGTTTAGGGAAGTATTTTGAGGACAATTCATGAATAATTCCTCAAATTTCTCAAAAAATGATGTTGTTACCAAATTTGATATGTTACTCTGATTTGTGGTTATAATACGGGGCTTTTCCCTTCTGAAACAATCCCAAAAATCAAATCCGTTTTATAAGATGGATCAACATATTATTCAGAATTGTTATGGAAAGGAAAACACCATTTTGTAGCAGAATTTCATCAGACTGATTGAAATATTTGCAGCTCAATCTATAGAGGCAAAAGCTCCATTTTATAGCATTTTGTGGCTCAATCTAGAAAGGCAAAACCCCCATTTTATCGCTGAATAAATAGGGGTAATCAAATTAACAAGGAATTATCAACTTCAAATGCTCTGTTTGTTTAGCACTTTTGGCTTTCCTGTGATTTATAGCTGTTTTTCATGTTCAAAGATATTTAGAGATTATCTCTGTTATCTAGCACTGAAAACGATTATATTTTTGTCAACTTTGCTGACCACGGAGCCCCTGGTATACTTGGATTTGGAGACTATATGGTAATGAATTACCCATGGTGCTTTGTTGCGGAGCTCTAGATAGATCAAAGCTTTGAGGATGAAAATCTTACTTACCGTAAACCATTGGCTCTTAAAACTGTTTTTTTTTTCCTTCCTAAACAGTCTCAGAAATCTAGATCCATCTTATAAGATGGATCTAGATTTTTGTGATTGTTTTAGAAGAGAAAAATGTCTCAAGTAGAATTTCATATGACTGAGTCAAATATTTTGGGTCATTCTAGACATGCAAAAACATGGTTTATAGCCAAATAAATACAATATTAATACTTAGTGAAATCTTTGCCTATTAGTTTTGACAGGTCCATTTCCACTATAAGGAGTGACTTATTTGATTTTAATCACAATTTTTTCTCAGAAATTCCTGTATTTACTGCAAACAATGTAGTATAGAAAAAAAGCTTAATTTCTTTCTCAGAGTTTTGAATATCTAGAGTTCTGTTTTGTAGTTTGATTTGCATGTGAATATCACAGGTTAATATCACAGGTAGTTTTTTAGTTGGTTGTGCATGTTTAATACACAGATAGTCACTAACACAAGTTTTGCTCAAATGTCAAGGAATCAGGGGCCGTATTTATAAAACGACTTAAGTGGTTGCTATGCTGTTGCTAGGGCTGAATTTCAATCAAGGAGATTCCCTACAACTATGAAATTTGCTCTGGAGGAACAGTCTGAAAAGACTGTTCCTCCAGAGCAAATTTCATAGTTGTAGGGAATCTCCAACCTAGAAATTCAGCCTTAGCAACAGCATAGCAACGACTTAAGTCATTTTATAAATATGGCCCCAGATGTTAAATGCTACTAGTATAGATTCACACCTGAAACTAAACTACAAAGGAATATAAGGTGGAGCATTCGAGAGCCATGCAATTACAATGACATGAATTGAAAAAAAGAATAAATAAATAAAATAAACAAAAAACAATGTGGCAAATTTAAATAGCCTGGGTCATAAAATAATTTGTTATGTAGAGATACTCGGTAGCAGTTTGATTATTGGCTTATGACCATAGCATCTGGCATCACTTGATCTAGATGCTGAAAAGCTAGACATCGTGATCGTTTGATTTTCCCATATATATCATTTCAAATTTGATTTTCACATATAATTATTTCAAATTTGATTTTAATATATCATTATTTCAAATTTCAAGTAGTTTTAGATAAGCTATTTCATAAAAAATTCAAATGAGTCATTATACATATACATGTACTTTGATATATGTAAATTAAGTAATATCAAAATATTTTAAATTGAAAATATGTTTGCAATGTGGAAAAAGACTTGAATCTGTTTTTAGAGTCACCCATTGAAAGCCTAACTGAAATCAAAGAAAATAATCTCTCATTTACTCACATTTTTTATACATCTCAATGTCTGTAACTCATAAAATATCACCTACAGATAATGGGGGTTTATGAAGAGTTAAAAGATCACCTATACAAAAGCACAGGAAGAAATTAGCAGTTACTACAGTATCGGCATCCATGTCAGAATCCCATTTTGTATAGAAGTTTTTTTTATATGTCAGATGGGCAAGCATGATCCTGTGTGTGTGTGCAGGTCTTGTTATAATATATCAGTGTTTTTTTTTCTCACAAATTTACTCTCAAAGTACATGATACCTGAATAACTACTATAACTAGCCCTATAACTAGCCATAGCCACCATCTTAGAATTTGTAATTCAAAAATAGTTTTATTTTAGATCTCTAGTTAGCCTGCTAGTTATTTCTTTCATAGATGCACAGTATTTGTAATATTACTGCACAGTTTTATTGCATGAGAACAATTCATAATATATGTATGGTGAAACTAAATCTTTATGCATACATGTAACTGGATGTAAGAAATATTTCTTAAACATGTTATATTTTGGCCATGGAAATTCAAAAGCTTTTAATTAATTAGCTAATTAAAAGGGAGAAATGATCAACAAAACAATGGTAAATTATCATACATAAATTAACAGAAACTTCAGTGGCCATTATGGAATGTTGCAAGTTTGAAAGTAATGACTTTCTTGCATGCTATTGTATGTGATATGCATTTTTGAAGTGGTGCTAGTATAGTTGTTAATAAACAGTGTACTAACATTTTATATTGAGAGTCAAATGAAATGTGATATTGAGTGCATAAAATCATAAAATTACAAAAAGCCATATTTTTTTACCGTGTTTCTTCAGTTATAACACAGAGGATTTCCCTTCGCAAACAGTCCCAAATATCTAGATCCATCTTATAAGATGGATATAGATTTTAGGGATTTTTTGGGGGTGGGAAAAAACCCATCTTGTAGCAGAATTTCATAAGACTGATATTTCAGGTCATTTTACTACGAGAGGGGAAACCCCCATTTAATAGTCAAATAAATATGGTACCATAAAAAATGAATGTCTTAAACATTTTTAACTTTATATCAAAATACATGGACCTACTTGCAACATTCAAAGTTTTACAGATAGTGGCTTTTCACATAAAATTAAGAACAACAGCGAAAACAAAAACACAAAAAAAAAACACACACAAAAAACAGTGCATTTCTTTTGGCTCTCAGTACAACAGACTAACATTGAACATAAGAACTGTGCCTTGAGAAAAGGGTATGCCATATTAATCCTTCTAAATGCCCCTGGGGCATTGCATTTTATGGATTATGGACATTATTTAGAGCCTTAACAGTAACAAATTAGCTACTCACCAAAAAGCTTTCAATAAAAAGCTGTTAGTGAATTTAACCTGGTGTACGAACAATAGCTGCACGGATTGTCATCACCAAAGTAGTTGACAATTGTATGAAACACTCCATATGCCATGTTGACATGAACTTACCACCTGAAGAAAACATCCATATGCCTGGAATTTTGTGATTTTGGCAAGTCAGTTTGACATTTTGTTGGAAAAAGAGGGAGGGGACCTTTATTATAGCAGGGCATTTATTTAGATTAATATGGTACATGTTTTTGAACAGTGATGACTCAGTTCAGCCTGAACACATGTGCAGCCTGATAAAATATGTCCTGTTCACATCTACAGTCCATGGATTCAGAGCAGTCTTGGGGTGTATGTGTAGATACACTCTCATATTTTTCTGCTATTTTGACCAAAGAAAACAGCTTTGATTTCTTCCTATTTTCTAATTCTCTGGACAATTGTAACCCTTCCAAAATGGGGTCAGCTCTTAAAGATTAGAATTTGCTCCAAGGGGAGCAATTTCTTCACTGTTAGAGTTGACCCCACATTGAGGAGAGAGGCAAAAATTGCTTTTTTCTCATGAAAATATAGCCATTCACCTTAAATATAGCAAAAAGTGAAGTTACAATCAGACTGTGCAGATGCACATTGCATAGACTGATCTGATTCCTCACTGATCATACATGTGCTCTAGGGTATCTTTATCATGTGTCAGTTCATATGTTCTTGCATGCTATATATCGATTGCATGTCTTATTAGTGTAGTTTTGTTTGTTTTTATATAGTGGTCCTAACGATCATGTTTTTGTCAACTTTGTTGATCATGGAGCACCGGGTATTTTAGGCTTTGGCAGTGAGGTGGTAAGTGTGTCTTGTTGTATTTACCCGTTCTTCCTTTGGGGGTCAGATGTGGGAGGTTTCATTAAGATAGTGAGTTGATTTATGCTCCTCTTGAAATACTCTATGATACAGGAACTTGTAGGACCAGAATTGATTGCCAAATTTTGTGTTCACTTTGAAATAATAATGAACAGATACTTTAATTATGTCCCCCCCACCAAAGGTGAGGGGGGACATATTGTTTTCAGTGCGGATCCCGGGCGTCGGCGTCAGCGTCGGCGTGACAGTTTCTTGCGTGCACAATATCTCTTGAACCAATGGATGGAATTTCACCAAACTTGCATGGATACATCATTGGGACAAGTTTAAGAGCTGATTAGATTTTGGTGACCTTGACCTCATTTTCAAGGTCATTGGAGGAATTAGATGACAATTTCATGTACCCACTTTGCGTGCGTGATATCTCTTGAACCAATGGATGGAATTTCACCAAACTGTCATCGATACGTCATAGGGACAAGTTTAAGAGCTGATTAGATTTTGGTGACGACCTCATTTTCAAGGTCACTGGTGGAGTTAGATGACAATTTCATGTACCCATGTTATCTCCTAAACCATTGGATGGAATTTCACCAAACTTGCATGGATACATTATTGGGACAAGTTTAAGAGCTGATTAGATTTTAGTGACCTTGACCTTATTTTCAAGGTCACTGGAGGACTTAGATGAGAATTTCTTGTACCCACTATATCTTCTGAACCAATGGATAGAATTTCATCAAACTTGCATGGATACATCATTGGGGCAAGTTTAAGAGCTAATTAGATTTTGATGACCTTGACAGCATTTCCAAGGTCACTGAAGGACTTAGATGACAATTTCTAGTACCCACTATATCTTCTGAACCAAAGGACGGAATTTCACCAAACTTGTATGGATACATCATTGGGACATGTTTAAAAGCTGATTAGATTTTGATGACCTTGACATCATTTTCAAGGTCACTGGAGGACTGAGATGACAATTTCCTATTACCACAATATCTCATGAGCCAATGGATGGAATTTCACCAAACTTGCTTGGATACATCACTGGGACTAGTTTAAGAGCTAATTAGATTTTGATGACCTTGACCTCATTTTCAAGGTCACTGAAGGACTTAGATGAGAATTTCTTTTACCCACTAAATCTCCTGAACCAATTAATGGAAATTCACCAAACTTGCATGGATACATCATTGGGACATGTTCAAAAGCTGATTAGATTTTGATGACATTGACCTCATTTTCAAGGTCACTGTAGGACTGAGTTGACAATTTCCTATTTCCACAATATCTCATGAGCCAATGGATGGAATTTCACCAAACTTGCTTGGATACACAGGGATCAAGCTAGACTCACAGTTTAGGGAGAAGTGACTTCTCCCTCCAGCTGAAATAGGGAGAAGTGACAGCCGTGAAGGGAGAAGTGGTATTGCACGATTATGAAATTTTTCATTCAGTTTTAAAGAAAAATAGCTATTATGCATACTATGAACATTAAATTGAAAGATTAATAAGCTGCAATGGGTTTATAGGTAAATTGTCATAACAGCTTGTTTGTGGAATGATTTGATGAAAATTCTACTAAAAAAAAAATTTTTTTTTTTTTTTTTTTTTTTAGGGAGACTCCCACTTCTCCCTAAGCCCAATTTAGGGCGAAATTTCGGCCCCTAGGGCGATTATTTCGCCCAAATCGCCCCCTAGCTTGATCCCTGATACATCACTGGGACTAGCTTAATAGCTGATTTAGATTTTGGCAACCTTGATCTCATTTTCAAGGTCATTGGAGGACTTAGATGGCATTTTCTTGTACCCATAATATCTCATGAACCAATAGATGGAATTTCACCAAACTTGCATGAATACATCACTGGAACTAGCTTAAGAGCTGATCAGATTCTGGTGACCTTGACCTCATTTTCAAGGTCACAGGAGGACTTCCAGTGTTCTCCCCAGAAATTTCAGAAGGCATGTCGCTTTTAACACAAAAGTCAGACTTTGACTTGTTGATAAATTTTTAAAATCCTTAATATAGTAATGTTTTGTCAAAATTTGCCTGGATTTTCATTATAAATGATTTACTGATGGTCCTAAATACATTTAAAACAACTTTACTTGCTAAGAAATGAAAATAATAACACTTTTGTAAATTTTCATTTGAAATTAAGGCATGTTGCAAAGGTAATATGAAGAGGAAGGCATGTTGCAAGCGACATGCCTTAATGGTCTGGGGAGATCCCTGGACTTCATTATAGGGGATGGAAAATGGGCTGGTGGGGGGGCTTCAGTTTTTCTCTGGAAAACATTTCTAGTTATCTATTATTTTCTCAAAAATATTTAATTTTTAAAAAATATTCTTAAGAAAAATGCATCCAAATACAAGTATCACTATTTATTCACAATGTTATTTATAACAGCTTGTTCATTTACTCAGTTTTGTGAATTTATTTTTCCACTAAAATTGGTCTGCATATCTATATGTATTTTATTGTTTATTCAATGATGTCAGAAACATATTGCGGCAAAGTTGTAAAATGACCAAATTTGCTGCAGATGAAGGTTATGGTGTAAACCAGAGGCTTATAACTACTCGGAGTATGAGTAATTAATAAGCTTCTGTGTAAACTTAATAAAATACATTGTAATGTGTTTCTTTCTGAGAAATCATTATTCATGTCAAAAATGTTATGAAAAGCATCAGCATGAATCTGTCAGCTGCATGTCTACAGAAGAATTTACAAGAACTCTATAGAGTTTCAGATAAGGTCATGTTTTGAGGATAATCCAGAGATAATTTGTCTTATTTCTCATTAAAACACATGTTGTGACTCCTCATTTGAATCGTCTCTCTCATTGAAAACATGTGTTGTGACTCCTCATTAGAACCGTCTCAGCCAGACGGTTCTAATGAGGAGTCAAAACATATGTTTTTATGGAAATATATTGAAAATTATCCGAAAATTATTCCTGTTACCCCTACTTATCTGGGTACACTGACTCTAGACAATTGGAATTTTGATGACAATTTTGAGATAACCTATTCTAAGGAAACACTTCTAAGGTGAATGGGTACTTTTTCAAGGGAAGTAACTCTGTCATTCTCATTTTGCTTCTCTTTGTCAATGATAGTCATCTCTTCATGGAAAGAATTTCCTTTCAGAGTAGTCTCATGTTGTTAAGGATTTCATGATCAAGGAAGGCAGTCAGAAATTTGAAAGTTGTTAAACTTCGTAAAAATGGTGAAACAAAATAAAAGCCATGAAAGAGTACCCAGTCACCTTAATTCTCCATTAAAATATATGTTTTTATCTCCACATTATAGGTTTTGTAGAGAAAAATATAAGAAAAATAAAAAGTCACATTATTTTGATCTGTGATGAAAATTTTTGAATACATTTTATACCGTTTGTATACAGTTTGTAATTTATGTCTATCTTTATAATTTTGCACTAATTTTCAGACTGTAGCATCTTGGTTTGCAAAAATTTAAAGAAAACCTACAGATAGATGTAAAATCAGTTAGTAGTTAGTATACTTTCTGCATGGTTTAGTACCACTATGAACAATTTTTGTTAAAAAAAAAACACTCAAAAAAGACAATATATAAATGAAAACATTGTGACACGAAAATAGGCAATTGTGACAAGACAAGACAAGACAAGGTCTTGCCGACACAAAATGAATCTTGTCTTGTCTTGTCTTGTCTTGACAAAAATAGCCAATTACTGTCAGTATAATTCTTTGTTTATTTCCAGCTCAAGGCAAAAGACCTAATGAATACCATTAAAGAAATGTATACACAGAAGAGATATGCAAAGGTATGAACATGGTGCTTATACATGGCATGTACATGGTGTCTCGATTTGCTGTCTTAACCCTTAAAGCAGCAAAAAAAAGAATTAAAACAAAATAAAAAAAATAAATAAATAAATAAATAAGCAGACAACAAAATGTATGTCTGCAAAATTTAAAAAAAAAGTTTTACCAAACTACATGTTTATCATTCAGAATTTTAAAGACTAGGGGGCAAACAGTTTAGATTTTAAAGAGGCGGCTCATTATGAGTCACCTCATCAGGCTCTACACTGTTTACAAACTCCTTTTATGTGACTTTAAGTATTAAAAATGATCTAGCCAGTATTTAGGTGCACTGGTTTAAAGATATGATCCATTCATAATCATTTCCATGTGATGTTCCCACAAATGAGTTGGGGAAACACTATAAGGAAACAAAGATGCAAATGACATTCAAAATGTAGCACCATCTAGTGGCATGTAAAAGTCTCACAGACATTCTTAAAAAACATGATTTATGTAAATGTTTATATTAACATTGATTTTAAGCTTTTTGGATTATTGGCAATGTTACTTTGTAATTTTAAGCTTTCAGAGGATTAACCTTTCTGCAGTTTTGTTCTTCAGACCTGTTACACCACACTTTTGAGCTTGAAAATCTGGTATTTTTCTTTTAATTCGAGTCAGCTGAGCATATAAGGAGCTCTCATGCAATTCTACAATGTTCATTTAAAGAACAAAAGAAATTAAATGTTTGCAGTGTCTTTTTGAGCCGCGACACGAGAAAACCAACAATGTGGTCGTCCGCCCAGCGCAGACTCAGATCAGCCTGTGCATTCACCCAGTCTGATCAGACTCTTTGCTAAGCGCTTAAAGGGTAGCTGAGGGACTAAGCTACCTTCATGCAGAAAGCGAAGACTCTGATCAGACTGGGCGGATGCCCAGGCTGATCTGAGTCTGCGCTGGACGCACGACCCGATTGTTGGTTTTCTCGTGTCGCGGCTCAAATATTGGCTTCTCTGTAAATGTGCAGTGACATTGAATTTGTTCAATTTTTATCATCAAAAGTTAGACACCCCAAAAATTTCATTAATGCAACTCTTTCACCTTTGAATTTTGACAAGACAGTGTGCACTTTCGGGCCTGTTGACTGCTCTTTAGGAGCAGTTCAATTAGTGTCCACAGTGTTTGCTCAGGCATTCTTGTCTGAACATTTATAGTAAATATATACTAATCAAAATATATTTAGCAATTTTTTTATATTTTGCAATTTTTCTCATTACTGAAGTGCAACATTGAGCGAATGAAAGGAGCCGTATTTTGGGCTTAAGATACTATGGGATTACAGAAGCTATCTTTAAAAACGGTATTGGGGAAACGCGATAAGCGCGGAAGGGGTCATTAGCCGAAATTCGCACCCATTGAAAAGCAACATAAAAATGGTAAGCATGTGATTTTTTATACGGTATTTCTCAACATTTTCATGCTCAGTGTTCTTGTCAAAGCTATTTATCGTGCTAAAGATATGGTTAAGCTCAACAACTGACGAATCTTAGCATGCGCCATTGACGTTAAAACGCGTTAATTCGGTCCAATGTGCAATGATTCACGGGTGCTTCAGTTCAATGCAGAATCAAAACCAGAGAAAAACAACAGGCTAAAATTAAAGGCCACACCGTGATTAATTTAACTGTGGAGTTTGTTCATTGAAGTATAACGTTATTGTGAGAAAATGATTATGTTAGTCTGAGACTTTTGACTCATTCTCAGTGAGCCAGGAAGAATTTTCTTTCTGAATTGTTTACATTATCATAATGGTATTCACCAAACAATTATACACTCAAAACGGATTTTAGCAATTCAGATTAGAAACAAGTTTTTAAGATGATAACGTAAAAACGAAGGAAAACGTCAAATTTTCGAACTTTGTAAACCTCATTCTCGTAGAATATTCAAAAGTTTTAGAGCGTTTTCCTTCATTTTAACAGCAAACCGGCCGCCTCATTATGGTTATGGCTTTTGTGCATGATCATAAATGTCGTTCAGATACAATGGGCATAAAAACTGACGTCACGATAGTGCAAACGCTACAATTGAGCAATCTTGATTCTTTTACCTGCCAGTCCATCTTGAATGATCAGCCTTTATATCTTTATGCAGTAAAGTGACAATAAAATCCTAATATGGTGGATCTGACACATACAACTAAATTGCTATATTTATTGTGCATAGTATAGTACTGATACTCTATATGTTTTAAGGTGTATGGGTACATCTCCATGTTTTTCTACCACCTTAATTTGCAAAGGGAAACAACTATTTTGACTTCCTTTTGAATTAGCTTCCCTGGAAAATAGTCCCTCCATAGTGGGGTTTACTCTTAAAGGAAAGAATTTGCTCTCATAGGAGAGCAGATTCTTTTCCTTTAAGAGTTGACTCCATTGGGAAGGGGGGCATAAAAATGAAACTGGTAGTGTTGGTTCCTCTCAAACTATACCCATTCACCTTAAAAATTTGAATTCAGGCCCCAAGGTTATAATTTTTTTTCCATGCACAACTCAGCTGAGCATGAAATTTTACCTACCAGTAAATAGCAAATAACTGGTAAGCACAGTTGTTTTCTTGCTCAGGTTAGCTGAGTATGGAATTTTCTCTGCTTATAAATATGAAAATGCCAACATAAGTGGCATTTTCATATTTATCAGCAGAGAAAATTTCATACTCAGCTGAGTTAATGTTGGCATTTTCATATTTATAAGCAGAGAAAATTTCATACTCAGCTGAGTTGAGCACGAAAAAAGTTTTATCAATACGAAAAAAGTTTTATCACCTTGGGGCCAGATTGTGTCAAAAATGCCTAGGCAGCCAGTGGAGACTCAGTAACAAAGAAATCCACAATTTTTCTAAGTGTATGAAATCTTAGAACAATTATCATAATGTCAATATTGTTCCAGATGGTGTTTTATGTGGAGGCTTGTGAATCCGGATCCATGTTTGAAAACCTCCTGCCAAAAGACATCAATGGTAAGAACTATCTAAATTCATTTGATTTGAAAATCCATCGGAAGTCTGATCATTAACAAAATACCGTAATCGCCCCATTTACCGCACATGCCCCTATAACCGCACACCAAGGCCATTTCCGGAAAAAAATTCACAAGCGCACACTGCATTTTCCTTTTGAAACTCACAAAACGCATCAAGTTCAACTTACCATTACTGTTTCAACAGCGACAGTGTTTTCAGTTTTGTTTTCCCGGCGCAATGTGCGAAGAGAGCAACTCTATCGGTCTAAATGTCAATCGGGCATCCTCGCCGATATTTACGGAGTTGGTGTGTACGAGTGCGAACAGCGGACTCGGATAAGCTTACACATCTGCGCCGTCTGATTAGCGTATTCTCTGTCTGTATCAACAATGGGAATGTACGTTGATCCGAGAAGGATTGAGCTACAAAGTTATGAGGTTGCGGGGGTGCGCAGGCTGAACTGAGTCTTTGCCTTTCGTACATGCGAAAAGGCGCCATTTCTCAGAGCAATTCTTGTCGTATATCGCGATAATGTGCACATGCGCCAAAGTGCGTTTGGGAAAGATACATGAACGACAGATGAGAAACAGGGGTTGCAAAAGAAACAAATTGTCATAACGACAAACTCTTGTGTCCTGACAAAATCAATCTGAATACATGCGCAAACTGAACGAAGCGACCAGCCTGCGCATAGGCATGGTCTGTGCATTTAAACAAAGTTCGCGGTAGCCATAGGATAGGTTTATCATTGACATAGCTGGCCCGTGGGCCTCAGGACACATCCGATCAGCAAACACCCGCATCATACAGTGCATTTGCGAACGTTGACCAGTCTAGCAAATCTCCAGGTTTCGCTGATAGTTTGCAAAATAATTGTTTGAAGATGCGCAGACTGGTCTAAGGCTTTGCTGTTTGCACATGTAATACGGTACCTTTCTTATGACAGGTTGCCAATATTTCTGCACCCTTGGACGTAATATAGGACAGACAGAAATAGGGAAGATCAAAAGGACTGCTTCTTCCAGAGTGAATTTAAAGCAGACCCCTTGTGAATGAATAGCCAGAGCACTGACAAACTTACCTGACGTGTTTGAAAAACAATCACATATTAGGTCATCGTAAATGTGTTGAAATACTTTCCTTTCTTTCGGAATATTTATTTGGAATATTGAAGAAGGATGAAGAGAATGAAATACATGCATAAATATGGAGAGGTATGAGATATAATTTGCGACTTGACATGAGATTGTTTTTCTCCCAGAAATTGGCAATTCAAATAGTTCGAACACTAAATATTTTCATGACACTTCGAACACCCCGATTAAGTGTTCGAACTAGATGAGAATTTACCGTATCGATTTTCCTCTTTTAAGTAGACAATGGCCGTTTGTTGTTTTTTTCGTTCTGAGCGTGCGGTTATTAGAAATGATTTTAAACACACCTTTTTGTTGCAATTTTGAAAAAGTTAAGCGCACCGTGCGGTAAATGGGGCGATTACGGTATGTAGCCACCTTTTATTTAATTTCTTTTAAGTAGTCATGAAAGATTTCCCATAGCATATTAAAGGAATGAATTTTATTTTTGTGGAATTTATTGATGTGTAAATGCTGACAAATATTTGAATAAAGCCAATGGTGCTTTATCTTAAGTTTGTTAGTGATTCCCTGGCGTTATCATGTTGATAAAATCCACAAAATGAATATATTTTCTTATAATTACGGCTCAACCATTTATATCTTAAAGTTGTTGGTCATATTATAATTCTTTGAAATACAGCAATGGATATAGTTCTTAGTCGATCCAAGATTCTGGTTCAGAGGATTTATCATAGTATGATAGCGGTTTTATACTTGCTTTTGACCAGTCAAGTTACTCTGTAAGTTAGCATTAGAACGTGGAGTTGAAATTATAATCTGTTAAGCCTTTAGATTGCACCATATTGGAAACTTTGCATGGAAGTGGGCTGTACTTATTAAAAATAGCCTAATCTGTAGAATGGTCAGCACAACTGTCATACAAATAAGTATTCTAATACTTCAGCCTTATTATTTAAAATCATGTACCTTCCTCACCCCCATGGGGGCTGAGGTTGGGGGGGGGGGGGGGGGGGTGAGGGGGTGGGGAGGAGGGTTTCATTTCCCAGACACAGTTTTATTTAGCCTAATAAAAAAAAATAGCCACTCACCAAAGGGCTTCCAATACATGATAAGGGACATTCAAGTGTGTAAGAATAAAATCAGTAATTTATCACCTCTAGATAATAATAGCTGAAAATTTCATAAAATATCTTGCAGATCATGAGCGTAAAATTAAAACAGCCCAGATCCACAATTAAAATAATAGTATGCCTTGAAATTTTGTGTCAAGAATTTGTGATATTTTCCCTGGAAAAAATGGAGGGGTACTTAAAAGATTAAAGTGTTTATCAAATTAAATATAGTATTGGTATGTGCCCTGTTGGTTATGAAATGCAGAAGTACAAACTTACTTCTTAGAAAAATGATTAGCATGCTGAAATTCCTATGTCCTTTTTTCCATAATGATATAATTCCAACAGTTACCATAATTTGGGTAATAGATTTCACAACAGTTACTGTGTAAAATCAGATTTAGATGACATTGACCTGTTGTAACATTGGTTTGTGTGTTGGCGAAAGTACTGCAGAGCTCTAGATAAGAGGGGTATTTGATGATTATTGAAGGATAATTTTCTTTATTTCTCATTGAAACCATAGGTTGTGACCCCTCATCTGAACCGTCTCGTCGATGACGAGACGATTCAGATGAGGGGTCACAACATATGTTTTTATCCAGATTTAACAAAAATTTAACAAAAATCATCCCTAATTATCACCAAATACTCCCTCTTGTCTAGGGCTCTGGTACTGTAAAAATTCTAAATACAGTCAACTCTCAATATCTAGAACTCTGATATCTCAAAGAACCCCCTTATATCAAAGAATATAGTTTGGACATAATTACAATTGTTCTTTACTTTTCAACTCTTCTTATCTCAAACTACTGATATCATAAAGTATCTGGGAAATTTACTTTGAGATATCAGTAGTTTGGAATAAAATTTTGACTTTGAGATATCGAGAGCTGACTGTATACAGTTTGCCATTCCATCTGCTTCTTTTGGATGCATTAATGCATTGTAAAACCAATTTGAAAATGTTCCATTTATAGGTCAATTACAGTAATTACCATAATTACCTGAAATATTTGGACAGACAGGTCTTAGCAAACATTGCAGACCCAGATCAAATTGCTCTTGAAGGAGCAGTTTGAATAGAGTCTACAAGGTTTGCCATTCACTAAGCATCATTTGGATGCATTAAAGTGTGTAAAATCTACTTTCTAAGAATTTTTGAACAATAATTGTTTGACTGTCATGTGTCTGAAAATTAAGGGTCATTATGGTGTCCCAGTTTTTGTAGAATTTTTACGTTACAGCAGATTTCTATTCTTGTTTATTTCAGTTTATGCCACCACAGCTTCTAATGCCCATGAATCATCGTATGCCTGTTACTTTGACAAGACAAGGAGAACATATCTTGGTGATGTCTACAGTGTCAAATGGATGCAGGACTCTGATAAGGTAGGAATTGTGTTTACCATATTTCTTCGGTTATATGGATTTTTTTCCTTTCCAAAACAGTCTTGAGAATCTGTTTTCAAAGGGAAAATCCATCTCACAGTGGAATTGTAAAGACTGATGAAGATATTAGGAGTTATTCTAGAGAGGAGAAAACCCCGTTTTAATGCCAAACAAATATGAGCCACGACACGAGAAAACCAACAAAGTGGTTGTGCATCCAGCGCAGACTCAGCCTGATCAGAGTCTTAGCTGTCCGCATGGAACTAGCTTAGATCCGTAGCTACCCTTTAAGCGCAAGCGAAGTCTCTGATCAGACTAGGCGAATGCTCAGGCTAATCTGAGTCTATGCTGGGCGCACAACCACTTTGTTCGTTTTGTCCTGTCATGGCTCATATGGTATGTCAGAATATGAAAGCTTTTGAATATACTGGCATTATGCAGATTCACAATATTCTTAGTAAGTAATTTGTAATTTTCATTTAAGGTGTATGTGTACACTTCTTG
The DNA here is from genome assembly GCA_963989385.1 of Ctena decussata. NCBI lineage: Eukaryota > Metazoa > Mollusca > Bivalvia > Lucinida > Lucinidae > Ctena > Ctena decussata. Next base: position 116,875,207 of record OZ022499.1, on the reverse strand, counting down.
TCTTTCCAACATTTTCACAGAGGGAATAATTTTGTGACTTCCTGTTTGCTTCTCTGGATGATGAAGCCCTTTCAAATGGGGGTCTTTTCTAAATGTAAACAATTTGCTCTTTTTAAGGGTTGACCCCTATGGAGAAGAGAAGTAAAAATGAAAAAGGCAGAGTTGCTTCTCCTGAAAGTATACCCATTTATCATAACACATTATTTGAAGAGATTCAGTAAAAATATGATGACTAAAACTCTGATATTCATTTACCATATAGTTAACCTGAATTAATTTTGGAGTCTCAAAGGATCAATTTATACAAAAGTCTACCCTCAGTAATTGGAACTATCTATTTCTTTTCTAGAATTAATTTTCTGTATCAACAGTGTTCTCTTACCTCTGTCATCATAGTTACATATAATGCTGCTGAACTTGAGTAAGATTTTGTTTAAGTTGGGATAAAATGAGTAGGGTTTTGCACATTGGTGCCTTGAGTTATTATGGTAGTACCATATCCTTAAATGAAACTAGACCTTGGGACAAACATGATTAATCAATTCTTAGATCAACCTGGATTTCTGTGCACAGAAAAGTTTGCAAGTTGCCATTTTCACCATTTCCTTTTGTACATGTTTTGCAGGAGGATTTGAACACTGAGACCCTACAAAAACAGTTTGAGGTCACAAAGGAAGAAACAAGCACCAGCCATGTGCAAGAATATGGCGATATGGTAAGTGACTCAGGTCCCGAGGTTATAAAACTTGAGTACATTCTCAAACTCAAAATAAAGCACACTGATTAGCTGCTTCCGATCATGTACCCCCCCCTCCTGATTATCAGTTCCTTTGTTTGTCCATTTTTTCTTTCTCTCCAATTAATTTTTTGTCACAGATTTCTCAGGAACCTCTACAGCCAGGACTGAAATTTGGTACAAATGTTGGGTATGACTAGTTGTACTGTGTAAGAGAGAATCAGCCTTCTCCTGCTTATCATTCCCTTTGTTTGTCCATTTTTTCTTTCTCTCCAATTAAATTTTTGTCACAGACTTCTCAGGAACCACTACATTTATTTTATAAATTTCTCAGATTGCTATGTTATTAGGTTTACATCTAGCTTTAAACTGATTAGTTGACATCATTTGGATGCTGCTGCTGACTTTAGGTCAAGGTCGCAGCTCATAGAAGTTTATGTAAACTTACGTTGAAATTTTAATAACATAATTTGCATTTATTTTAATGGAACCTTTTGGTATTTGTTTATAGGCCTTTCACTGGATTTGTAATAGATTGTCCGTCTGTCTGTCTGTTAGTTAACATTTGCTTGTATTAAATGTGCTTTTATTTTGCGGTGGCGCTGGCTGGGGGTATACGTGAGCCCCTGCTCACATGCTCTAGTTCTCAAGTCTTATAACCTCGAACCCAGGGTGTTGTGTATAAATTTCACTTTCACATTTTCTCTTAACCATTAAACAGAAGAGATTCTAACAAAAGTATACTGAAAGGGTTATTGCATCATTCTCAGGATCATCAATGAATCTAGAGTATAACATTGCTTAAACATTAAAGTTATGTTGGGAATTTTTTACCATCACATATATATCAACCAAAACTAGTTTAGTTGGACTTATTTTGAAATATCACATAGTAAAACATTTTTTGACCTTTATTTTGGGGAATATGCAGTTTTATGACCTGCAAACTTAACATATTGACCTACACTATGCATTGGTCAATATGTAGTTTGCAGGTCATTAAAACTGCATATTGACCTCAACTGTATAATGGTCTTTCATTTTGATTTCAGACTTTGCATCAGTCAGTATATAGTTTGAAGGTCAGAAAAACTGCATATTGACCTCAACAAAGGTCAATAGTTGTATGTTCTTCCATTTGATTTCAGACAATATCTCAGATGACAGTTGCAGAGTTCCAGGGTAACCAGCAGGGAATGTCAGACAATGCAAAGGACCCATGTGTAAGTTCTATTCATTTAAGGTGTATGGGTACACTTCCGTATTTGTCTACCATATTTTCAAAGGGAGGTAACTTTAATTATTTCACATTTGCTTCCCTGGGCAACTAAAACCTTCCAAAGAAAAGATTCTCCCTTTAAGAGTTGCTCCCTGATAAGAAGGGAGGAAAAAAGGAAAGTTGCAGAGCTGCATCCCCTGAAAGTGTACCCATTCACCTTAATATATGATCCAGGTTCTTACATCTATTTCAAGGCATATGCAAACCTATAGTCATACTATCTTTTCAGCATTGTGTTATTGTCTTAGGGCATTAGGCATTGGGAGACCCAATAGCCCAGTGGGTTAAACACTGGGGGCCGTATTCATAAAGCCACTTAAGTCGTTGCTATGCGGTTGCTAAGGCTAAATATCTATAAAGGAGATTCCTTACAACTATGAAATTTGGTCTGGAGGAACAGTCTTTGTAAGACTGTTCCTCCAGAGCAAATTTCATAGTTGTAGGGAATCTCCTTCAAAGAAATTTAGCCTTAGCAACAGCATAGCAACGACTTAAGTTGTTTTATGGATACGGCCCCTGGTCTGCTAAGCTAGTGGTCATGGCTCAAATCTTGCTGGAGGCAGGAATCTTTTCAACCATAAATGGGGTTCCATTGCATTCAGCCCTTCCTTAACACTCTTCCATCAGCTTGACATTGAAAGGGCCATAAAACTGGAAAGCATCCATCCATCCATCTAGATATTTATGGTGTATTCTAAGATTGAATATCCAGGGTGTGAATACTGAGCGAAGCAATACAATCAATAGTGTTACCACTTTATTGAACGATTCTGTATTTATTCAGTTATAAGACAGGGTTTTCAAGCGCTCCAGATAAGAGGGGTTTTGAGGATAATTCAAAGATAATTTTTCTTATTTCTCAACGAAAACATATGTTGTGACCCCTCATTAGAACCGTCTCGACGAGACGGTTCTAATGATGGGTCACAAAATATGTTTTTATGGAGAAATATGAATAATTATCCCTAAATTATCTTTGTTACCCGTTCTTATCTGGAGTACTGGTTTTCCTTTTAAAACAATCTCAAAGATCTAGATCCATCTTGTGAGATGAATCTAGTTTTGAAAGAGAAAACCCCATTTAAAGCTGATTATACAAAATTGATTTTTAACGTATTTGCAGTAATGTTGGACGGATATACTTGTGTCTTATAAGTGAATAAATATGGTAACTGTGAACCTCAGTGTCAGCTATATACACATTATTATATTAGTAACTTGAACTGGTGTACCGTATCACGTAGAGTGGATGAGCTCATACCATCCGATCACCCGAGACATGTTTTGGGAAAAGTAGAAATTCACAATATAATTTTGAAGATATTTTCTGAAAAAAAAAAAGAAAGAAAAAGGGAATCTTAATTCTAAAAATATAGGCATACAGGAATCCAAAATATGGCATATATTTGAGAAGACAGTTTATAATATGCAGGTGTCTAGTTTGGCTAACATTTTGAGTTTCTTTGATTTTTTCCAGGAAGATGCAGTGAAATCTGAAGATGTACCTTTAGAAATCCTCCGCCGCAGCTTGCCCCTGTCCAGGACCAGAGAGGAGGCCGCTGACATAGCATCAAAGATTGTAATGCTTGAAAGGGTTAGTATTCACTTAAAGAGCTCATGCAGGCTTTGAGCATCTGTCTTCAGGCATATACAGACTGTACAACACCTCATCTGGCCTCAAGGTTAAAAACTTAATGCACAAATCATGGGGTGGGCACTCATTGATTAAATTGGTATGTATGTGCAACAGAAACTTCAGAGATTCTCAGACAATTTATTCTCAAGTCATTTAATACTGTGTTTTTATGAAAACAACACTGCCATTTATAATTTTGAAAAAAAAAAAAATGAAAATAGCTCTTGCAAAAAGAATTTACTCCTCTGAAGCAAATTCTTTCCTTCAACAGTAGATCCCTTTTTGGAAGGTTTTCAGTGCAAGGAGTTACAAAAGATGCCTCCCTTCAGAAAAATGGCAAAAAAAAAAAAAAAAAAAAAATGGCCAGCCTGCCCATATACAAAACTTCTAGCTTTTTTTTCCAGAGTTTAAGTATCAGTTTTTGTACTGGGTTTTTAGACTAAGTTTGATACAATACAATACAAGCTTTATTACTCTCTGGCATACAAAAGCATACAGCAAGAGAATCCTATTACATATACTAACATAACTGATGTTGAAATACAAACAAAAATGAATGCGAATGTATATTATTATCAATTTTTTGACCGTGGGTAAATTAAGTGTATTTGTTTCAATAGACAGAAATTGTAGTCATTTAATATCCCTTGGAAAGCTGGGACCAATGCAACAAGGCTGATTTGCAGCACAAATCCCACAGCTGCATGCACTGCACTTGCAGCTGCGAACTTCGTGCGACAAACTCAATGTTGTATACGCCCTGAGATATTGGCCCAGCAAGCCAAGGTACACGAACTTTGATGACCACAAGTCACCTTGTATCCGAACTATAAACTGTATTGTTATACATCTCTTTAGTGGGAGATCAACTATGCAATTTTATATTTGTATGGTTATAACAATTTGTTAAACAAGTTCAACATTCAGAAACAATATGAATGACAGAAATATGTAAATTTGAAAGTTATAGATGTTTTCCTACGTTACCAGTCCAGAGACAAAAGAAAGGATGCACGGCTTCGAGCGCACCATCTTCTTTGGCTCCTAGCCGAGACGGTAAAATAATTAACTGATTTTAATAACCACATAGATATTATTTAAGAGAGAAAAAAAGTACAATAATAGAACAAATGGACTTTTCTAATTTACTGTCTTCATAATAATGTCTATAAGCATACATAATTTTTTAAGTTTCATGGGGTCTCTGATGTTCATTAATTCTTCAAATTTGATGATGTTTGGATGTTGATAATAATAACGTTTTAAATACTTCGTTCTCTGCTCTTGAAAATTTTTACATACTAACACATAGTGGAATTCGTCGCCTATATCATTATCGCATAATAGACATATTCTTTCTGGCAAAGGAACACCTTTCCAGCAAAGGAACACCTTTCCATTTGACATTACTCCAGTATCTTGTTGTTTAATTCTAGAGGATGAGAAGAAAGACTAATTTCATTGTGCAGCCATTTAAGTTAAAACCAGTGTATGCAAATCAGTTTGGTGGTTTTCTAGCATCTACATGCCACAGTCAAATTTCATATTTCACCATATTTATCATACCCACACGTTATTATACCCCGCCACACGTTAGTGGGGGGGTATTTTGTTTTCATATTGGCTGTCCATGTGTCTGTCTGTCCGTCCAAAGTACGTAAGTCCGTCTGTCCATCTGCACTTCATTTCTGTTCGATAAGTATATTTTTTTCTAATTTTGCATATGGATTTGTACCAAGGATGTCTCGCTTGGGATTGTTAATGGGCAAATTTCGATCATTTCTGTCAGAGTTATGGCACTTGTCAATGTACAAAAAAAGGTTTTTGGCCTCTGCTTCCATTACTGTTTGGAATATCATGGTGAAACTTCACAAAAATGATCAAAGCAACAACAGCTTTGTGCTACCATAGAAATTTTGTCCTCATGGGTTACCTGCCCCTGCCCCGGGGTTTCTATACATGTGTTAAATCATGAAAAAATCTATATAAACTCAGAATTTGAAGTTTTATTCTGAAAATTACAGCAAATGATTACAATAAAAGCATTCTGTGACACTCAAAATTTACCCCATCTGGGTTATCTGCCCTTGACCCCCCCGGGCTATATACCTGCATAAAATGAGGATAAAATTTGTGTAAAATCATAATTTAGATAGATTTTTTAGCTCACCTGAGCCATAGGCTCACAAGGTGAGCTGATAGTATAGGAAGGCTCTGTCGTCCGTTCACATTTTCAAACAAGAATATCTCCTAAACCAGCTGGCCAGTCTTGATCAAATTTTATGTGTAGCATTGTTGGGGTGGGGGATTGACTGCATACGGTTTAAGAGCAGATTGGGTTTGAACTCTGGTTGCCATGGCAACATATAGCTCCCATAGACTTATAATGGGAAAAACTTCAAAAATCTTCTTCTCTGAAACCATGAGGCCCAGAGCTTACATATTTAGTATGTTCCAATGTCTAGTGGTCCCCTACAAAAATCATGCCAGCCATGCCCCTGGGGCCCAAATTGGCCACACCCCGGGGGTCATCAGCTCCCATAGACTTACAATGGGAAAATCTTCAAAAATCTTCTTCTCTGACACCATGAGGCTCATAGGTTATATATTTAGCATGTATCACTGTCTAGTGCTCCCCTACTAAAATCCTGCCACCCATGCCCCTGGGGCTCAAATTGGCCATGCCCCAGGGGGTCATTTGTTTATATATAGCTATATAGCATATGAACTTTCAAAAATCTTCTTCTCTGGAACCATGAGGCCCAGAGCTTATATATAAATATGAAGCAATGTTTATTGGTCCCCTACCAAGCCCCTGGGGTCCAAACTGGCCACACCCCAGGGGTCATAAGCTCCCATAGACTTACAATGGGAAAATCTTAAAAAATCTTCTTCTCTGAAACCATGAGGCCAAGACCTTATATATTTGGTATGTAGCAATGTCTAGTGATCCCCTACATAAATCCTGCCAACCATGCCCTTGGGGCCCAAACTGACCAGGCCCGGGATGTCATTAGCTCCCATAGACTTACAATGGGAAAATCTTAAAAACTCTTCTCTACCTGAAACAATGAGGCCAAGAGCCTATATATGTAGCATGTAGCAATGTCTAGTGGTCTTCTACACAAATCCTGCCAACCATGTCCCTGGGGTCCAAATTGGCCAAGCCCAAGCGGTCATTAGCTCCCATTGACTTACAATGGGAAAATCTTAAAAAATCTTCTTCTCTGAAACCATGAGGCCCAAAGCTTATATATGTAGCATGTAGCAATGTCTAGTGGTCTTCTACACAAATCCTGCCAACCATGTCCCTGGGGTCCAAATTGGCCAAGCCCAAGCGGTCATTAGCTCCCATTGACTTACAATGGGAAAATCTTAAAAAATCTTCTTCTCTGAAACCATGAGGCCCAAAGCTTATATATGTAGCATGTAGCAATGTCTAATGGTTCGATACAACCTGCCAACCATGCTCCTGGGGTCCAAACTGGCCTCGCCTCATGGGGTCAATAGCTCCCATAGACTTACAATGGGAAAATTAAAAAAAAAAATATCTTCTCTGTAACCATGAGGCCCAGAGCTTATATATTTAGCAAGTAGCAATGTCTAGTGGTCCCCTACATAAATCCTGCCAACCATGCCCCTGGGGTCCAAATTGGCCACATTCTGGGGGTCATTAGCTCCCATAGACTTCCATTGGGAAAATCTTAAAAAATCTTCTTCTCTGAAACCATGAGGCCCAGAGCTAATATATGTAGCATGTAGCAATGTCTAGTGATCCCCTACATAAATCCTGCCAACCATGCCCCTTGTGTCCAAATTGGCTAGGCCATGGGGGTCATTAGCCCCCATTGACTAACAATGGGAAAATCTTTAAAAATCTTCTCTTCTCTTAAACCATGAGGCCCAGAGCTAACTTCTTTAGTATGTAGCAATGTTTAGTGGTCTCCAACTTAAATCCTGCTAACCATGCCCTTGGGGTCCAAATTGGCCATGCTGCTCCCATAGACTTATAATGGGAAAGACTTCAAAATTCTTCTTCTTTGAAACCATGAGACCCAGAGCTTACATATTTAGTATGTGGCAATGTCTAGTGATCCCCAACATAAATTCTGCCAATCAAGCATCTGAGGTCCAAACTGGCCACATCCCCAGGGGTCGTTTGTTTACATAGAGCTATATAGCTAAAGAAACTTCAAAATCTTCTTCTATGAAACCATATGGCTAATAGCTTATGTATTAAGTATGCAGCAATGCATAGCTGTCCTCTACATAAATCCTGCTAATCAAGCCCCTGGGGTCCAAACTTGCCACACCCCATGGGGTCATCGAATCCTATAGAATTGCAGCCTGTTTATCAGCGTACCTGAGCTGGAAGCTTACATATTAGAACTCAGGTGAGCGGTCGTTGCCCTTGGGCTACTTGTTCTGAAACTTGTAACTAATGATAGGAGAGATGAAAGTTTCTTGTGATGATCAAAATTTGACCATAAGGGGTTATCTGCCCCTGCCATATGGCCACATACATTTATAAACTGACTAAATGTATGTGTTCAGAGTGAACAGGGATTTTTCAGAAGCTTACATTAAGTGATCAGAGAAATGAAAGTGTCTTGTTATGACACATTTTGTTCCATGGGGTTGGCTGCCCCTGCCATAATAAAATGAATCAGCAAAAAGTCAAAGAGAGAAATAGGTTTGCAGTGGTGGGGTATCACGCAGTGGTTTGCGATGCTTTTACTTTGTTATAAGACAGGGGCTTATATATAGTCGGCTGGTATATGCACACATGTATATGTATACACTTTGCCACCATTGTTTTCAATTCTCACCAAGATTTGGCCCGGATCACCTGACAAGACTCCTTTGTATAGCTAGTTTTTTTTTTCTTATTTGGTACTGTTTATAGTTATGTTATGTATATGTTCGCTTGCTGTCATTATTATGCTTATTTATATCTGTTAATGTATGATGTAGGGGGCGGGCCGTAACTAATGTTGTGAGAAATTGTGGCCCAACCCCATTGCTTGTCACTTATAGCAATAAAATATGCTTAAACTAGGGGCTTATGCTGCCAAAAATACTCATTCTTGTGTAATTCAGCTGTGAAATGGATTTTTCTCTTCAAAACAATCCCAAACATCTAGGTCCACCTTACTATATCTTTTAGTATATACCTCCATCTTATAAACAAATAAATATGATAACTATTGGAAAGGAAAAGATAGCTTTAATTTGTTTCTTGAAAAAGTGAGATAACACCTTTATCAAGGTTTGATGTCATTCAGTTGCCATCTTGTATGTAGTAATGTAATTATATACAACGATAATCAGTGCCCCAAGGAATTGGTCTAAGTTAGAAAATATTCCTAGTAAATGGAACATAAATTTAATGTGGATATTTCTTTTGACTTTCAGTATATTATTGTACTTTATTTCTTCAGTTATTAGACATAGGTTTTTTTCCATTTGAAAACAATCTAAAAAATCTAGATCTATCTCATATGATGGAGCTGGATTCCTGGGATTATTTTGAAGGGAAAAATCCATTTTATAGCAGAATTTCAGACTTATTTAAATATTTGGGGTCATTCTAGACAGAGGAAAATCCCCATTATATAGCCAAATAAATAAAGTAATTTTTCTATGTAGGAAAGAAAGATGGTAAACGAGATAGTGAAACGTATTGTGAGTGAGTCTACAGGTGGATACCACCAGATTGTCACCAACATTATGGAGGGTCCCCGCCACAAGATCTCTGACTGGGACTGTTATAACAGGATAGTGGACCATCTTCAGGCAAAATGTAACAAGACTCTCAAAATTCCAAAGGTAAGATTTCACGACATTTTGATATAAGGTTTAAAGATTGATAATGTACATTTTTTGTCTCGCCGTTTCCTGTGTCGCCTTTGGCATTGTAGGCTTGGATGGTGTAAACTTTTCAGAGTTTTCAGGTCTAGCTCTGTTTTGTAACAAAGGACAGGCAAGACACACTATTCCACAGAATTGTTAGCTCACCTGAGCCTTTAGGCTCATAGGTGAGCTTATAATATAGCCAGGCATTCGTTGTCTCTCTCTCACCAAAGTTTGTTCAGATGCTCTTGGTCACACCACCAAGATGGCGGCCACGCCATCATGGTAAAAACCCCTAAAAAATCTGCTTCTCCAGAACCAAAGGCCCAATGGCCTTCTGGCTTGGTATGTAGCATTGAAGACTCAGGCCCATCATGATTTATAAAAATCATGACCCTGCACTGACCTTGAACTAATTTATGGCAAGGCCAGTTTTTGATGTATTATGCTTTTACATGTATATGGAAAAATGCTTAAACAGTGGATATCTGAGAAACTATATAGGTCTAAAGTATAATATTTGTTACATATGGTTAACTAAATGAGCAAATGAGGATATTTTGTTGCTAAAGGTCATTCTTTGACCTTTGTTCAAGGTCACTGAGATTCTGTCACCTGCCAGTATTTTCAAAGATTATCTCCTCTGAAGCCACTGGGCTGATTGAAGCCATATTTTATATAGAGCTTCACTTGGTCAAAGGAATAAAAGTTTGTTCAGATCGTCATGGTCACATGAAAAAGATGGCCCCTGTGTCCATATATGGTAAAAACCCTTTAAAAATCTACTTCTCCAGAATCAAAGGCCCAATGACCTTGTGGCCCAGTATGCAGCATTAGGGATTCTGTCCCATCATAGTTTATACAAATCATGACCATGCACTGACCTTGACCTAATATATGGCAAGGTCAGTTTTGGTGAGTTATGCTTTTATATCGGAAAATGCTTAAACAGTGGATTTCCTTAAAGCTATTTAAGTCTAAAGGTATAATATTTGGTATATATGGTTAACTAAATGACCAAATGAAGATTTTTTTTGCTAAACGTCAAGGTCATTCTTTGACCTTGTGCAAGGTTACTGAGATTTCGTCGCCTGTCAAAATTTTCAAACATCTCCTCTGAAGCCACTTGGCAGATTGAAGCCACATTTCATATGGAGCCTATCTATCATAAAGTACACTGGAAGTGATGATGGCTGAATAGTGTCATTTGAATTTGGGAAATTTAAGCACATGCTTGTATTTATGCATTTTGAAAGTTTGGTGACAGTGGAAAGAAGGAGGTATGCAGTTTTATCAAAAAAACAAAACAAAACAAAAATACAACTACACTTTTGTTAAGTGAATGAAGAAACTTTATCAAAAAAACAAAACAAAACAAAAATACAACTACACTTTTGTTAAGTGAATGAAGAAACTTAATTTTAAATCATTGCAGTTGAGCTGTGCCACACAGAAGAAAGTGCTCTTTGCATATGCAAATGGTATAGGCTCAGACCAGCCTGTACATCTGTGCAGTCTGATCAGACCTTTTGCTGTTTACACACATCAAGTATAGAATCCATGGAATCTACAGGCCCAATATGAAGTCTCTAGCTAGACTGTACCAGTTCACAGACTGGTTTGAGTCTGTGCTGTTCACAAATAAGTAAGCACGTTTTTGCATGATGTATCATAATTCATTCTGTTCCTGGATCACTGAATGAAGAAACTACATTTATAAACTGATATTTTGCTATTTCAGAATGACTATGCCCTTAGAAAGCTGTATGCCTTCGTGAACATGTGCGAGTCCAGAGTTCCTGTGGAGACCATGGAAGAGGCCATCAACAAGACCTGCTAATCTGTGATACTTGGACAGCTAAACATCATTCATTCTCATCGCTAATAAATCCAATGCTTAACTGCTATAATTATTGTGAACTGCAGGGTGAGGGAAACAACCCTATAGGGTAGGGTCGGGTAACGTCAGACACTGGGTAAATTCAGACATACCATTGCAAATAGTGAAAAACTAGATGAGATGGCTTATACTGAGCCATCTCATCAGGATTTTCACTGTTTGCCCCCTTACTTTTGCTTTAGTTCCAAACAACTGAAATATAAAGGAAAGAATGTCATTGTCCAAATTTACCTGCTGTCCAAGTTTACCTGACTTGACCCAAAGGGTGTTTTGTTCATTCTGTGGAATAATTGGCAATGTCAACTGAGTATGTGTTTTCTTGCGGGATATTGTTGCAAAGGCAAGTTCACAAGCTAGTTTGCTGGTGATGCGGAAAAAAAACTCTCCATCATTTGTAGATTCTTACTTGTGAATTTGGAGCTCCAGATAAGAAGGGGTAAGGGGGATAATTGTTCTTATTTCCAAATGAAAACATATTTTGTGACCCCTTATTGGAACCGTCTCAGCAAAACGGTTCTAATGAGGGGTCACAACTTATATTTTTCAGCCAAAATAAGTACAATTATCCCAGAATTATCCCTTTTACCCCTTTTTATTTGGAGCTCTGGATTGAATAACAGATAATGTATGAAAATGAAGGCTGATCTTGGTATTTGCTGTTCAGCTAGGCTTTAGAACACATATTGGCTTGATGAAGCACAAATGATATGATGGAACAATATAACTGAATTTGAGCAATTTAGAGGCATTTAATGTATGGTCTAAGGATTGTAATCAGAAGTGTTGTACTTCATTTTGGTTAGAGAGCAAATATATTTGTTAGAGAGTAAAACCATTTTACATAATTGTTGTGATTTTTGGTTCAAGGGTGAACATATGTCATTTTAAAATGGGTTTGATGTTTTACTTTGGAATATTTTTAAAAAGTGAAATTGTTTTATGCTAAAATATTTGTGCTGTTATACTTCAGAATATTTTTACTTTTATCTGGGTTATTGTATGGGTATTTACATTCAGATAAACTTTGCATGGCAAACTGTTAAATTAAAAATAAAAAATAAGGAATACACAAAATGTGCTTCTTTCAGAAAACATGAGATTGACACTTGCACAGAAATATTTTACATCACTGCAGGTAACTTAATGTTTGTGCTTCGCCTGCTGATGTGAATAGGGTTATTTCAGAACTATTATTTATTTTGAGTAAAGACAAAAAATGTTTTGTTTATATCAATAGTATGACATTGTCTTGCCAGTTCAAGTTGTATTGTGCCAACAAGTTGGTTGTATGTAATTGTTTAAACAGAATTTGTTCATATCATGAAATCGATTTATTATATATTGTATAGATTATTTTTTTTGTCAGATATTTGTCCTGATATTTTGTTTGATTTTTTGGTGCATTATTGATTTTAGTTTCTTCTCATTTGTTTTCTCAAAAGCGTTATTTTAAACAAGCGTAGGTTGTATTAGTTCAAGAATGCTGTATCATAGCTCCAAGTATTTTAAAGAAGAGTTTATGAGAATAATTTGAGGATAACTGTTTTAATGTTGTTAGTAAAAAGGAGTTTCTAAGGAGATGCCATAATGTATGTTTCAAATGTGGCATATGAGAAACACAACAAAATGTTTATATTGAAAAATAAATAAATTTGGCATCAGCACCTCTCCTTGTCTGACACCATGAATCATATCAGAGTTTAAACCTTCACCTGTTTTTATGTATTTCTCAGTTTTGCATAATATTGCCATCTTCCTATTGTAATATTTTATTCAAAATCTTTGCTATTTTTCTAATGTAGTACTAGCTGCAGCAGATATGTAAATATGGGATTTTTAGGGTAAGGTTTGCTGAATTTGTAGATAGTTGTATATTTCTAAATACTTACAGTAACAATCAAACATTTTTGTACTTTTATAAAATAAACAAATGCAAATCACATGCTTGTGCTATATACAATATGCCACATGCTTGTGCTATATGTAGACAATGTTGTACCTTTTTTTTTTTTATTTTCAAGTGAGATTTTAAAGCAAGACTTTTAATGCTAGGGATTTTTATGTTTCACTATAGTTTATTTTTTGGGAAAATTTAGCTATAAAAATAAATATTCCTTATATGGAAGATGTGAAAAAGGTTGATATATTTTATCAAATCTGTTGTGAAAATACATATTTTAAAGATTTTTAGTCTAGTGCTTTATATTTGTTTTACTGTTTAGGCTTCTGAATGGAAAACGATTGAAATATATATTGTCATGGCAGGCATGGAAGACTGTGCAGGTTTCTAGGCTGATCTGAACCTTTGGTGTTTGCATCTGAGCAACGCGAAAAAATCAACTAAGTGGTTGTGCACCCAGTGCAGACTCAGATCAGCCTCAGCATCTGCCCAGTCTGATCACTCTTTGCTAAGCACTTAAAGGTAGCTTAGGGTCTAAGCTACCTCCATTCGGACAGCAAAGACTCTGATCAGAATGGGCAGATGCCCAGCCTGATCTGAGTCTGCACTGGGTGCACAACCACTTTGTTGGTTTTCTCATGTCGCAGCTTATCTGATGTATTGCAAAATTTTTTGTGGTCTACTCTGCATTAGGTTATAAGACAAGCTTTGTTTTCTTCAGAACAACCCCAGTAAATGTTTATCTGTCATACAAGACAGGTCTACACTTTTTGGGATTGTTTTGGAAGAGAAAAGCCAATCTTACAGCACAATTACATAATACTGGTTTAGATATTAAGAATCAATAAAGAGAGAGAAAAATCCTAATAGGTAATTTATTATGGTAGCTCATTGTAGCCGCGACAAAACAAAACTAACAAATTGGCATCTGTCAGTCTGGTCAAAGTCTTTACTGATGCCTGGAGCTAGCTAAGATTCTTAGCTACCCTTGAAGCACACAGTGAAGACTGATCAGACTGGGTGGATGCCCAGGCTAATCTGAATCTTTACCAGGAGCACAGGCCACTTTGTTGGTTTTGTCGTGTCACAGCTCATTTATTGTTATACCATTTATTTTGCTTCCTAGGTAAGCCTTGTGAAAATCAGATTTTTTTTTATTTTTGAATTTGTTACAAACAACAAAACAGCTGATCAGTTTAGAGAAAAACTACAGTTAAACCGGTGATAAATATGCAGATTGTTTGTTGTTATTGAATTGATATTAATACATGTACCAGATAATAAACTTCATTCCATACCAACCCGCTTCTTTTATATGTTAAATACCCATAATGCTATTTTGTTCCTTATCCTGACTTTTTAATGTTATTTTTTCACAGATTAACAATTATTCTATTCTATTCTATCCCATAACCTTATAAGGTCATTGGGGCACCACAGATAACTTTGAAACAATCCCTTTCCACCTTGTCCTGTATTAATAGCCCTAGTTGAGCAGACAAAGTCCATTTTTGTCCACTATTTGATATTGTCTTTTCACCTCTTCTTCTGTCTACCTCTTCTTCTTTTCCTTTCACTGTGCCATGCAGAATCATCTTTGCTAAACCAGAAGACCTTGAGACATGGCCAAACCACCGTAGTGTTTGTTTCTTGACCAGAGTCAGGAGTTCTGCGAACCTCCTCATTGGTTATATGGTACTTGTACAAAATGTTCAGCTTTTATTTCAATTGGAAAACAACAATTAAAACATTGTCAAAAACACGAATTTATTACAGAATGAAACATTACACTTTAGAATGGTATGTATATACACAATGAAATATATAAGAAAAAAATAAATAACATTGTAAAGTCTTATTCAATAAGAAAATCTATGAAAGTATGACACATTAAGATTCCATACAATATGAAGATAATACATGCACATGCATATATGTGTTGTCTTTATTTAATGACACAGATGATACAGCCCACGTGCACAAGAAGAACCACATACAAGTACATGTAGTTTGAGCCAGAAAGTTCTTAAAGCTTCATCTGTCCTTTATCACTAGGCATGATGAGTAAAGATTACGAAAAAATATGGTGTAATGATTCTATTTCTGCTATATTGGATCAAAAGTTGGGAGCAAACTTGAATGGGTACATTTCCAAGCAAGGCAACTTTACCATTTTCGATTTTGCCTCTTTTCTCAATGGAAATCAGCGCTTAAGAAAACAATTTGCTCCTAAAAGAGCAAATTCTTTCCTTTAAGTGTTGCTCCCTTACTGGAAGGGTTTTATCATAAAGAGAAACAATCAGAAAGTCACAAAAGTTGGACTAACCAAATGAGAAATTACAGACTGTAAGACGTTGTACGAACACTCGGTACCAGATGTGTGCAACTATGGTTACATACCACTGAACCACTTGGGGAATGTCGTTTGGAGAATTGAAAAAGAACAGAACAGAAGTCACAAAAGTTGTCTTTGTAAGAATGGCGGCAAAACTGGGAGGTGAACCCATCCACCTTAGGGCTGCCACTGTTTCCCATTCCACTAAAAATCTTTGACACATAACCTGGGGCCGTATTCATAAAGCAACTTAAGTCGTTGCTATGCTGTTGCTAAGGGTAAATTTCTATGTTGGAGATTCCCTACAACTATGAAATTTGCTCTGGAGGAACAGTCTTACAAAGACTGTTCCTCCAGAGCAAATTTCATAGTTGTAGGGAATCTCCTTTATAGATATTTAGCCTTAGCAACCGCATAGCAACGACTTAAGTAGCTTTATGAATACGGCCCCTGGTTCTTCAAAACTTGAAGTCTGTATGATGTGCAACTGTCTGTACCTGCATGAATGAAATATTCATTTGTTTTTTGAAGGGAAAGGGAAACTGAACTGAAGAAAATTGTGAGGAGTCTTTCAACTAGCTATAATCAATACAACTATTCAAAGAAATTTTCAACATCAGTAAAAAATATTCCTTGCTATTAAATTCATACCGGCTCTGTTTATCTATGCTAATTTAAGGCTTTCGTTTAACAAAATATTAGAAGCAAGATTAATAAACAATGCTGTCCTTTTGCAGTATGATAGCTTGATTCTCTCTTGATGTGAACAAACATGACCAATGTTCAGGAGCAAATCTAACCATTAAAACACGTTAAGAGAACTTCTGAGACACTAAAGAGTTACAGCCCTCCCTTAACCAGTATATGAAAGGGAGTAACTACATGTAATTTGTAAAGAGAGGCAATTTAATTGCCTCTCTTTACAGTATAGTTATTTCCCATATCTGTATGGATTGTCTCCGAATACCAAATATTTTCTTGCCTTCCTTTTCACCCCTGGTTAACTATGTATATATAAGGGCTGTTAAAGGCCCCATTGCTCTAACAACATGAAAAATTTTGTCATGAGGTATCGCTGCAAGCTTCTCACTATAATTTCGTCATTGTAAATGACCGTGATTAGTCAGCTTTAAACAAATAAAACATCATAGAGTTCCACACAAAAAGGGTTTGAAAACTTATTTGGGTCATTTTAGTTGGCAACTAAAATGACCTACTTTCGATTTCATTTAGTTGAATAAAATGGTAAAAATACAATGTACAGGCGTGGAGCCCTAGTCACTATCCCGCCTAAGTTTTTATAGCATTGCTGAACAGGAAACTAGACCAGGAAATTTTATTTTGTGGAGTGAATTGTTATTTTTTTAAATCTTGTTTTCTCTCCTTTTTTGCCAGTTATATGACCCAATATTTGTACGGCAACCCACATTTTATTACCAAACGCGAAGGTTAAACCGCTTTCTCTAATGATTTGAGTTTAGACGCTTTTAGCACTGGTAGGACTATGGATACTTTAAGGAACAAAAGAGAGCTGTTACAAAACAAAAAAGAGTCATAGTTAACAAACACAACCTGATGACCAGGTCGTTTGGTAACAATTACTCTTTTTCATTTCATACATGTAACAGCTCTTTTTCATTTTGTAACAATCCTTGAAAACATGGTTAACCAGGTGTGCTTCTATTGGTTAAGACATGGCACACATTATGTCTAACACTGTTTGCTTTCTTTTGTAATAGATTTACTTCTCTATATTATGCTGGTCATCTTTTTTGCAAATCCTCGCATACGTTTGTAAGGGTAAAACTACTTAAAACCACACTTATATCCTCCATTTGTTTCCCTTGCACAATATTCACTACTGTCAAGAGAGAAAACTCAGTAAACCATTCAAGTATTGTCCACCTTTGGAAAATTTTACTTCTCTTTCTATAGTAGTTGTCTACTCTTTACAAATACTTACTCCCATTTTGAACATTGTTTATGCAGAGAACACACTAATGTCCTCCTTAGCAAAAATAAGTTTGGATGTCTGAAATGGTTGAATGACAAAACTCTCTAATTGTCTTGCTGAGTCAGTTCTGAGTGGACCTCACTTCACAGAGGAGTACTTCAATACAAATCATAATGTTTTATCACAGAACTTTGGCTTATTTTGACCATTGACAAAGGGGTGCTTTCTAGTAGTAGTCTCTATATTTCTCACGGTAAGGCACCACCTTTTTCTGAACTCTGACATCTTCATACACCATAAAGTACATATGAAGACTGAAAAGGATTCCTCCTGCTATCAGGATGATCACCCCACAGAAAGTAAGGTAGTAGCCCCAGTTTAGGGTCTGGAGAACCTCTAGGAAGTCGGGCTGTCCGTCCAAGGCATTCACTATGTATATCACCACGATCGGGATGAAGAAGCACACTGAAAATAAAATGAAAGGTTTTAATTTTGACCGTGATGACTCTCTGATGAGTTAGGGGACCTCCATACGAACCGAACTACCAACTAATTGTGTGCACCGCGGCGAAAGGTGAGGGTGAAGGTTTGGGCCCAGTAAAACCGGTTTAAAGCCCTCAGTAGTTATTACTGACCGTCCCAAGGCGGTACTTTCGTTGCGGTTGCAGTTGTTTCATGTTCGATGCTGTTTAATTTATTCTCATTTTAACCCTTCTATAATAAAAATAGAAAATAGGTGAAAATAGTTGTTAAATGTTTTTCGTATAATTTGCTTAGTCTTTTGTAACCCTTCTGTTTGTCTAAATTATTTAGTTCAATAAAGCTAGCTGAGTTGCCACCTATTTGGGAAAGAGCTGCTGACTCAGCTTATCACTTGTAATTCATTGTTTGTTGGGATGCCTTTGTCAATTTTTCCCTTTGATGTTGGAGATAGGGTTTGGGATCTGATTCAGTCAGTTCCTGAAGTGTAGTTTCTCTTTAAATTTAACTCTTTTTAGATAAAATGCGAGGCTTTAACTCACTGAGATTGGAAACTCATTCTCGGGACATGCGCAAACAGTGCAGAAACAGTTCAGACGCCGCAAAATGCGACGTCTGATCAGGTTCAACACTGCTTATGGAAAATACAATATAAGATAAAACAATCAACAGAAACCCCTAAAATAGAAATGGGCTCATTAAAATAATAATGATGGACAAGTCCACTGGTCGATAAAAGCTTAAATCATAACTTAAGAGGCTTAAAAAATGTGCTTAAAATTTTGCAACAGCAAGGACAACCAGTCCGTTCAATCTATCAAAATTTCTTGTTTTATGATGGTCCATACATGGTGACGTGTGTGTGTGTGTTTGTGTGTGTGACTGCGTCATGCACATGCAGTTCTGTTTCTTTACTGCTGGCATATGCAAAATGCACGTTTTGCGTCTTGCAGCTTATGTAAGTGAGCTTGTAGTAAATCTAATAACGGCTGAAAACAAAAGCTGGCTGCATATAATAAAATACTGAATAGGCGAGACATGCTTTCCTGCAACAGCTCATATTATTATCAAGGCCAAGCCGCGCACAAAGGGTCTTTATCGTATGTCCGTTAGTATGCCAACAGTCCAGATTAAGGCAAGTAGTTGCACTTTCAGGGAGGGTAACTATGCAAGCTACTTCTTGCCTCCCTTCTAAATGGGACTGAAATATGCTCCCCTAGGAGCAAGTTCTTCAAGAATAGATAGATTGATTGACTGTTTTGGGTCCAACGGCTCTTTGAGACAGTATTTCAGTCTGTGTCGGACCGTCTCCCAGAGAGAGGGAGAAAGAAGAGACAAATGGCAGACGAGAAAAAAATGTCCAAACAACCCCACCCGCACCTACTGCAAGCACAGTAGACCCTTGCCCTACTTTTATCCAAATCAGTAGGACGCCCAGGCACTGGAAGTTACACGCAGCGCCATCGCACCATCCGACCACCGCCTCTTTAAAAATGGACCCCATTTTGGAAGTCATTTCGTCCATGGGTGCAAACAGGCACACACATTGTTTTCATGGCGGAAAAACCCAAACAAAAAAAAAGCAAACAAAAACATGTAGGTGTACACCTTTCAAAAGCATCTGCACAGTCCGGTCATAATATGTGTCTAAGGATCTATAGGGAGCATGCACCTTATAACATGGCTACACAGGCAGGTCTACTTGTTAAAGACTTGTTTTATCATTTTTTTCTCTCTCTTTTCGACACAAGCCGGTGTATACTTACATGTTAGAAACAGGAATATAAGCATCGTGAGCCCCAGAGCGACCTTGCAATAATTGATCGTCTTTTTACAGGCATAGAAAAACAGGAAGAGGATAGAGACTCCAAACATAATCCAGCCAGTGACGGTAAGCCCCCATAACATCGGGTAAAAATAGGCTGAAAATGATACACAGAAAAATGAGCCGCGACACGACAAAACCAACAATGTGGTTGTGTGCCCAGCGCAGACTCAGATCAGCCTGGGCATCCGCCCAGTCTGATCAGAGTCTTCGCGGTCCGCATGGAGGTAGCTAAGACCCAAAGCTAGCCCTAAAGCGCTTAAGGAATAGTCTGATCAGACTGGGTGGATGCCCAGGCTGATCTGAGTCTGCATTGGGCGCACAAATATTTTGTTTGTTTTCTCGTGATGCGGCTCAAATGAATAAATAATGAGCATCAACAGTAGTGAAACTTCAACGTTTATGAGAAAACAAGTTAACTCAAAAATGTTTTCCACCTCTTTAGCAGCCACTTTTCCGGAGTTCATTGAAGAATTGTTAGTGGAAATGAACCTGTATTAAGAAGTCATCTGTCTTAAGCAGCCAATTTTCGCGTATCTTCTTGGGCGCCTCATTTAGATAGGTTTTCAATTCAGATACTTTTTTCTTCACTTGTAAGTGCAAGAGACAGCCTAAGACACATCTCAAAACAGTTTTATTCGTCTTTAGGAATAAAAAAATAGCCATCAGAGGAGATGGCAAATCCCCCGACCGAAGACCCCAATGGGCCTTGGTAAAAAGGGTGCACTTCAAAACACATTAGTAATATATGCTTCTGATTGATATTAACTGTTAACAGATGCATGATTATCTAACACTCAGACTAAAACAGTATGCTTGACTGCTAATAAGAGGTAATATCTCAAACAGCCACCATAAACACAAATGTATAGCATACGACACATTCAACTTTCAAAATGTGTAAATAACTTCTAAAGTACAAGCCCTACAAACCTAATTTTGAGCTGTCTAGTAAGTAAATATGGACAAAGAATCCAAATCTGGATTTTTTTTTTTTTTTGGGGGGGGGGGGGGGGGGTGCAGGAGGGGGCACGGGAATGTGGAGGGGTCAGAGAGAGTTAGGAACACTGATAAGATATCACAGCATGATCATCAATATTCTAAAAGGTACACGTACACGGTTATTCAAATTCTGGAGCTGCCAGGGTTATACAGTTATTGAGCAGAGACTCAAACAGCAGCTCAAACTACCAAAGGGAAATAACTCACAAAGTATAAAAGCAAGAGTTATCATTCATGTATGAGACAAACTGTCATGACCCGTTCTGCATATCTGTGAAGTATCATGAAAATATTTCAAAAGGTATTCAAGCTATGGAGCGGACACCTAAATCATCAAAGGGAAATAACTCCAAAAGTAAACAAGCAAGAGTTGACATTCTTGTTCGCGACACGTCATCATGAACTGTTCTACATATCTGTGAAGTATCATGAAAATATTCCAAAAGGTAATCAAGTTATAGAGCGAACACAAAGTCACAGCTAAAACCATCAAGGGGAAATAACTCAAAAAGTAAGAAAGCAAGAGTTGTCATTCTTGTTCGGGACACATCGTCATAACCTGTTCTACATATCTGTGAAGTATCATGAAAATATTCCAAAAGGTATTCAAGTTATAGAGCGGACACAAATCATACCTAAAGTGATCAAGGGGAAATAACTCAAAAAGTATGAAAGCAACAGTTGTCATTCTTGTTCGCGACACACCGTTTTGACCTGTTCTACATATCTGTGAAGTATCATGAGAATATTCCAAAGGGTATTCAAGTTATAGAGCGGACACGAATCTGCCAAAAAATCACACCTAAAACTATCAAGGGGAAATAACTCCAAAAGTAAGAGAGCAAGAGTTGTCATTCTTGTTTGCGAAACATCGTCATGACCTGTTCTACATTTCTGTGGAGTATCATGAAAATATTCCAAAGGGTGTTCAAGTTACAGAGCGGACACGAATCTGCCAAAAAAAATCACCAAAGGGGAGATAATTCAAAAAGTACAATCGCAAGAGTAACCATTCTTGTACGCGACACATCGTCATGACCTGTTCTACATAACTGTGAAGTATCATGAAAATATTCCAAAGGGTATTCAAGATATAGAGCGGACAAGAAAATGTTTACGGACGGACGGACGGCTGACGGACAGACGGACGGACGGACGCCAGGCTCATCGCTATATCCCCCGAACCTTTCGGTCGGGGGATAAAAAGTAGCCACTCAAAACCATTTTTATCACCCACCCACATAAAAGGTACAATAAAAAGGTTTTGGGTCACTTGCAGGAGCTATTTTAACCCTTTCAAGACTGGAAACCCGTTTTGGGGACATATGCAAATAGTGCCGACCCAGTATAGACGCCGGAGAATACGGCGTCTGATCATGGTCTACAGACGCCGGAGAATAAGGCGTCTGATCAGGGTCTACAGCGCCGGAGAATACGGCGTTTGATCAGGGTCTACACTGTTATACAGAATTTCTATACAATGACAAGCGACCCAAATGGGCCTGATATCGCTCACCTGGCTTTTGTGCAATGGGACCATTCTGATACAAAATTGGTCCAATTCCAATGAGATTTTCTCATTTTCACATTTTGCTACTTTTAGTAACAGAGGCCAACTTGTCTGGTCTTTATATATTTACTTTTGAAACATCTCAATACAAGAATCATTTTGCCACAAATTTCATCAGAATCCATTCAGGTGTTACTGAGATGTTGTCAGTTTTATGTTTTGTGCTATTTTTAGTAACGGCAGATGGGGGCCATCTTGGAATGCCAAAATGCAAACAATCGAAAAGCTTTCATGCAAGGACCATTTTGGCACACAATTGGTCCAGCTCCATTGTAATTTTCTAATTTTCATATTTTGCTATTTTAAGTAACAGAGGCCAACTTGACGGGTCTATATTTGTTAATTTTTTAAAGGACTCAAAGCAAGAATCAGTTTGTCACAAATTTCGTCTAAATCGATTCAGCAGTTAATGAAATATTGTCATTTTCATGTTTTGTGCTATTTTTAGTAACGGCAGATGGCGGTCATATTGGAATGCCAAAATGCAAAAAATCGAAAAAGCTTAATGAAAGGACCATTCTGATAGAAAATAAGTCCAATTCCATTGAGATTTTCTAATTTTCACATTTTTCTATTTTTAGTAACAGTGGCCAATATGACTGGTCTACAGTTAGTTATTTCTGAAACATCTCAATGTCAGAATTATTTTGACACAAATTTCATCAAAATCCAGTCAGCGGTTACGGAGATATTGTCATTTTCATGTTTTGTGCTATTTTTAGTAACGGCAGATGGCGGCCATATTGGAATGCCAAAATGCAAAAAATCGTAAAAGCTTAACGAAAGGACCATTCTGATAGAAAAATAGTCCAATTCCATTGAGATTTTCTAATGTTCACATTTTTCTATTTTTAGTAACAGTGGCCAATATGACTGATCTATTGTTAATTACTTTTGAAACATCTCAATGCAAGAATCATTTTGACACAAATTTCGTCGAAATCCATTCAGCGGTTACTGAGATATTGCATTTTCATGTTTTGTGCTATTTTTAGTAACGGCAGATGGCGGCCATCCATGGAATGCGAAATCGCAATTAAGAGAAATGGCTTCATGCAAGGAACATTCTGACACAAAATTGGTCCAATTCCATTCAAGGGTTACTAAGTAATTGTCATTTTATGTTTGTGCTATTTTTAGTAACGGCAGATGGCGGCCATCTTGGAATGCCAAATTGCAATTAATCGAAACGGCTTCATGTAAGAAACATTCTGACACAAAATTGGTCCAATTCCATTCAAGGGTTCTTGAGTAATTGCCATTTTTATGTTTGTGCTATTTTTAGTAACGGCCACCGTGGTGGCCATCTTGGATAGTCAACTGGCACAAAATTGAAATAATTCCATTCAAGGACCATTTCTGATCAAATCTGACCAGAATCGATTGCGTTTTCTTGAGATAATGACATTTGAGCAAACTCGGTCTTGTAAGCGCTAAATAGATCACTGTGACCTTATTTAAAGAGTAACTACACTTCAGGAACTGACTGAATCAGATCCCAAACCCTATCCCCAACATCAAAGGGAAAGATTGACAAAGACATCCCAACAAACAATAAATTACAAGTGATAAGCCGAGTCAGCAGCTCTTTCCCAAATAGATGGCAACTCAGCTATCTTTATTGAACTAAATAATTTAGACCAACAGACGGGTTACAACGGACTAAGCAAATTATATGAAAATTATTTAACAATTATTTTTACCTATTTTCTATTTTTATGATAGAAGGATTAAACTGAGAACACAATAAATTAAACAGCACCGAACATAAAACAAATGCAACCGCAACAAAAGTAATTCCACTATAGATTTTTTTCACTTTTACAATTTTGAATACCAAGGTCCCATTCATGTTCCATGCAAACTTTCAACTCAATGTACCAAACGGTTCTGGAGAAGAAGTTGATTTTGTTGTTTTTGCTATTTTTAGTAACGGCGGCCATCTTGGATTTTTGGCTTGACCCAATTTTACAATTTTGAAACCCTGCAGTCTGGTCATGCTCCATGTGAAATTTTAGACCAATGGGTTCAGTGGTTTTACAGAAGAAGTTGTTTGAAGTTGTTTGAATAAGTCGTTTTTTGACAGTGGCATTTGAGCAAAATTACACTCGTAAACAGAAAGTAGGTCACTGTGACAAAACTCCGCTACAGATTTTTTTCGTTTTTACAATTTTGAATACCAAGGTTTCACTTATGTTCCATGCCAAAATTCAGACAAATATACCCAGTGGTTCTGGAGAAGAAGTTTATTTTGTTGTTTTTGCTATTTTTAGTAACGGCGGTCATCTTGGATTTTCAACCTGACCCAATTTTACAATTCTGAGACCCTGGAGTCAGGTCATGCTCCATGTAAAATTTGAGAACCATGGGACCAGTAGTTTTACAGAAGAAGATGTTTGAATATTTGTTTTGAGGTGTTGACGGACACATTTCGGGACGACGCACGCCGGACGCATTGGTATGACAATAGCTCACTATGGCCCTTCGAGCCAGGTGAGCTAAAAATGAAAACAACACCAGAAACCCCATACAATTAAAAATGGAGTTATCAGAAGGATAAGGGGCAAGTCCACTAACTAAAAAAGGTGTCATACGAGATACACCACAGACGTGCATATCCTTTGTAAACGGAATGAAATAATATTAAAATCACCAGTACAAGTGATCCACAAGTATATCATTCCGTCATCCTTTCTCGTTGGCTAAGACGCAAAATAAACACCAAAGCCATTTGAATGTAAGAAGATCTGACCAAAACAAGTCATGATTCGTTTTAAGAGCAATCCTTCATGCGCTCAATGCCAGTCCGATAATCGGACTGGCACTGAGTGCATACAGGATAACTCTTGAAACGAACTGGTATGACCATATCAAGGCTGGTGAGGATCCGAGCCTGTTTACATTGGAATGAATGGGGATATACATACCATTTCTAAACTTTGAGCTGTTAAAATTCCTCGTTGACTGACAGTTTTGTAGGCCTTTCTCACAAACTTGGAAAATTCCACTTGTTAACACATCTGTCACAGTCCAAAATGGCACGAAAAACCCGATCCCACACAATATTGTCCCAAGAGCCAGTATCGCACTGCCGACCAGATACAGAATCTTGGAAACTTTCGGTAGTTTTCTTTCGCCGAACATCTTGCTTTGTTTTTCTAAAAACAAATAAATAAGGTAAACTAAAATTAAAGTCCTTTTAAATGTAGCAGTAAGTACTACCGAGCTCCCAGCTAGAACACATCGCCTAAACAACGTAGTACCTATTTTCTGGTAACGTCGGTATTACGTAGTTTCAACGTTCGGTGCCTAGAGCCTGGGCTGTTAATAAAAACTATTTCAGGTACGGTGAATGGGCACAGTTTCAGGGGTCTCTTTTTGTGTCATACCTCAGTAGAGGTCTACTCTTGAAAAAAAGTTTGCATCCACATCTAGTTAAAAATTCGTTTCTTTAAGAATAGACCCTTTTCGGAAAAGTTTCATCGTCCTATGTAAGCACGCGGTCATCAAAGTTGTCTCCCTTTGAAAAAAAAAATGCGGGAAAACATGGTGGTGTACCCATATACCTTGAAATAATGTCCGTTAAACCCGATTTCTCTTGTTCCTGTAAAATGAAAAATTCGAATAAATATCGGCACTAGTCAGTGATACTTTTATCCGACTTTAGACGTCCATTTGGCCTATAAGGTGATGTCTTAAAAGCTGTTGGTCAACAAAACAAATACTGATAAAATGCTGTTTGCCACCCTCTAATGTTATCTATTTGGAGGACCTGAGTATCTACAGAGCAAATATGATAGGCAAGAAATAAAAACTAAAATAAAGGAAACTTTGTTAAACAAGGTTTCTTTTTCTTTTTTCTTTAATGTTGAGAAATATTGATAAAGACTTGCAAGGTTTTCAAATGAAGTATATATTCTTTTCAAATGGAAAGAAAGACGTGAATGAATAATGAACAAGAACAGAGTAAAATATTGACACTAAAATTAGAACTGAGTTTTGATGTGATAATTAAACCAAAGTTTCTTTATAAAGTGAAATTGGAAAACATGAATGAATAATTCTGTGTTAAGTTTTGATAATTGTATCAATCTAAAGTTATATGTATGCACTAAACTTTGAAGTGTACTTGAATCTTTATATCTAAACATTATTTGATCCATTGAATATAACAGCGAAACTAGAGCAAAAGAGCAGGGCTTACGTATACCCCGGCCAGCACCACCACCTAATGATACTAAACTTTAAACATATACTGAAATTCATATATGATACCAATTTTAATGTCTGTGACCTTGTTGTTTGGTCAGCAGCAGAACGCAGAAGATTTCAACTAATCTGCTGCAACCTAGAAGTAAACCTACTAACATATCAGAAGGTTCCACCGAAGAATATGGAAATATAGAAACATAAAGAACATATAGCAGAATTTTGATGCAAACGTTTAAGTATGAGACCTTGACCATATACCACCAAGAGCATTCAAATGATGTTACCTCTTTCAACCTAGAAGTAAACCAAGCCACATATCAAACGCTCCACTGAAGAAGATGGGAAAAATAAGCAAAGAATATTTCTATAACGCCAAGACTTTAACACGAAAAAACCAAAGTATGTGACCTTGACCTTTATGTCAAAGCATGTATGGGGATGATAAAGAATAAAGTTTAAGACCAACACCTATTATCTTACCAAATATAAACCAAGCTGGATGGCATGAGAACTCAAAAATAAATGAATAAATAAAAAAATAACACACAATTTAAAATACATGAAAAAGTCTAACTCTGTAACCTTGACCTTTCGGTCACAGGCAAGTGTGGAGATGTTACAGAATAAAACTATGGACACGCCAAATACATGTATAAACCAAACTGATAAATGGGTTTGGGTGATATAAGATCTCCAAAACTTTCACACAAAGCTTTAAAAGTATACTCCCTCATTTTTCACCATCTCCAAAATAAACAATTTTACTAATTTCGATAGATAATATATAATCATATCTAAATCCATAGTAAAAGTTCAGAAAAAGTGTTTCAGTTTAATGCAGTCTATCTAAATGTAAATGAACACAGCCGTCAGCCAATAGGAGAGTCGATCCACGCCTTACGGTCATATGACGATACCTAGAGATTTTTCTTATTCGTGCACGCGCTGGTGACGTCAGAACAAAGTAATTCTATCCAGTGAGGCGATTTCGATAGCGGACCGCGATTCTACAAAAAATGTTTATCTTCTTGGAATAAATTACTTTTTGCAAAAATTGCCATTAGTATCTATTGTCAAATGTGTGAATATGCCAATTCGGGGTTACTGTGTAAATAGTACATGAAAAAGTTTTTGTAATCATAAACATGGGCGTTAATCTTGAACATGAAAATGTCCAAGTCCGTGACCTTAAACCTCTAGGTAACAGGCATGGGTGAGGATGGATCAAATCTACTATCAGGCCAAATATAAACCTAACCTTTAACGCAAAACTTTAACATGAACAAAAAAAAATCAAAGTCCATGAGCTTGACTTCTAGGTCACAGGCATGGGTTGGGGTGGTACAGAACAAAACGTTTGACCAACTTGCCAAATATAAACCCATTCAAACCAAGGGTTTTGGATAATATGAGATCTCAAAAACTTGAGCGCAAAACTTTAACCCAAAGGCTAACTTACGAGCGGACAGACAGACGAACGGCCATTGAACGAAACCTGTATATTCCCTCGTGATACTTCGGATGCCGGGGGTATAAAAATGCAAACGCGAAACACCTTTTAGGCCAACGGACGGACACACGGTGCTAGGTGTGTGCAACTATGGATACGCCTGGGGAACATCTTTACGAGAATTGAAACATCTTTTGGACCCAAGACTACAACTAGCTGACCATTAAGTGTACATGCAGCGCGACAGTACTATTACCTTGAATCAACTTAGGCATGCCCAGTGGACTATTCTGCCATTATCAAATGGATGATTACATTTGTCAATTAAGGGGTGTATGGGTTTAGTTAGTTTATGTCAAGAAGACATACCCATTTGACTTATGTAAACAGTGAAGACCCTGATCAGACGCCGAGTTACGTTATGCAGCGTCTGATCAGCCTCTGCACTATTTGTTTATGTCCCATTAATGGAAATGTTTGTGTTTATGAAGGTGTATAAGTATACCTCTATGTTTTTTACCACAGGTGAGGTATTATATGGGGTTGTTTGGATTTCCCACATGTCTATCTCGTCCTACCCGTCTCCCACTCTCTCTCTCTCTCTCTCTCTCTCTCTCTCTCTCTCTCTCTCTCTCTCTCTCTGGGATACTTCAAAACAGACTGAAATACTGCCTCATTTGACCGTTGGTTTAAACAATATTTTATTAATCAATTCACAGTGTATAATTTACAATTTAAAGTATCAGGATCTGACTGTTAGCTAAAAGCTTATAGTGGTCATCTCCCGAAAGTCATCATAAGTTCACATCATATATGAATGATTAACATGGTTACTATTATTGAACGCCAATAAGATGACGAAATGGTCATATTAAAGAGCCAGCTATAATGGACGACCATCGTTATAAAAACAACAACAACAACAAAAAAATACCTACAAAAAAAACAAACAAAAAAACACCTCCTATTAAGTACCTACATCAAAAGAGCCCGTGTAGCAAATTTCTAAGCTTGCATGTACCTGAAATATTGCGTATCTGCTGAACAGAGAAATTAATGTTCGTTACAAGTTGGTCGACCATCACATCCCCCACTGGACACACAACGTCGAGTCAACATTGAAACAACGTTGATTCAACTATGTGAAATTGAATCAACGTCGATTAAACGCCGACTCGTCACTGCGTGCCTGCTTGGAAGATATATCAAAGGAGCTAGGAGAAAACAAGAATGTTGACTGAACAACTCTACGAAATGAACTATGCCATGCAATCACCACCCTACAACCAAGCCAGTGAATAAGATTAAAACTGTTAGGCCTGTAAGAGGTGATTAATTGGAAAAACGTTTCGATTTGATAATAGAATCTTGAACTTTTAAGAAAAGCTATTTGTTTTCTCCGTCTCCGTCATTTGACCGCTAAACCCAATCTACCCAATTGGGAATAGTCCGATGTCATGTTTAAAACTTTCGGTATTGGGACGTTCTACCGATAAATACTGGCTAAAGATGGACAAGGACCTGCTGTGAATGAAGTAGGTGCGGGACATGTTTGTTTGTTTTTCTTTCTTTTATGTCCCTGAATCCAGCAGGGACCTTCCGACATTGGGGCACCCAACCGTTATTACTGACCAAAGATAGGCAAGGGCTTGTTGTGCTTGCAGCAGGTGCGGGATTTCTAATCCCTTTTACTCTTCTTGCAAGGACTAAAGTGCTGCCCCTGGGATTGGGAGCGCCGTTGTGTCCAATAGTATCAAAAACCAACCGTAACGCCACTTGTAATGCAGTTTATGGGCAACAACTCGACCCTCTGATTGTTACATAACCGTGCTTAATACTTTGATTGTTGTAGCGTTGTGTTTTTTCTTCGTTCAATTTCAAGAAAATTTGATATTTTAGCTGCGCAAGGTCCGTATTTTTGACTTGCTGCGTTTACGATTTTTAAACACGGTACATTTTATTATTATTATATTCACAATTATTATTATCATTATTATTAACTACTTACCAAAATAAAACCGATATTCCTTTCCTTATATTCAATGTATATTTTGACAAAATATGCTTTCTAGTGCCGAAAATCACATGTTGAAATTGAAAATAATATGCTTTATCATTATCTTTACTTTTTCCTAGATGTCTATTCTGCAATAATCACATTGTACAATATTTGAACGTTGAAATAATAATATCCATAAAATGATCTAACTGTTCGTATATTTGATATTTCTAAAATTTCAATTTGTTTTCAAGAAAAAATCACTTATATCTGACATCACTGGTATATTTACAATTCAACATTAATAACACAGTATCGCTGTATACTTTAAGTTGCTATAGGACTTTCAATGGATGAATTCATATCTTACAGTTGCAATTATAGATGAAATTATCATACGATGAAAAGCAATCTAACGGACTTCAAAATTACTGAATCAAATCGTGCTGTGGGTTTTAGGAATTTGAAATTATAAGTTATGGTAAAAAGACTTTCAAACTGAGCCACGGCTGGAGAAAAGGTACCCGATAGCATTTGCGAACAGTCAAGACTCCGATCAGCCTGCGCATCCGCGCAGTCTGATCAGGGTCTTATCTGTTCGTATCAATCTCAATGGATACTCTGGAATCAATGAAGTGAGGATCGAAGACTTGAAGCAGGCTAAACAGAGGCGCAGACTGATCTGAGATTGCGCATAAACTGAGAGCAATTTTCTCGTGGAGCAGCTACATTAATCGAAAATACATTAAGGTTTTTTTACTGTAAATAAAACAGCGTATCAGGAGGTTGGTCAAAATTGAGTTTTTAACATTTCGACAGCCCTTGTGCGTCATACATTTTGTAACACTGAAGTCATTCCAAGATTTTGTGATATAAACATTTTTAATTACTCACAGTGTTAACATTTTTTCGCAAAGCCATTTCGTTTTAGCTCAAGCCATGTAGTGAGTATTATATACAAATAAGTTCTCCGAAACTTCTGCACCTATGGTTCTCAAATTTCACAAGGAGCATAGCCAGACTGCAGGGTTTCAGAATTATAAAATTCAGTCAGGCTGAGAATCCAAGATGGCCATCGTTACTAAATTAGCAAAATAAAAAAGAACCACTGAAACAACTCAAGAGTAAACTAAAATAAGTAATAACAAAAAAAGCTATCTTCATCTGAACAACTTCGACAACTTAGTATATTTGGCTGAAAGCTGGCATGGAGCTTATATGGGACCTTGCTTTTCAAAACTGAAAAAAGTATGTGTGGCGAAATTAGGTCGCAGTGACCTTCTGTCTATTAACATGTCTGATTTGGCTCAAATGTCCAATTCTTAAGAAAACATGAACGGATTTTGGTCAAATTTGGTCAGAATGACCATATTTACATGTAGTTCCCTCAGACTTACACAACAAGAATTCCGCAGAATGCCGTGTCACAACACAGAGCTAAGCGCAAAAACTTGATAAAGTTTATGCCGCTGACGCCGCCGAAAAAGTAATGCATATGCTTCAGTTATTGCCTCTCCATGCGGCAATAGCAGACTGAAAGACCAAAGCAAAATAACGTGCAAAGTAAGTAACGTCCGAGGGGCGTTCCGGTTAGCTTTGCACGGGACCCTTTGTGTTCATACTGGACTAGTACAACTAAGGCGACTAACGACCAACGACTAAAGACTAACGATGGCGGATTGTCTGACAAGTTTGCGAAAACGAAATTCCCGACTTCAGAAACCTTTGGTGGCATATATAAGGTCCCTAAGTTCGTGAACAAAGTTTTCCAGTTTCTTTCTTGAATAGTAATCAAATAATAAACCACAATCCCTTCTTTTCAAATAAAGCAAAAAAAAAGAAAACGAGCTAGATCCGCCACGCTTTGTTATTTATTTAACCGTGTCCAATGACGTGTATTTCACCGTTGTGCATAGTTGTACATCTTTACTAAAATGAGTTGTTGTTATTCATTTGTGTGATTGATATTTGGGTGTAAAATGGCTGAACAAGCCAGTGGGACAAGCATGAGTAGGATGAAAATTCGAGTGGAAAAGTCCTCCGAGGGCGAGAAAGCCTCGGAGTGTTTTCTACCTCTAGTGGGTTAACTGGGCGGTCGGGTCGGACGATGGTTATGGGTAGCTTTGAGTACTGGTGCGTCCTACTTATTTTGATTATTTTGGGGCAAGGACTGGCAGTGCTTGCTATCTTGCAGTAGATACGGGAAGGGTTCTCTCATCTGTCCTTTCTCCTTTCTCGCCTACTCTCTGGGAGACGGCTCAATATAGACTGAAATACTATCTCAAAGGGCCGTTAAAACCTAAACGACCAAACAACTAATTACCTGCCGCTGTCATTGTCGTAAACAAAAACTTTTTTTTAAAAAAATCCTACAACTACATATAGTATCCTGGTTCAATGGTATGAGAGTCGGACCTGTATATGGGCTCCGGCTGAAAGCAAATATTTTCAAACATCTTAACGCGTAACAGCTCATTATTTTCCTTCTCTCTCTCTCTCTCCCCCCCCCCCCCCCCCCCCCCCCCCCCACAAAAAAAAAAAAAAAAAAGTAAAACGAAATTATCAATGAAATGGTTTCATTAGTTTTCATCACCTCCAGAGCTTTCAATTTTTCTCATTGTTTTGCAAAATTTCGTAGCATACGGTGCAAATCGGATATTTTGCCAATTCTAGTAAGCTCCTAACAGTGTAGAGCCTATATAAATATACTGCGATAGTGACCTAGCATACACATTTTCCCCAATGCCTCCAAAAACGGGTCCTTCCCAGCGGCTCCGCGGAACGAATCCATAATAGATCCGTCTGGGTGCCTGAGTCCGTCTGTCATCTGTGTCAAATTCAAAGATAGTGTGCACGTTGTTCCTGGGATCGGTATCCGACCTAGCCGCCCCAAAACGTGCCTGAGTACGATCGATTGATTGGGGCCTCGGTTTAAATTATTATCTGGAATAGAAGAAGAGCGAAACGTCGAAATATATGACAAGAACGCTCATACGAACGGCTAAGCAATGCTTTTGTGTAAAGCGCTCAGTGGACTTACAAGACCAGCACCACTATCCGAGGTATAGGTCCAAATGCAACATAATTGCATGTAAACACTTCGGAGAAAGCTTCATAATAGAATAGAATGACGACATTAGGAGAATAAGTTGCAGAGTTCTAGATGCGAGTGGGCACTGGGTGACAAGTTTTGTCAGATCTGCTTAGAAACCCCTCATCCGAACCGCCTCAACGAGGCTGGATGAGGGACAACAAGCCTGTCAGTTCATCTGCCGTCACACTGTGTCTGGGCAGGCTTAGACATACTAAGCCGTTAACCTGGTTACCAATACTGAGTGCACATACTTCCGCCGGTAACAGACAACTACCCTTGCCGGCGGCCCGCTAGCGTAGTCGGCAGTGCGTCAGACTGCAGGTCAAGGGGTCCTGAGATCGATTCCCAGACAGGCCACATAACGCTCGTGAAGATTGATCATGAAATATTTTCTACGGTCAATCTTTCCCTTCTGCTGATTCAAGAAGGGCAGTTGTCAGTTACTGGTGAAAGTATATGCACTAAGTACTGGTTATACGTATTAGAGGTCTGTTTAAAATCTTAAAGAGCTTCTTCGAGAGCAGAACACACATTCGAAAGAAGGAACATGGACCATACCATGGAACAGTGTCAAGGAACAGTTTGAGTAGGTTAACTGACCGCCTCGACATGACCTTAGCTGTTTACTGGGCCGTAAATACTCAACAAAACAAACAAACTCACAACTGCCCTTAAGTCAGCGGAAGGGAGCGAATGAGCGTAGAAAATATTTCATGATCAATCTTCACGACTGTTCAGAGGCCGGGCTGGGAATCAAACTCGCGACCGCTTGATCTGCAGACCGACGTGCTGCTGACTGTGCTAGACGGCTCGGTAGGACACATGTCAAATTATGAGGGTACCGAACTCTCTGGATAGGGTAAAGGTGATTTCTAGAATCTCCATGTGTAACGCCTTTCGTGCCTGAACTGGTCCTCCATGTGTGAACGAGACCTTGGCATGTAAATGGGCGGGTCATCAATGAAAACAACAACAACAAAAAAACAACAACTGAGTTGAATCTCCTCCACTGACCGGGTCCTCCATGGGCGGAAAGGATTCACCACGTGTGAACGAAACCGTTATTGGTGAACCAAACAAGAAGATGTAAAATTGACCTGCACGTGTGAACATGTATTCTACGTCTGACAGGGCCTCCATGTATGAACATTTCTGCTTGTTAGAATGGCTTCTCCAGGTGTGGACGAGATCCCCACATATAAACGGGACGGGACGTGTGAACGAGATAGGTACATATGTACGTATGAACGGGACACCCACCTGTGAAAAGGTGCTGCACGCTAGATGGAGACGTTCGCGGGTCCTGTATTTTTCAAAGATCCAGCACGTAAAACGGGACTTGCAATCTGATTATCCAAGTATGCAAGGGATCGCCACAGGCGAACGGACAATCCACGGTTGAACGGGCTCTGCGCCTGTGAAGTGTAAACGGGACCTCCACGTGTTAACGGGATCCGCATGTGAGAAAGGAACCTTCATTTGTGAACGGGTCCTCCATATGTGATCAGGAACTGCATTTGCGAACAGGACCGCCACCTGTAAATGGATCTTCCACGAGTGACCTCCACATGTGTATTGGACCGCTAAATGTGAACGGGGCCTGCACAAGTGAACGACATCTGCAAGGCTGTACCTGCGACAGGGAACTACATATGCGAACGGGATGTCCATATGGGAACGGAGCTTGCATTTTTCAACGGGTCCTCTACGTGTTAATGGGACTGTCCATGTGTGAACGAAACGTGAATGTATGAACAGGACCTTATTCCGATGTAACATTTAGCCGCAGATGCGCAATACGTGAATATTATACAAGTTTCTATCACAAATATGTTTGGACTGTATTGACAAGTTTCAAGGAAACATAGCGAGTTGCGACTCTAGACTGACCCTAGATGAATCCTCCCTCCCAAGGAAAAAATGCTATACAAGATTCTATCATAAATATGTTTGGACTGTATTGACAGGTTTCAAGGAAACAAAGCGAGTTGCGACTCTAGACTAACCCTAGATAAATAAAATAAAATTCACGTGTCTTGTCTAAGTAATGCAGAAGACAACTTTTAAAGGAAGGGACCATTTGCCTTTTAAAATTGTCCAGGGGTAGCAAGTTTTTCATTTTAAAATGGTTCCTAACTGGCTAAGTAATGACTTTCATCAGACTGCCACTGTTTGGTGTGATGGACTTTCGAATAGGGACAAACTACATCTTTAAGACTAAAATGCTTGCAACAGATCGGCGCGGAGAGTTGGGGAGGGCGGAGGGGTTGGGGGTCCTGTGGGATTATTATTTTCTCTGCCTCGTCTTTGTCTCAACCCTATCTTTCCTTTCTACTATCGCGTTGTGACACGGTGAGACGTAACTCAAATATTATTACTCAGTAAAACAAACAACAAATCATCAAACCAAATGCCGATTCAAGTATTAGCTTCAAGCAAGTTATATTTTAGGTTTTCATTATTTACTGTCACTCAACGTTCAGGACCGCCGTGCAGTGCAAAGTTAATGTTGACGTCGGCTTAACGAAAGCATTCGTAAATCGAATAATCTATCTATCACATTTTGAAGTCATACAGGCAACAGCTCTAGCAAAAGAGAGAGCAGTTATCGCTTTGGGCTCGGCCATGTCGTGACGTTACACTTGAACGTTTTGAAGTTGGAGTGATAGAAGTTACGTTTAACAAATAAGAGTCAATGTCTACCCTAAGGTGAATGGGTATTATTTCAAAGGAAACAACTCTGCCATTTTCAGTTTTTGCCTCCCTTTTCAACGAGAGTCAAGTGTTAAACAGAATAACTGCCCCCCCCCCCTCCCTAGAAAAGTTCTTCCTTTAAGCGTAGACCCCATTTTAATGGAATTTATCTTCCAGGAAAGCAAATAGGAAGTCACTAACATTGTTGTTGTTTCCCTATCCAAAAATGGCGGAAAACATCGACGTGTACTCTTTTACCTAAATATTTTTTTTCAGGTGACCTTTAGCCTTTCTTACTTATTGTTGAGGATTGGGGAAATGTTGAGTACAAGTTCTAAACATAATTCACACTGAGGTTCAAACTTTCCACGCGTCTCGTATTGTTACAAAAAGTCCAGGCTTCCACTCGTCTCTGTAGGCCTCGTTTTAATTTAGCCACGTACCTAAATGTTGGGCCACTGCTGGTGTAATATTAAAATTTGAACCTGTTGAAAAACTGACCCAACTGGCCACTTTTCAATGTTGAATATCGACCCATAGAGCATTTTTCAGTGTTGAAAATTGACCTGGGTCAAGTTTCAACATTGAGAATTAACGCGTGGGGTCATGTTTTCACGGGGTCAAAATTTAATGTTATCCGGCTCAAGAACCTCGGGGCGAATACCCCATCATTTAAAGTTTACATTGTAGTATACAAATCAGTTTTCCCGATTCAATATGATTTATATTTGATGTGACGCAAAGGATGTAAATTTCTATCAGGTTTGGCAACGTCGAAATCTACAGTCACATTGGACGCTTCAATGGATATATATATATAGCCGTTCACTATTCAGAACAGTGAGTTTAGTCTTTAGTCAATAGCCGATAGCAGCGTTAGTTGTACTTGTCCACTTCCATGAACTTCGGAAAAATGGAATTAACCTCTTATAATATCATTCAATTTTAAAATTATTTTAGCATCATTTTCGATTTTTAAGTGCAACACAATGAAAAGCTGTCACTAACCGACAGGTAAGCCGCTTCCGTTAAACGGCCGTCGCCATGACATGACGATTTTTGTTTACGTGTGACGTTGCGTACCAACGGCGTCGCGTGACCGACTGTTGTTCATGGAAGTATGAACCCTGTTTCTCCGAAATAGGTTCATCTAAGGAAAATCAAAGAGAATGTGAGAATTATTGATCTATGAAACCACGCACATAATATCAGAAAATTAGGAGCGCAAGAACATGATCATGATGACAGCAATTTACATGGTTAAACTTAGGTCAGGCATTAAAATAATACTCTGTTTAGACGATACCTTTTTCGATTCGGAAATAAGGTAATCCGAAGCGAACCCACTTGTCTGTTTAGACTATACCGTTTTCGATTCGGTGCAAGTAACTTCGCAGTAAAGTAAATGCAGCATGCTCAAATGTTAACATGACCTAAACATGCCCGAGGTCGGTACAAAAATAAAATTTTAATGCGGATTCGCTTCGGTTTGCTGTTTAGACACGACTTTTAATCCGAAGTAAAAGTTAATTCGGTTTCGATCCAATGTACTCTGTAGGATTAGTTTACTTCGAATTAGTTTTTAATTCGAATTAGATTTGTTAGTGTAAACAGTTAATTCGAAGCGAATTCGGATTCGATTCGGATTAAAACTCTAGTCTAAACAGGGTATAAGTTACTGTCTTCACTATTTGGCTTATCGAAACATCCTGTTCCCCATTCTGTCAAGGCTGCCAGACGTTTGTCAATAATAATCTGAGCCGCGACACGACAAAACCAACAAAGTGGCATGTGCGCCATGCGAAGACTCGGATCATCCTGGGCATCCGCCAAGTCTGATCAGAGTCTTCCCAGTATGCTTAAATATGCCGTATATGGCTGACTCTAAAAAAAAGACAATGGTGCCAAGATTGAAGAAACTAAAACTTGTTGCAAAAAAGACAATTCGTTCGTATAGGATAGCGGCTTCCGAGATTCATTAGATCTTTTGGAAGAATAAGGACTTCATACAGAAATGCCTACATTTGTATGTAAAGGCGAAAACCAGCATAGTGTGGTGAAGGAAAACGCTCATGATTTATGACCAAAGTTAGCCGCAAATAGCAGAATTAAGCAAGGGCGATATTTAGAAAAAAAGACTACCAAATTCTCAGTTACCGTTTATCGGCGCTGGGGTAAAAATCGTATGTGCCATATGCAGAAAAAATATCGACCGCCTCTTTATTCTGCAAATACTGACAACACTGAGCATCTATAACTTGCTGCAAAAATAATAGGCATGTCTTTTCCACAAAACGAGTTGGCAGCAAAGGTTGCGCGAGTCTCTTGACAAGAGAAACGAAATGGGAAAACTGGATGGAACAGCTGTCACTGCCTTTAGTAAACGAGCAAACGCTACGAGATATTACTCTTGGTGTACCCCAATTAAACCTGGAAAATACACAAGAGCACCTTGATACGGAGGGAAATTGTGAAATTGATGGAAATAGCGAATTATCGGGTATATTACATGAGGATACACCATTTCCGTAAAATATCAGATCCGGATTGAACATAAAACTGAGAAGTATTGTGAACGTTAGGTTGGTGTTCGTGTTGTTGGTACTTGTGCTCATCTAGCAAGGGGTCTGTGATATTTTGGGTATGCAATGTCGAATGACTCCTCAGCCTGAGAGCTACAATAGATTGGAGCCTATTATAGCCAGGTACCGGAACAAGAGACACTCGAAGTGTATGATACAGAGGACAGTTCGGGTGAGAAATAGCAAGATGGATAGAAGAGCTTTCCTGATAATGGTAGTTTCATTTTTTCCCGGAAATAAAACCATTTATTGCATGACATCTTAAACATAATGGTGTGAGACGTAACAGTCTTCCCGTACTATGATTACCCAAATTATTTCTTCATAGTATTATAGAACCAGTAGAGGGAAATAATGACACTGTGAAACTAATCTGGAAGACTGTTTTCACCATTTGTATTGCTTTGTATGGCATTTGTTCGTGCTAGGAATAGCAGATACAAATGCATTTCAGTCAGTCTTCGTTCATCAGTTTTCCAAGTCTCTGAAGGATCATGGTAACAGCAAAGGGTTGGTCAGACTGCATGAACGCGTAGTCTGGTTTAAGTTTGCCTAGTCGCACATGCCATCTTATTGGGATGTCATATAGATTTAGTGGTGGTGGTCATACAGTTTCTTTGGCAAACACCTGCATTTACACCGAGAAAAATATCTGATAGGTTAATCTTTGAAACCTTTATATTAGAAAAATCTGTCCGTTTCAAAGGCCCAATTGCTCTATCAGCATGAAACAATTTATCGTGAGGTATCGCTGCAAGCTTCTCACAACAGTTTCGTCATTGATTATGATCGTGATTGGCTGGCTTTGAAAAATCAAAAGATCCACGAGTTTTTCATAAAAATGATTTAAAAAAAATAACTAGGTCATTTTAGTTGCCATTTCACAAGCTTTCTTACATGGTGAAAACACAAGGTACAGGAGATAAAAACACAAGGTACAGGTAATTAACAGTTGATAAAATACAATGTACAAAAATGTAAGGCAAGGATCCCATTGATTGTGCCACTGTTGCATTATTTCATTGCTTAACGGGAACCAGAGACAAAAACCATAGCCTATTTTTATGGAGAGACTTATCGTTTTTTCAAAATACCTTGTTTCTTCTTTTTTTTGCCAGTTATATGATACAAAAAGCACACCAACCGACATATTATCATCAATTCTGAAGGCTGTACAGGTTTTATAATGATTTGTATTTCGACGATTTTTACCACTTCTAGGAATATGGAGACTGGTTTAAACAATTGGCATGTCTGTGATTGTGTCAACATTTTATTAGCCATTGAATTCATGCGCGATTGTTGTATTTTAGTAACGGGTGTGCGATTGTTGTATTTTAGTAACGGATGTGTAAACTATGTAACAGACTGATTTTAGCAATAATTGTGTTTGTAGTAGAATCATTTATGTTGTAAGCAACACGTGTTGTGTATGTGGGTCACGTGTGTGATGTGGGTTTCGACAGCATTGCAGGAAGCAGTGGTTCTGTGTATGATTATGACCACATAAACTTTATTAAGCTACGGCTACGTAAATGAGTGCGACATTTTATGACTGATTGTTTTGGGTTTAACGGCCCTTTGAGACAGTATTTCAGTATATATCGGGCCGTCTCCCAGAGAGAGGGAGAAAGAAGAGAAACGATAGACGAGAGAAAAATGTCCAAACAACCCCCACCCGCACTGCAAGCACAGAAGGCCCTTGCCCTACCGTATTTCAAATCAGTAGGACGCCCCGGCACTGGAAGTTATACACAGCACCATCGCACCCCCGACCACCCCGCGACATTTTATGAAGCAACAGTAGCGTAAACTATGTGATTATGAAAACCTTTGATCAAGGTGTTTGTGTTTGATCCTGTGATAATATTGTATAAAGCAGTGTTTGTGCGTGTGATTGTTGCAAATTGCATTTAGCAACAATTGAACAATTGTGTATAAGACTGTGATGAAATACCAAGAGGCGGCTATATATGTGTGTCATACAACATTGTGTGTGCTTAAAGGCCCTATTAATCTATCAGCGAAAAATATATTGAGCAAAATTGAAAAATCCCACATTATAGATGACAGTTTGTAACTAATACAATGATACTTTTTTGACAGGATATAAACATTTTAGTCGTGCAAACCATTCAGTAAGAGAATTTCTGTAAAATTCTGATTCCGATACTCTTCATGACTGAGTTATCTTACTTTATTCAGTTTTAGCATTTTTTTGTAACAGACAAATTATGCGCATGCCCAGATGCTCATTTCTTTACTGATCTAAAGCATTACACCCAGAGTGATAGAAAAAGCAAGAAATAACTCACAATTGCTATTTAGACAAACTAGGAAATCGAAGCTTTATTTTTTTATTTTTAAGAAGTACAATTGTTCTCCCTTTGCATTAAAAATATGGCAAATTCTAATTTTCGATTGTTCTTTTGGCTTATCACTTTTCTGAGCAACTTTTTTCTCGTTTTTGTAGTGCAATAAATCATACACTTTACCTATCGTTAATTTCAAGTAATATCGTGACAATATGTGAGGAAACCTTAAAGGCCCCATTGCTCTATCAGCATGAAATATTTTATCGTGAGGTATCGCTGCAAACTTCTCACTACACTTTCGCCATTGATTATTATCGTGATTGGTCGGCTTTGAAAAATCAAAACGTCATTGAGTTTACCATAAAATAGATTTGAAAAAATAACTAGGTCATTTTAGTTGCCAACCAAAATGACCTACTTTCGATTTCACAAGCTTTATTTCACGATAAAAATACAACGTACAGGCGTTTAACAGGTGATAAAAATACAATGTACAAAAAAATTAGGCAAGGATCCCATTGATTGTGCCACTGTTGCATTATTGCATTGCTTAACGGGGAACCAGAGACGAAACACGTATTTTTATGGAGAGACATTTTTTTTTGAAAATACCTTGTCCCTTCTTTTTTACCAGTTATATGCTACAAAAAAGCACATCAACCGACATATTTTCATCAATTCTGAAGGCTGTACAGGTTGCATAATGATTTGTATTTTGACATTTTTACCTTTGATAGGACTATGTAGACTTTAAAGTCTGCATAGTCCTACCAATGATAAAAATCGTCAAAATACAAATCATTATGAAACCTGTACAGCCTTCAGAATTAATGAAAATATTTCGGTTGACGTGCTTTTTTGTACCATATAACTGGCAAAAGAGAAGGAGCAAGGTATTTTGGAAAATGATGAGTTTCTCAATAAAAATACGGTTTTCGTCTCTGGTTCCCCGTTAAGCAATGAAATTATGCAACCGCGGCATAATCAATGGGACCCTTGCTTAACTTTTTTTGTACGTTGTATTTTTATCAATTGTAAAACGCCTGTACCTTGTATTTTTATCTCTTGTACCTTGTGTTTTTCCCATGAAATATAGCTTGCGAAATCGAAAGTAGGTCATTTTAGTTGCCAACTAAAATGACCTAGGTATTTTTTTCAAATCTATTTTATGGTAAAATCAAAGACGTTTTGATTTTTCAAAGCCGGCCAATCACGATAACATTCAATGGCGAAACTGTAGTGAGAAGTTTGCAGCGATACTTCACGACAAAATATTTCATACTGATAGAGCTATGGGGCCTTTAAGTTGGCAACTTAAATGACCTACTTTCGATTTTATTAAGGTGAATAAAATGGTAAAAATACAATGTACAGGCGCGGAGCCCAAGTCACTATCCCGCCTATGTTTATACAACGTTGCTGGGCAAGGAGCCAGAAAAGGAAATTGTATTTCGTGGAGCGATTTGTTATTTTGCAAGAACTTGTTTTCTCTACCTTCTTCCAGTATTGTAACTCAATATATGCATATCAACCAACATTTTATCACCAAATGTGAAGGTTGAGCCAGTTTTACATTGATTTGAGTTTAGATGTTTTAAAGGTAGGTTCCTGTACTTTGGAATGCATCATAATTTTGATGATTTTTCATCCAAGTTGTTGGAAAGCACTTTTAAAAGGGAATGAATAAGTTTCACTAAAAAGTATAAATCAAAAAAATATTAGAAAAGTTGTTTAGCAAGGGATTTCCTAACTCTGCTTCGCACACCAGTTAGCGCTATTTTTAGTTCGCGCCAAAAATAGATAACGCAGCTGACGTCATGCTGCATTGCATTTCGGGATAGTTTTAACCCATCCGCCATGCCAGGACCTCTAGGGGAGCTCAGGACAAGGGAAAATTGACCTTTGGAGAATGGCATCAGAAATTGCGCACTTAAAGACATAATATACAGTTATTTTTAGAACTGGAATTCCAACGAAAGAAAATAAACCAAAGGGGAAAACGACTATTTTCTTCAACATCTGACGAGCTTCTCAGTAGCAACAAATTCAGAAAAATA
Source organism: Ctena decussata (assembly GCA_963989385.1). NCBI lineage: Eukaryota > Metazoa > Mollusca > Bivalvia > Lucinida > Lucinidae > Ctena > Ctena decussata. Next base: position 116,832,334 of record OZ022499.1, on the reverse strand, counting down.
AGAGAATTCAATACTGCTCAGAAAAAGACGAAATTATTTTGTGGACATAATTGTTATCGCTGGTCCAGGAACCTACCTTTAACCACTGATAGGACTATGGAGACTTTAATATTAATTTCAAGGCTGCATATGCCCCTGGCATCAGATTGAGCAGTTCTTGATTTTCACAAAACTAGGCTCAAAGATCCCAAAGGAAATAGAAGACCATAGGCCAGATGGCACCCGACGTTTGGCTTAAGTTAAAACATCTGAAATCGCATGCTCATCAAATGATGGTCATATCTAATCTGGAAAATTTATAATCAATCCGGTAAAAAAAGTGGCAGATGGTGTGAACACAATGTTTAAGGCAGCAAGGGCCATAGTCCAATTAAAAGTCCAAAACCACGTACGACACCTTATTTAACAAAGACAACCTACGTAAAGTAAAATCAATCCCGTGAAAGATGGAGCTGCAATACAGGAATTTCTACGGCGGACATAAACGAAAAAAACTGTTAGCAATGGATACAGTATTACTTAAGCATCATCAGAATGATCGACATATCGGATACTTATTGTTGACCAAAATCATCTTTTTAGGTAAAAGGGAAAGGGCACAACTCTCTCCAAAGTAATACAACAAAACATCCAAAATCGCATGCGCATCTTCAAATCATGACAAAACAACTTGTAAAATTTCAAATTAATTAGAGGGAAGATGTGGCAGGAGGTGCGGACACTGGGTCTAAGACGGCAAGGACCATAACTCCGCCAGATACTTCCCAGTCATAATCCGAAACCATATGCACATCTTCATGATATGAAGATGTGCATATGGTTTCGGATTTTGACTGGGCAGTATATTCCACAACAAAGATATTCCACATCATATTAAATTCTAAAGAAAGATGCTGGAGGTGCTGCTTAGACAAGATTTCGGACGAACGAAAGGACGTAATAGATTTGACGCACGCACTAACAGACACACTGACGAGGGTCATTTCTACAGTACCCTTTCGCCTACGTCGAGACACAATAAAAAATAAACCTACACTCTGATGAAGTACGGCGAGACCTTTTTACAGCCACAACACCAGCTGCAGTGAAGATAAATAAAACTCTATAAAGTGTGGGGGGGGGGGGGGGGGGGGGGGGTCTGAATAAGGTCCGTTTCCTGCCCCCTATCAAAGTGGCTATTTTTTTGCCGATTAGTGGTATCATGAATCTACTTTATCACAGCATATGCCGTTTTGGTGGGAAGGCGGCTATTTTCCGAGAAATAAGCACTTTAAAGTGGGTGGGGTAATCACACATGTCAAATTGACATATGCTCACTTAAAATCAATGCTGTTCACTAGTGGCCCTTGGGTAGTTGGTTAGGGCAGTGTCTAAAGTTATAACATATGCCAATTTGACATTTATGATTACCCCGCCCACTTTAAAATGCTTACTTCTCAGAAAATAGCTGCCTCCCCACCAAACGGCATATGCAGAAAGTAGACTCATGATACCACTTATCAGCAAAAAATAAGCCACTTTGATCGAGGTCAGAAAACAGGCCTTATCCAGACCCCACTTTGCCATTGGATAGAAGAACGAACATTTGAGTCACGGTTTTAATAACAGCAATGATTTTAAGGCCCCATTGCTCGATCAGCATGAAATATTTTATCGTGAGGTATCGCTGCAAACTTCTCACTACAGTTTCGCCATTGATTATTATCGTGACTGGTCGGCATTACAATTCAAAACGTCCTTGAGTTTACTATAACAAGCTAGTTCTGACGAAATGCCGTCAGAGAAGTCAAGCCACATTGTGACAGTCCATCTCTGGGACGACATTTATGTATCAGCAATGTAAACATTGCACTGCTTGGAGTATTATTATGAGATTATGTACTACTTGTCAAAAATTAGAAGACGAGTTTCATTTTGTTCTAGAATGTATTAGGTATAATGACTTAAGAAATTTGTATATTGCGCGTTACTATCGTCTCAGACCCAATATGTATAAGTTAGTGGAACTTTTTTCTTCAGATAATAAAAAATGTTTAAGAAATTTGTCGATATATGTATTTAAAGCTTTTAAACGGCGTGAACAATTCGTTTTTGTTTGAAGTATTTAATAGACAAACAACTTTTGTACCTTCTCCATATGTATCAATTTGAAATTAACTATGATGCTATTAAGATTTTCTAATTTTATTAAGATATGTCTGGTTAAAACTTATTATGTGTATCCCAGTGGGCACGGCATCGAACGGCACTGCATCGATGTTGTTTCAACGTCAAAACGTTGAATTAGCGTCGATTCAGTGTTAGTTTTTGGCAATGTGTGCCTGCTGGTATGACTTTGTAAGTTTGTTGTGCGTGAATTTCAGTCAATTTTATGTGGCAATATTTCAACTGATTATTGTTTATCAGTCCCCTATCACATATTTGCTTGATGTTTGTTGTGTATATGTTGTAACAGATGGGCCAGTTGGCCTAGTGTTGTATAATAAATTCCTAGTATTCTTACAGATGAAGTTGTTAGATTTCAGAGAGCTAATACTTGTTTCAGTCGAGACAAATACTTACGTCCTTTATTATTATTATTTATTTTGGTCTATTGATGGGGATTTTATGGCCAAAATTTTCAGATTTTGGCCACATTCTAAAAACTATAATGCAGTAAACTGAATTGTTATAAATATATTAACTGTATAAAAGTACCAAAAAATGCGAAATCAGTGGACATTGAAATATGGGTCAAAATAACAGATGAAGTTGTTAGATTTCAGAGAGCTAATACTTGTTTCAGTCGAGACAAATACTTACGTACTTTATTATTATTATTTATTTTGGTCTATTGATGGGGATTTTATGGCCAAAATTTTCAGATTTTGGCCACATTCTAAAAACTATAATGCAGTAAACTGAATTGTTATAAATATATTAACTGTATAAAAGTACCAAAAAATGCGAAATCAGTGGACATTGAAATATGGGTCAAAATAACCTGGTAATATCGGTAATTGCACATTGCTGATGTACTAAAGTATCAAGTTGCTACCGTAACAGGCAATCTATTCATCTATCTCAAAAATCTATACCCGAGTCTAACAAGATTGGGGATGTACATACGCACACGATCAAGTGCACATACGCAGACCATCTGAATACTGTATACAGTGACTAACTAGAATTAACTAACTAGAACTAACTGTATACAGTGACTAACTTGAATTTTAGGATAATCAGGCACTAGAGGCACGTAGCAATTAGCAAATAAGCAATTAGCTTATTAGATAATGGACGTTAATCATTCTCTTGTAGTACCACTCTGTCTTTAGACAAAAAAATGCAGAATTTCCGGATATTTCCATGTGCACCTGGGTGGCACGGAATATGCCTAATATGTTTTAAGCATTTGATCAGAACACAGGAATTTGACATTTTAGTTTGAGTTTCATATGAAAATTTCATCAAAATGACGTACAGCAGAAAATGATCGTCTAAACACTTCTTAAAAGTTGCGTACAGAGGAAAGGGTATTTATATTTTAAAACTTCACCGCAAAGGATGGGGTATGATACCCAGATCAAATCAGATTTCCTGTACAGCACAGGCACTTGTTTCTCTAGAGAGTAAGGGCATTTTGTGTTGCAAGAGAGGCAATAATAGTGGGGATCTGTTTATATGAAACAAGTGCTGTACAGGTAAAACTATGAAAAAAAAATCAATCAGTTGACTAGACATGCATTTTCTTTTAGGAGCTACTAAAGGGTATCGTGTATGTTATTCTTCTGCACAATAATAGTATATGGCTCAAATAATGATTTTCGCCAAATAAGCACTTCATGTTAAACCCCCAAAAATGGAGTATCTGTGTTGGAAAACCATATTTATTTATATACATATATAGTTCGTTTCGGTAAAACACGTGCATTCTGGTGCGTTCCCGTATTTTCGTGTTTTTTACATATTTTGTTAGTGTGATTTGACATAGCGTATTATATCTCATTTGTCTTCATCTTTTAATAGACGCACATTCTACCGCTAAGAGGGCATTTATGGGATTTTAACTACCAACGCGGGTATTCTATCGCTGGTACGGATTACACATTTTACCTACTTTGAATTCGACTTTTTGTGTTTATAGTCTCAACTAGATCAGACTTACGTATTTTCTTAGTGGGTTTGAAATGATTAGTCCTATATGTAACTATTTCAATGCCTTAACATTATTTATTTGGCTGCTACATACATGCTCAGCCATTCATAAAATTCCAATGCGGTTTACGCGGATGCGGGTGCGGGTTACACTTCTTATCTATTCTCCATTCTCCGTCCGGTATTTCTACGGACCGAATCCAAAGTACTCATTTCCTTTAATACTTGCGCATCTAGATCTAGTCCCACGTTTCAATTAATAATTGTTATCTACATGAGACTGTTAACAGACATGTTTTAAGTTTTCTTTCTCGTATAATCTATTCTTTATTCATCAGTAAGCAATTAAAACACAAAAAGCATCACATAAAAAACTTGGACTCATATTAATATATAGTCAAATTTAAAGAGTAACTACACTTCAGGAACTGACTGAATCAGATCCCAAACCCTATCCCCAACATCAAAGGGAAAGATTGAAAGACATCCCAACAAACAATAAATTACAAGTGATAAGCCGAGTCAGCAGCTCTTTCCCATAGATGGCAACTCGGCTATCTTCATTGAACTAAATAATTTAGACCAACAGACGGGTTACAACGGACTAAGCAAATTATATGAAAAACATTTAACAACTATTTTTACCAATTTTCTATTTTTATGATAGAAGGATTAAACTGAGAACACAATAAATTAAACAGCACCGAACATAAAACAAATGCAACCGCAACAAAAGTACCGCCTTGGGACGGTCAGTAATAACTACTGGGGGGTTTAAACCGATTTTACTGGGCCCAAACCTTCACCCTCACCCTCCGCTGCGGTGCACACAATTAGTTTGAAGTTCGGTTCGTATGGAGGTCCCCTAACTCATCAGAGAGTCATCACGGTCAACATTTAAGATCAAGAAAAGACCGTGATGAAGCAAGGATGAGGACTCGACAGCCAAAACGTGTTGAGACACCCGGAGGTCCCTGGGGCGTCAGCAACACCACTGGAGTACTGGAGCAAAAGAAGACCACCAGTTGAACCCCGGTGGGCCAAGAAACAGACAAACATCCGGCCTCAACCAACTAATATATAGCTTTATGTAGGGTATGAAGTATGAGGGTATGAGTTTCATGAAATTCGCGGCTGACGAAAAATAGAAAAAAATCATCCCTAAAGTGCTTACAGCGAACTCTTATCGATTGTGCTGATTAATAAAATGCTAGAGACTAAGAATTTTGCTGCGATCGGATGTCATTTAATTCCATTTATTGACTTTCATTCAATCAAATTCTGCCAGACTATTGTACGCATTACCGATTGTAACTAGTATTCGGCGTAGTGCAAATAAACATGACGGGACGACGCAGACCTAAGTTTTATGCTGTCACACGGGGCAAGGATGATGTGTGTGGCATTTTTACAAACTGGAATGACTGTAGCCCATTTGTCACTGGTGTGAAAAAAGTAATTTACCAAGGTTATACAACATTGAGCCAGGCCAAAATTGTTTTGATACAAGGTGGCTATGAACCGAAGGTTTATAAGGATGGGGTCTGGTTATCATGCCAACAGTTTGAAGAGGAATCTGTTACCAATCCATCATATGACGAGGACTCGTCTCACAGTATTTCGGATGAGGAAAATTTAGAATTGCCAGCTGACAGCGCTAACATTACTTGTGGGGATTTCGATTTATCACAAGAAATCGAAGAGTCGATTGACCTTGATGAGACAATCTTAAAAGCACCAATAGACAGAGAAAAAGACATATATACAGCAAATAGTTCGCCGGGTACCGTTGATTTGACCAGAGATAGTTGCAGTACGTGTGGAGAAAAAAAATCACAATTTATGCTACAATGTGATGAGTGTCAAGAATTTATCCATTACAATTGCACCCTATTACCTAGTTATGAATTGGCTAAGTATATGAAGACAAAAAGCAAAAAAATTATGTGCTCTTCTTGTTGTGAAAATGACACAAAGTTAGCCAAGTTAATGGATGAAATTAGTAAGCAGCCTGGAAATGTATCAAACAATAATGACAGTTACCAGAGTGCATCATTAATTAGAAATGAACTTGAAGAATTTAAAAACACCACTATGAGATCAATGGAGATGAAATTTACGGAAGCTCTGGCAAAAATTAACACTAATACGGTTATCGATGAATTAGAAAATATAAAAGACAAAACAAGGAAGGTGCTTGAAAACCAAAACAAACTGACCAATGTCCTATTATCGCCTAAGGACTCAAGTTATGAAGCTGGAAAGGCAGAAAAGACCATTAAGTTGTTAGAGAAAGAAAACACAACATTACAGGCCAGCTTAACGGCCAAGATAGCATCACTTGAGGACCATGGGCATAGAGTTCAATCTCTAAAAGATGAGAATGCTGAACTTAAGCTGCAAATAAGTACATTGAAATTAGAGAAACAAAAGTTGCAACATTCAGCTGACTTTGAAAAACAAAGACGGTCAGACTATGGTAGGGAGTTAGAACTTAAACATGATAGCCTGGTTGAGTGCAGAAACACACTCAGTGAATATGAAGATAAATGCAGATCGTTGCAAAGAGAGATAAATAAAGCACAAGATGAAATTTTAGGTTTAAAATCACAAGTTGGGACAGATTACATGAATCCCGAGTGGTCATCTGTTAACAGTAATATTAGTAGGCATGAGGGTATAATCCGTCGCTCCCCAGAAAGGCCAAAGAAGCCCTTAGTGTTGCTTGTTGGAACTTCTAACACTAGAAACATTGACCCTGAGAAGTTTATGTCGAAAGTAGTCCTACATGTAACGCATAAATATACAATAGAAGAAGCTCTCTCAAACCTTAATAATATAGACAAATCTCCCGATGTTATAATTTACCATATAATTACCAATGACTTAAAGAATAAGAGCTCATCTAACTGTATGGATGCACTGAGTGACCTAATTGGTGAAACTGAGAAAATCTTTCCTGAAACTAAGATTGTGCTGTCGACGGCCACTCATCGTAATGATAGTGACATAACCAACCTTAAAGTAAGCAGTATTAATGCTATGATCAAAGAAGCCTTCCATGATAAGCAGTCTTTAACAATTTGTGACAATGACAATATGGCACAAAATAGTAGAATACACAGTAATCTCATAAAAGATGACGGTTATCATTTGTCGGATGATGGTGTTAGAGTTCTGGCTTCGAATATTAGAAAATGTGTTGAAAAAGTCCTTAGTATTGAGCCAGCTGTTAGGTTTGCAAAAGGTACTGATGGGGATGGTTTTAATCATAATAGACGCAGGGTACCAAACCGAGGACAGTCGCAAAACAGACAGCCAGGGGATCGCCATTCAGGGGGTGATTCCCCTGTCAGATACAGAGATACAGGATATAGGCGTAATTACTCTCCTGAAAGATCAAGCTCTGTCCACGAGAGGCAGAGATGGGACCGCCGAGATCGCTAAGCAGAAAGTCAAAGCGGAGTTCACTTAATATATGTGTGTGGAATGTAAATGGTTTAAAAACTAAAGATTTTAATAAACTTGAAGATTTTACCTTTTTAAATCAAATTAGTCAGTATGATATAATAGGTTTTGTAGAAACCCATTTATCAGACTCCTTAGCATCACCTTTGAATGGTTACAAGTTTCACCATAACTTTAGAATTAAAGATCAGCGTTCCAAGCGATCGTTTGGTGGTATAAGCATCTTAATCAAGGAAACAATTAAAGCCGGTATAACTGTTATTAAACCTACAAATACTAACTATTGTTGGATTAAGCTAGATAAGCACTTTTTTAATATGTTTAAAGATATGTATGTGTGTTTCCTTCATATTCCCCCTGAAAACTCCTCTTATTCAGTTAAAAATGGGGATCAGTTTGATTTCTTAGAGGAAGAGATACTTAAATTTTCGAGTTTAGGCAGTATAATGTTGTGTGGTGACTTTAATGCGAGAACCGCCGCTGTTGCTGATTTTATCATCAATGATGATCAAAATGATTTTAACTGTTATGATGATGAATATGTCTTTGATTTATGTGACAAGAGAGCCAGTAATGACAATGTAATTACTAATAGAGGGAGACTACTTCTAGACTTGTGTATAAAATGTGGTCTAAGGATACTGAATGGCAGAGTACTTGGTGATTTGTGTGGTAGATTTACTTGTCACAATAAGCTGGGAAGTAGTGTTATAGATTATATTATTGTCAATGAGGAATGTATCTCCAATATATTATATATGAATATTGATGATCTTATAAGGTCTCTCTCAGATCACTGCAAGTTATCAGTTGCTATCTGTGTGAATTTTTTAGACAGTAACCTTGAGAACAGATCAAGTCTACAAGCATTACCAACAAAATTTAAGTGGAATGCCAACTCTATTTCAAAATTTCAGTCAGCTCTGTTTTCATCAGAAATTTCTACAAAAGTAGACGATTTTAGGTCGAAACAGTTTTCAAATGATAGCAGTGGCATTGAGACTGCTTTAACTGATGTAAACTCAATTTTTCTAGGTGCAGCCTCTGTATCATTACGTAAAGTTAGAGTTAAGAATAAACAAAAAGTGAGTCATAAAAAATGGTTCGATGTATCTTTGCAGGAACTTAGAAATTCGCTTGACTGTTATAGTAGACGATTATCCTATGATCCTTTTAATAAGCAGCTTCGTGATCACTGCTTTAAAATCTGTAAAAAATACAATAAGCTTAGACAAAAAAGAGGCGTAACTACTTTAACAACTTCATGAATAAGCTAGATTCACTGCATGAAAATAATCCTAAGCTATTTTGGAATCTTCTTAACTCTTTGAAATCAGAAAATACTGAAGATAGCTCATGTATAGATGCTAAGGTATGGACTGACCATTTTAGCAAACTATACTCAGTAACGAATAATAGGATGCAGCGCATTAATGAAATCAAGCAATTGCTTGAACAGTGCAGACTTCAAGACAGTAATATTTGTTTAGATAGAGAGATAAGTGAAAATGAAATTGTCGAAGCCTGTAAGAAATTAAAAAGCGGTAAGTCATGTGGTTGTGATGGCATCCTCAATGAAATGATTAAATATGGTCAATATCAGCTGCTGCCATGTATTGAAAAATTGTTTAACCTTATCTTAACTACTGGTTACTATCCTAAGGTTTGGTCTCATGGCATCTTAGTTCCAGTTTACAAATCTGCAGACCGTATGGACCCAAATAACTACAGAGGTATTACTATTACAAGTAGTCTAGGTAAACTTTTTAACAGCATTTTAAACATCAGACTTGAGAAGTTTTTAAACGAAAATAAAATCATCCATGATGAACAGATTGGATTCAGAGCAGGGTCTCGTACTTCAGACCATATATCTAAATTAAAAACTTTATTATTTAAATACCTCAAAGAAAATGGTAAACTGTTTACATGCTTTGTTGATCTCAGGAAAGCATTTGACTCTGTTATTCATCCAGCCTTATTTTATAAACTTTATAAAATTGGAATAGGAGGTAGATTTATAAAACTCATTCAGTCGATGTATGAAAATAATGTGGTCCAGGTAAAGGTTGGCAATAATAAGATAAGTGATGAATTAACTGCCACAGTAGGAGTCAGACAGGGCGATAATTTGAGCCCAAATTTATTTAACATCTTCATAAATGATGTGGTAGATGTTTTTGATAGAGACTTATGTGATCCTGTTAAGCTTGGATCTGCACGCTTTAACTGTCTTCTTTATGCTGATGACGTGGTGTTGGTATCTCAGTCAGCCAAAGGGCTGCAAAATTGCCTGAATATGTTTGGCAATTATTGCCAGAGATGGTGTTTAGATATCAATTTTAATAAATCAAAAGTTTTAGTATTTAATCGTACTGGAAGACTTGTTAAATATAATTTTTCAGTACTAAATGTGACTCTTGAAGTTGTGAGAGAATACAAATATCTTGGTATAGTGTTCACGATATCTGGCAAATTCTCGAAGGCTGTTTCAGATCTTTATCACAGAGGCCAAAAAGCTTATTTTAAACTTATAAATATCTTTAAATACTCATGTCCCAAAATTTCCACAGTTATACATACCTTTGATCATACAGTAAAACCAATTTTATTATATGCTTCTGAAATCTGGAACACTTTTGACTCAAAGAAATTTACTCGTTTTTCAGATAGTTCTATTGAGCATATTTTCAAAGACCTTCACATTGAGAAACTTAACATTCAGCTGTGTAAGTTTATTCTTGGGGTAAACAAGAAGGCCTCAAATCTTGCAGTCCTGGGAGAACTTGGCAGATATCCACTTTAAATTGATGCTATGGTTTTAATGATCAAATATTGGCTTCATTTACACACTGTGGACTCTTCCCAGGACATGTTACTTAGCGAAGCCTTGAAAGAAAACTATAGCATGTTTGAAAATGACAATAACTGTTGGTTGCATTGTATTTATTTGATTTTTAAAGAGCTTAACATGGTTAATGTGTTTAACAACTCGTTTTTACTGAACAAAAGAACATTATTTTGCTTAAAAAAGAAACTGAAACAAAGATTTGAAAACAAGTGGCAGTCTGATATTAGCAGCAGCAAAAGTAAATCTAATGATGTAAATGGCGGAAATAAATTACGCACATATGCCACTTTTAAATCTCACTTTGCATGTGAATCTTATATAAATTGCCTTAAATTTGAAGAAAGACAAGCACTATCGAAGTTTCGCATCAGTGCTCATATGTTAGAGATCGAAAGAGGCCGATATACAGTTCCTAAAACTCCAGTATGTGACCGAATATGTAGGCAGTGTAACAGTGGTTTAATTGAAGATGAACAACACCTCTTATTAGAATGTTCTAATTATTTACATGAAAGATTAATCTTCTTAAGTCACATAGATAATAAAAATCTTGAGTCTCTGTCTTTGCACCAAAAATTTATTTGGCTCATGAGTAATGAAGATGTTAAAGTATGTAAAATTGTGTCACGTTTTATTTTGCAATGTTTTAATAAGCGGGACAAGTGATTGTACGCTTTTGATAACATATTAAGGTGGAACCATACTTTAACTCAATTTCAGAAAAGTTCCGTTTTTGATCATGAACAAAGCATTTTATAATTTTTCAAACATATCTGCATGCGAAACTGAAATTATATTTTGGAAATGCTGCAATACGTTGTCAGGTGTGACGTCTGAAAACGTGACGGTTTTGCAGTTTTGACGCCAGAAGCAGGGTGCAGAAAACGCATCATTTTTAACGATTCAGACATTAATATTTTAGAGAGAAAATCAAATTTTATTTAAAACGTACAAGCAGCCTGAGCTCTTCAAAGCTGTATGAAAGAAGTCTAACTTTGCTTCAATGTTACTATTTTATTACAGCAAAGCACTTATTTTTCAAATTTCAAAAAATACTAAAAATCTTGGTTTGACATCGTATTTCGAAAAATCGGCTCGTTAAAAAATGACAAAGTTTTAATATTGTGTTCTGTAAATAACCTTTTGTGGAACAATACAAAGACAGTTAGGGGTTTACCGTTTCGTTTCTTAGATATTGACGTTAACTTTACCCCACCCCCATGAAATACAGTAACGCAAGACTGGTGATGGTACGTCTAATGTTACGTCATTGGTGTTTAAAGTTAACGACTTCTATTCCAAAATTATTACAAAGAAGTTTATATTACATAAAAGGATACAGATAAGGATATTTTGTAGTTCTAAACCTAGATCAAAGCTTGTAATAAAACAATACAAATTAGATCTCAGCAGAAAAAAATGCTTTTCTAGCCGTATTTTCAGCTAGGCTGAAGTGGGAGGAATTGAATGAATTTACAAAACACACCGGATTTTAATCATACTCCCCTATATTGTGCATTTTTAGTCCACAGTACACCTAACAACGGAATTAGTCCACAATTTCGACAGAAATGCTGACCTTGCTACATGTAATGACGACGTTTCTAACTGCTTTGCGTGCCACGATCTAACAATGGCTTTATAAACGCTACCTTACTTTAGTTTATGGACTTACTTGAAATGTTTCTCTCTTATATGCTCATCCTTAATATAGCCTAATCAATTTCTGGACTCCTTAAAAATCCCTGTCTTTCACGTTGGTCTCATTTTAACCTTTATGATATGTTTGTGGTTTTGGTTGAGTTTAATGACCCTATACGGCAGTATTTCTGTTTATATCGAGTCGTCCCCCAGAGAGAGGAAAAAATAACAGAAGAGAGTGCAAAATATCCAAACAAGGCATTTTCGCACCTACTGAAAGAACAGACGGTCCATGTCCAACCTGAAAAAATACGTTTGTCATGGCGTCTTCCGCCAGCCTACTATTCTCAAAATTTTTGAAGAATCTAAAGAGAGGTGTGGTCGGGTGGTGCGATGGTGCTGTGTTTAACTTGCAGTGCCGGGGCGTCATACTGACTTGGAACATTGTGCGGCCAGGGCCTACTGTGCTTGCAGTAGGTGCGGGTAGGGGTTGTTTTGACATTTTTCATCTCGTCTATTATTTCTTGTCTTTCTCATTCTCTCTGGTAGACGGTCCGATATTGACTGAAATACTGTCTCAAAGGGCCGTTAAACCCAAAACAATCAATCAAGAATCTAAATGGAGCAAGAGTGGTTCAGGGATTCGCCCTACCCTCGGGAAAAATGAATTTGCGAGCATCCGTACGTGTGGTGAAAATGAAGAAACTTTAAAGCATCTGAAACGCATTTTGGCGTTTCTTCCGTTTTCCGTTCTGTTATTCAAAGAAATTATGCGATCTGTATGTGGACGCTACCGTGTGAACCCTAATAATTCGCCAGAAATGTTCGATCAAAAGCCTGATCTGACTGCTTTATAACGATTTCTGGCCTCATTTTCATGAAGCTGCTAGTTCGTTCGGAGTACGTACATTTCTGTTTTTTTTTATTGTTATTATTATTATTATTTATAAAGATTTATTTTTCGAAGCTCCCTCCGCTTATGCAGAGATATTCGGTGTAGCTGAAAAACAGCTTACCGCTAGATATGCGCTGGGTAATGTATGATAGCTAATAGTTGCAGATGAGATGAAAAAGATAGCGAATGTGGTATAAAACATAAACAAACTTGCGGTTTTATGGTCTCTTCAATATACATGTAATTTCAGGCGTATTGATCATATAGAGGGCTGATAGTCAAAGGCTATGTGCAGTGGACCCTTGTAAACGGTAGCTGGATACAAACCAAGACCGCTAGCATAACAAGCCGCCGCCAATCCCATTGTGTTACCGGATGCAACATGTAAATGGGCTCGGACCTCTAAAAATATGCCAGCAGATTTTAGGATGAACCATGCATATTAGCAGGCTCATGGATGTCCAATACCGACATTGGACCTTACTTCATCGAGACGGGGACTAGTCTAATCTAGTCTAGTCTATCCCATGACCTTGTGAGGTAGTTGAGGCACCACAGATGACTCTACAACAATCCATTTCCACTTAGTCCTGTCTTCAGCTGCCCTAGTTGAACTAGCAAAATCCATCTCTGTCCACTGCTTATTATTGTCTTCCCACCTCTTCTTCTGTCTACCTCGTTCTCTTTCCTTTCACTGTGCCCTGCAGAATTGTCTTCGCTAAACCAGAAGACCTTGAGACATGGCCAAACCACCGCAGTTTCCGTTTCTTGACCAAGGTCAGGAGTTGGCCATATTCTCCAATGGCTGCTTGGATCTATCTGCGAACCTCCTCATTGGTTATATGGTCCTTGAACAAATTGACCAGAAACCTTCGGTGGCATCTCATCTCAAAGGCCTGCATTCTTTTCTCTAACCCTTCTGTCAAGGTCCATTGCTCACAGGCATACATAAAAAATGGATATGACAAGAGAGCGCATCAGTTTCACCTTTGATCCAAGAGATATAGGATAAGTTGCTATCTCTCCATATTGGCTTCAGCTTTGTCAGAGCTGCAGTGGCTTGTGCAATCCTTGAGAGAGCCTCCGGTTTGAGCCTTCATCTGGTACAATTGCTCCAAGCTACTTGAAGCTTGTAACTGTTCCAAGCTTCTGTCCTTTTACCATAATCTCCCGCTGGATTTCGCTGGCGCTATTTGTCATTAGCTTGGTCTTCTCAACACAGGGACAATGGAATCAAATTGTTGCTGAGTGATTAACGTCAGGCCAAAATCAGAGTTACCAAAAGATTGCAAACCATCGAATCAATAAATTATTTCTTCACATGCATAACAGTCAAACTGAACTGATGTCCTATCTGTCATGAACATATGCAACTAAACCGAGTCTGCTATTTTCAGACTTTGACTGATCCGTTTCCAAACGTTGTCTTTCCAGATTATTTAGAAAGCGCGCCAGGTGTCATTCCGAATAGTGCACCGTACATAAGAATTATCTCGCTGCCAAATTATTTTGTACAAGAATAAGAGGCTGTATAGTTAAGTGCCTAAATAAATGAGAATTTTATACATGTATGTTCAACTTGTAGAAAAACACACTAATGTTTTATCGGAATTTTGCTCCTTTTTGTGAAATTTATATGAGTGAATTAACTGCAATGCAGCTACAAAATGATTTTTTTCACTTGAGATGTAACTTATATTGTTCATTTCAGGCATAAATGTTAGTTAGGAACTATGAAGTATCCAAGTCTACATTTATTGATGCATTATAAACTTCTGTGCAATAATTTTGGAACAGTAGACGTTAGCTTTAACCACCAATGACGTCAAATAAGACGTACCATCACCAGTCTTGCGTTACTGTATTTCATGGGGGTGGGGTAAAGTTAACGTCATTATCTAAAAAACGAAACGGTAAACCCCTAACTGTCATTGCATTTTTCCACAAAAGGTTATTCACAGAACACAATATTAAAACTTTGTCATTTTTTAACGAGCCGATTTTTCGAAATACGATGTCAAACCAAGATTTTTAGTATTTTTTGAAATTTGAAAAATAAGTGTTTTGCTGTAATAAAATAGTAACATTGAAGCAAAGTTAGACTTCTTTCATACAGCTTTGAAGAGCTCAGGCTGCTTGTACGTTTTAAATAAAATTTGATTTTCTCTCTAAAATATTAATGTCTGAATCGTTAGAAATGATGCGTTTTCTGCACCCTGCTTCTGGCGTCAAAACTGCAAAACCGTCACGTTTTCAGACGTCACACATGACAACGCATTACAACATTTCCGAAATATAATTTCAGTTTCGCATTCAGATATGTTTGAAAATTTATATAATGCTTTGTTCATGATCAAAAGCTGAATATTTCAAAAATCGAGTTAAAGTATGGTTCCACCTTAATTAGCTATTGATTTAACTACGAGGTTAATTTACCATTTTACCCATACCTCTTATCTGATTTTATTATTTTCATTATTTTCACTGTTTCAATTTTGTTGTGACTGTTGGGCTACAGTGTACTGAATTTCTGAGTTTAATTATTATCGCACTCTTAACAATATTTGTAGTGCTACCATAGATCTAGATCTACTATGCTCTTAACTAAGTTAATTAATTAATTTATTTACTGATCTGTGCACAGTATCCCAGTTGTCACTTGTTATTTTGAAATAGTGGAAGGGAGTATATATGTGTTATCTGATATGGTTGTCTCCCTCAATTGAACTTAGCATTAATTAGTATATTGTTAGTGTCATGTTTTTTTTTTTTTTTTTTTTTTTTTTCGTCTTCTTCTATTTCACTCACTGTATATTGTATGTTTCATTTGTGAAACTTTCTGTATTAATAAATAAACTTGTAACTTGTATGTAGGGGCTATCATAGAGTCTGAACCCCGACCCACCGGCGTGCAATTAAAGAGGACAGCAAAGTTGTCAACCGTGATTGGGTTAACCACTAAGCATGCAGACTGTCGCATTACATCTATGTTATAGCTAATGCGTTTAAATCGTATGATAATTTTCTTAAATTGATCGGGAAATTCTGTTTTCCCTACGATTTTGCGTAATTTATATACTAAGTTACCATAAAATTCAGGTTCCGATAGGCCTTGTTGCAAAAGTGACCTTAACCCTATATTATATTTAGAAACCAATTCAAAGTGTCTACGATAAAATTTAGATAAAATTTCCTTTTAAAAGGAAGGCTTGTCCAGCTAAGACAGTGAAATGTTCATGAGTTGTTTATTCAAGTAAACCCAGTTGTTAGTGCACTTTCTGTTGCTAATTTTTATTTAGCAAAGTAAAATTTCTTAACTTCTTGAATGGTGGCATTATCTACAGGTGTGAGGTAAAAACAAGTGTAGACTTTATTTGAAAAACAGATTGAGGAAATATTTAAACACACACACACGGGCCGTGTTACGCAATCGGTAGGGCACTTGAGTCATAAGTCAGAGGCCCTGGGTTCGAAACCCGGTCTTAGTACAGGTTAACAGCTTTGGAGGTCTAAGTCTGCCCAGGAATAGTGTGGTTAGGTTAACTGACCGTCCCGAATTGACCATTGCTGTTTACCGTGGACGTTAAGCGACAAATCACACAAACACATACACACACACACGTACGCACACACACATACACACACACACACACACATACACACACACAGTTTTCCAACGTTTAAGCCGTTAGGCATGTCTCAAGGAAATTTACTATATGGACCTATTTCAAGTCTGTTCTATATGACTGCTAAGTCACATTTAGTTTGAATCAATATTTTAGGGAAGACTGTTTCAAACCTGTGTCTGTGGAATCTTGGCACATCTGAACTTGGCATTAAAAGAAGACAACAAATATATATTCACTGAACTATATTTTTGGTTTTAGTAGCATCAGTGACAGTGACTAGAAGGAAATTTTGACACTCTGAGAAGAAAATGCATGCTACTATTGTTTGAGATAATAACTTGCTTGCTTTACAACATTTGGGAACAACAAAGCACGGAACCCATTGCGTTCATACTTCAATGAACTTCCGAAAAATGAAATTTATCTCTTACATTTATACTATGTTTTCACATCAATTTTGGTACTTATTTGTGAAGTTCTGGCTAATTTTACGCCAAGGAAAGGACGAAGAACAGCTATTTACCAACGTGTTTGGTAATGACGTTCAACAGCCGTCACTATGACATGACGTATATCAAACGTTACGTCGGCCAATCAACTTATCGAATAATCCGTGACGTCGAATAATCCGCGACGTCGCTTAAGCGTAACATTGCATGACTGCGTGTTCATGGATGTATGTACATCGTCAGCCCAGTAAAGGTTCATCTAAGGAAATCGTCGACATGTGTAAATATTTCTCTGTACAGTTGTATAGGTGAAATTAAAAGGCAACATTAGAGACTGTTACAAGAAAACATTGATGCAAAGCATCAATACGCCGTGAAAGTCAGTCACATTTAGCTTCTGCGACCAGTAGGCCTAACAGTGCACATATACAGGAATCTCGACACTACCAAAGGTAGCCTAATATAGAGTTATGCGGTGTTGTGAAGCTGATTATAGTTTATTGGCTTTCTGCTACTATTGTATACGTCATAAGCATGTGGGCAGGTTCTTGACAAACATGCATCATAATGATGGATTTCTGATCTGCTCGGATTTATTTTCTATTCAGATAATATTTTAGTTTCGCCTGCTACTAGCAGAAACTAGGTAGATATACATGTGTATTACTTTACTGTTCCTGTGTCTGCGGCATTATCACCGTCGGTGCTTAACGTTTTTTGGTTGAGTGGTTTTTGTGACAATGCGCAAACAGGCGAGAGATAGCATGTCCTTATGTAATATTGGAAATAGACTTCAACTCTAGGTTTCATCATATTTTACTCCATGTAATGGGACTTAACATGGTTATTTTTTGCCCATAAAGGATGCAGTAATTCTGCATATGTTGACAGGAGGTAACGTGTATGTTGAACTTCAATTCGTTTCCTAACGACGTTACCCAAGGGCTGGTTCAGCCACTTACGAAAATTGAACTTGCTTTAGTCCATTTTTTTAATATAATTTATTTATTTTTTATTAGTAAAAGGTCAATATACAGTAATACGTCAAGCTTTCAAAAATATATACATTCTGCAGGCTATCACTCTGACATGTAATTATTTACGTTCAAATTTGTATATTTATTATGTTGTTTAAAAATTATCTTTCCCTTTAAGAAACTAGTTTACTGCGTAATACAAAATTAACGAAGACTTGTTGCAAATTATATAAGTATTACCTCCCTTGAAACATGCCACAGGCGATTCATAAAAGAATCCTGCTTTACAGTTTGCATTTTTGCGCAGTCTGATCATTACCATGTGGGCGATCCTATACATTTTCTGTTGTCGGGTGTGGATAAAAAAAATGCACTGAGGCAAAGTAGCAGGCGAAATTGTATGTATTTTATGACGTACGCGAAGGTACAAAAAAAAGTTTGGAACAAATCGTCCGGCATATACTAAAATATAGAATGGAGTCAACCTTTGGAGTGAAGCCTTGGAGTGGAGTGTTTTTTTTTTGTTTTTTTTTTTCAAACTGCCAAGACTTAATGCTGCTGACTCGGATAAATATACAGTATGGCCATAATGTTTATTTATTGTTCCCCAAAGTATACTTGGCTTGGCCTAGCTTAGTTCATAGTATTATGCTTTCAAGCAAGCTATTATGTTATTTCACATAATCTGGCAAGTCCAGGAGAGAAATTAGAACATGCCCCTTTGCATTTTGCAACTGGTCATTGCCCGAAAATGGTGAGGCATGGTTTCTTGTCCAGAATACTCCAAAATACCATTCCAAAAAAACACGCCACTCCATAGGTTGACCCCACTCCATATTTTAGTATATGCCAACCCTCCTGGTATTTTCCGAATGAGCGTGACGTCATTTCTTCCGAAAATAACTCGGTATCACTAAACGACATGAATACTGGCTTGTGGCCGAAACCACAAGCCAAAAAAGTTTTCCGAAGTTTATGATACCGTCTTGCGGCTTGACTAAAAATAGATTTGAAAAAATAAATAGGGCAACTAAAATGACCTACTTTCGATTTCAGAAGCTTTAGTGCATGGTAAAAACACAAGGTACAAGGGATAAAAATACAAGGTACAGGCGTTTTACAGTTGATAAAAATACAATGTACAAAGGCATTCAGCAAGGATCCCATTGATTGTGCCGCGGCTGCATTATTTCATTGCTTAACGGGGAGCCAGAGACGAAAATCGTATTTTATCATTTTTCCAAAATACCTTGTTCCTTTTTTTGTCAGTTATCTGATACTAAAAACGCACATCGACCGACATATTTTCATTAATTCTGAGGACTGTACAGGTTTCATCATAATGATTTGTATTTTCACCAATTTTAGCACTGGTACAGTGGACTCGACAGTATCGGATCAAGTTCAACAAAACTCCTGTTTTGTTGTATGTGAATGCTAAATGTATGTATGTTATGACACATAACAATTGCAAAATATCCCTTCTATCTATCCATGTCAAAATATTTACGAAATTTATTCCTTTAAGGGCAGATAACCTATCGAGACTTACAGGAGGGTCTTACGACAGTAACGAATCAGGTGCGACAGTATCGGATCATATGATATTATTTTATAGGAGAGTTTCTCTGAGGCATTCTGCCAACCTTCTTAGCTTCAATAATTTTGCTACATAAACAGTTGGAATTATTAAACTCTCAGAGAAAACTTTTACGGCCTTTCAACGATATTTTTCCTGTGGGCCTTCACCACCAACGGTTATGTCTGTTAAATAAAAGTTGATTGTATACAAAAGTACAGGGTTGCCAAAAATTCTTAACTTAGTAATCCCCTGTGCCCCATAGCACGGAACTACTTAAACAGTAAAGATCACAATCTGCCTTTGCAAAGTGTAGAACTTGATAAGACCGTAGTGTCTGATCAGGATCAACAAATTTACGGTGATTTTCCGCCTTAACCGAACGATATTTCAGTACACTCAGTGTATAAACCCTACATGGTCATTCAGCGAGTTCTCCGGCATTAATCTGAGTCTACACAGTGTACAGATGAACGCCAGTCATTACTGGGTTAACAACACACATGCGAGCTGATCTCGAATGTTTCTTCAGAATGTTTAGCAGAAGCTTAGTTGTGCTACGCATAACCTTCATTATCATATTCTAGCATGCTGGGCGTGTGATGGGGGATGTTTTACAAAAACGATGTTGTCTTAGTTTTATACTGATCTTCTTTGAAAGAAGACACAGCAAACACTCAGGTAGTTGATTTATGACTTGTTTTCAGCATCAGATCATACATCCAACATACAGTTTTCAAGCTGAGGCCTGTATTTTAGTTTAAATCATATAATGATCCGTTACTGTCGCACATTGGTGCCCCACTTTTCCAGGCTTTAGTTTCATCAAATACTGGGATGTCACAAAAATAATGACTGCCTGCAATTTTAGGGATGCTAGGACACATTACAAAGCAAAATTGGTTTCAATCGCCTAATGATAAAATAGTTTAAATAACCGAAATCTATTTTTGGGTAACGAGCAACAGGCAAAATGCAAGCGCCGCTGAAGAGGGGCCAAGCTTTTCAACAACTCTGATTTGTTTCACAGCCTCAGATTTCGATTGGATTTTTCACCCTGCACTTTGCCATTCGTCTACCTTGATGACTGTAATATAATGATAAAAAATATTTGCTTCATTTGTGAGAAAAATGGGTGATAACCTACGAGTGATCCGATACTGTCGATGATCCGATACTGTCGAGTCCACTGTACGACTATGGAGACTTTAAATCAGCCGCGACACGACAAAACTAATAAAGTGGCATAGGCTATGCGCCCAGCGAAGACTCAGATCAGCTTGGACATCCGCCCAGGTTGATCAGTGTCTGTCCAGCCTGGACATCAGCCCAGGCTGAATCGTGTTTGCACTGTCCGCATGAAGCTAGCTTAGACCCTTAGCTATCCTTTCAGCGCATAGCGAAGACTCTTATCAGACTGGGCGGATGCCCAGGCTGATCTGAGTTTTCACGCGGCGCACATGCCACTCTGTTGGATTTGTAGTGTCGTGGCTCAAAATTTTGCAACGCTGCATATACCCCTTAGCGCCGGCTTACCGGCATGATGAGCCCGATGATCCCAAAGGATTAGTCACATACAAGACGTAAGAGCAAATTCCTACAATATACAGTTTACATTAAGTTTTATAAACAGAGCTAGAAAAAATGTTTGTTTCCTGCTTATGATTTGCAAGGTGAACCCTGTTATACATGTATGCCACTGCACATAAAAATTTTGATTGAGGCAATGACGCTGATGGAATAATCAAGACTATATTCTGTGTTACATCATTTCGAGTCGATGAGATAATGATGGGGAACAAATAAGAATAATTATGGCCTGTGCCGGTCTCGAACACGCAACCTAAGGAGTCGTTAATAACCACACTAAAAGCAGACCAGATATCAATTTCTTAACATTATTTATTAAAAATAGCATTTGTTTAGATCCTAAGACTATATCTATTTATCCTTGTGTTACTGAATAAACACAGTTCCTTGCGGGTGTTTAATACTTCGATACCTTGGATAATAAAATCACCATTACGATACCGTATATTTAAACACACCTGAATTACTAAAGGTCATATTTCTTTCAACTTCTCTCCATATCATTTTCGTGAATGATTCGAATTTTGATTTAAAAATATTTTGTTAAACTAAAGGTAAATTATGATGCTGAAAGAAATGAATATATCCGAAGCGTAGTTGTTTGACCGCAAATCGGGACGCAAATACGCAGGATGTACTTTAATGTTGTAAATCAAACAAAATATGATTTACAGACTGTGTGTCCAGTTATGTCAGTAGTAATAAACACACCGCTACAAACTTCACTAAGCTCCCATGTGTTTATAAACATTTGGGCAAACATTTTTCCGTAAGCAGATTTTTGCTGGTATTCCACGAGCATATATATTCCGACTTACTTTTACAAGTCCAAGAAGAGCACTTTTTATAGCTTTGAAGTTTTGTACTTTTTTAGCTCTCTTAGCTTTATTTCATTTTTTTTCAAACCTGGAGGTGAGTGTGGTCGGGAGATGGTGCAGGATAGCTTTCTTATAGTAGGGCAAGGGTCTACTGTGCTTGCAGGTTGGGTTTGATTGGATATTGTTCTCTTGCCTATCATGTCTCTTTTCTGTCTCCACCTCTAGTGAGGGAGAAAGAAGAGAAATTATAGACGAGAGAAAAAATGTCCAAACAACCCCCAACCGCACCTACTGCAAGCACAGCAGGCCCTTGTCCTACTTTAAAGTCTCCATAGTCCTATCAGTGTAAAAAATGTCCAAACACAAATCATTATGCAAAAGCCTTTCAACCTCCACGTTTGATGACAAAATGTAGGTTAATATGCATAAACTGATCCAAATAGCTGGCAAAAAGTATGGAAAAAGGTTTTTGAAAAACTACAAATCGCTCAACAAAATATGATTTTCCTTTTCTGGTTTCCGGTTGAGTGATGCAATATGAACAAAAGCGCCATGGTGAAAGGGGCCCCACCCTTGTACATTTTATTTTAACCATTTTATTCAAGGACATGAAATCGAAAGGAGGTCGTTTTAGTTGCCAATTAAATGACCCAAATAATTTTTCAAACCGTTTTTATGTGAAACTCTTGGCTGTTTTATTTAAGTCGGGCGATCACGGTCACTTACAATGAAGAAACTATGGTGAGAAGCTTGCAGCGATATCTCGTGATGAAATTTTTCATATTTATAGAGCAATAGGGGCTTTAATCCAATTAATCCAAATTAGTATGACGCTCCGGCACTGAAAGTTACCCAGCACCATTGCTCACTCCCCCCCCCTCCCCCCCGCTAAGTGATAAATTAAATAATGGGACCTATCTGCATTTTTTATGAAATCAGTCTGTGTGATCAGTAGCCGAATTGTATATTAGACACATGAGAAGTAGATCCCTATCTTTTATGAAGGCTGACCAGCTTACCGTGAAGACGATCATATTACACAGAAAGTTGGCTTTAATAAGTTTTCGCCTCGGTGGACCTTTAGTAGATTTATCTTTCTACACTTTATTATGTAAAACTTAGCAGGTGTAAATAATCCCGAGTACTTTTTCCGCTTTTATCCTTCATAATTTTCGCCAGTACCAAAATTACCCTAAATATTGCGTCAACCTTAACATTTTACCGTGATTATCCTAAAATTTGAACCAGTTTTTTCACCTTTCTTCAGCGATGGGAAAAATACGCTGGCAGACTGCAAAACAGTGCAGACCCTGATCAGACTGCTCAGTGAGCAGTCTGATCTTGGTCTACACTCTTTGCACTCGAATTTATTTCCAAATATTTAGGATCACTAAGGTACCTTTATCGCAGCTGGAGTTACTTATCAAGCTCAGTGTAGATTGATACCTACCCAAGGGAGATTACTACCGCACAAAATTAGCTCGCAGTATATCTTTCATGTTATCGACATTCATATCTTTCTGTGTATCGAACTAGGAAACGTAAACGTCTGTACATTATGCACTTTAGAAAATAGAACTATATTACTCAGAGAGATAGACAGCAAGTTTGCATTATAACACATCATAATATGCGATTCCGCCATGCAGTGTTGTAGGCGGTCGATATAACAAGGATAGATCTTGATTGTGAAATTATTGACTTTCTATGTTTCTACTGGAATTGGATATTAAAATGGCTTTTAACTTGGAACAATTGGGTGAGAAGTATAAGATCCATTCCGAGACGGAATCTTTCTTGAAGGCTCAGGCGGACGTGGGTGCCCAGCCCTATCATGAAATGAGCGTGGAGGACGCCCGTGCGGCTGCAGAGAGGGCGGCGGAAAGATATGGTGGAAAGGTGGAATTTGAAGGCAAACAGATGGATTTTCTTGTGCCTTCCATTTACAACAAAGGTAAAGTTGCAGGTAGCAGCACTGTCAAGCTACAGTTAAACGTGTAAGGTGCATTCAGGGGAAGCAACTCTGCTATTTTTTTTGCCTCCCTTCTTAATAGCGTCAATCCTTAAAGGAAAGAATTTGCTCACAAAAGGGAGCAAATTCTTTCCTAAGAGAGTAGACCCGGAAAGGCCTCGCCGCCCAGTGAAGCAAATAGGAAATCACAAAAGTTGTTCCCCTTGGTGAATGGAGGTACCCAGGCCTTTTTTCATTGGAGCAGAGGTGCCTGACGGAACAGTGTACACACATAACGGACTGCTCTTGCTAGTCGGCAGTGTTTTGAAATAATGCTGGGTAGTAAAATTTAGGCTAATTACTGTAAAAGTTCTATAAATCGGGACACCTCAAAATTACCATTACTGTTCTAAAGGTTGAAAGTGCGATAATGTGTCTAAAAGATATAGATTGAACGGCAAAAAGTGTCGACCCTGATCAATCAGACCTCGGTCTTCAATGTTTGCTCAGACCTATCCGCCCAAATACTAAGATTTTTACGGTACAATATTATTGAGTGTTCAGATTTTAGGGTCGTTACTTGTTACATGAAAGCGAAACTACTCTACGATTTGACATTCTTTTCAAGTGATGTGCATATTGTGAATTTTATATGTGAAAACGTTTCCGTTTGCTCTTCACAATCGCACATGTAATTACCAATATTTTTCGGACACCTGATGCGCTTTACGTACTAATTTCTTTTATGATGAACGACAATTCCTGAATGTGTTAACGGAATGGCAACTGTCGGACCCTGATAAGAGTTGAGCAGTGTGAACTTGTTCTGCACTGTTTATGAACTTAATTTTGTCTGAGTAAATATGAGCTGCGACACGACAAAACAAACAGTGAGTGAAATGAACTCGGGTTTAACGTCCCACCAACAACGAGGTCTAATGGAGACGGGACCTCGCTTTAAAGTCTCATCCGAAAAAACGGAGAAGCGGGGGATCGATCTTGCGACCCCTGGATTGGTAGTCTGGAGTGCTATCCACTAAAAACAAACAGAGTGGCTTGTGCGCCTAGTGAAGATTCAGATCAGCCTGTACATCTGTCAAGTCTGAGGAGAGAGTTTGCTGTGTGCTTAAAGGGTAGCTTAAGCGTTTAGGCTAGCTCCATGCGGACAGCGAAGACACTGATCAGACTGGGCGGATGCCCAGGTTGATCTGAATCACCGCTGGGCGCACATGGCACTTTGTTGGTTTTGTCGTGTCTCGGCTCAAATGTGGTTAGTATGGTATTTACAACCGATGATAAGTATATCTTTCAAAATAGCTTAGGATATATGAAAATAGGCTGAATATCTAACCAAAACGTGTGGAACTAGATCAGACCGCAGGCTATGCATACCTTTTGCACAGCAGACAACATAACATGTTGAATAAACATTGACCCACTTCGAATCAAACTATATAGTAGCTACTATATATACTAAAGTTTCAATCAAAGTGCGATGGTAGCTACTAAAATGACGTCATGAACTTACCAGAGATCAACCGAGGTCTGAACCACCGTTACTCTAGTAGCAAGATGGCGGCCGTTGAAGACTCTCGCGATTTGTGGCTGTACAACAAGTATTTTTTCCGGAAATTTGTTCATACAATTATGTTAGGGCATATATCATCATTGATTCTATAATTTTTCGTTTTTAAAGACTATATGCATGGAAAAGGCAAAGAAATGCACAGTATTAATTTCCGTTTCCAAGACAGTCTGTCTCAAAGAGCTGTTGCCCTACTTTTATCCAAATTAGCATAACGCCCCGGTTCTGAAAGTTACTTCGGCACCATCGCCCGATCCGACCACCCACTAGGTGGAAGAAGGAATTATGAAAAAAAAATGAAAAAAAAAATAATAAAAATATGGAATTTCCGAACACTTAGGATGAACTCGGTAATGAACTAATGCCAGTGTATTGTCGTCGGTAATGCATCTATTAAAATTTCATTGATTTCGAGATTAGCCGTCAGCTGCAACAGTAGTCTCCTAGTGAGTCTCGTCTAGAGAAAAGATTAGCCGTACCTCGTGAGCAGGTTCGGCTGGCAGCCTGACACACAACGTTGAAGCCTGTGACAAGACTGCGACTACATTGTATCGACTACGTTTCGGCTGGTCTTATATAGCGTAAAGCAAAAACCAGTCTAAACCGACAGGCTTTTCTATTTCGTTAGGACTTAGCACGAAGATGGGAAGTCTATGGTATTAAAGTTTAAATAGGTTGACCTTTATGCGAAAACATCCCAACTACTTTATATCAACTAGTTGACCCGATTTCAATATCTCTTTTAAACATATGAAACTTTAAACACGGGGCAAGGTACTTATGGGGACATGCGCTACAAGCAAAGACTTAGACCGTTCTCCACATGCACGCAGTCAGTCAGATCGGAGACCTAAATGCTGTTCGTGTGCTGATCACACTGCGTGTTTATTCTCAAGTGGGCATTTGATTACTCTATCCCATTGGGCAAACAACGTTGAATCATTGAATCAACGTTGATTCGAGGGTGATTCAGCGATGTGCCTAATACGTATATTGCTCAGTCATGTTCCAAGCATCCTATTGTAATCTGTTGTAGCCTGCCCGCATGAGTAAGGTAATCTTTGACAAAAGCTCGAAGGCTATCAACTTAATTATTTATTGAGTTGAGAAAAGCAAACTGGGTCTTCAAGCGTCATGTACCTTGCACAATCTGGCGATGTAGTCCAGTCAAATTGTGGGGGAACCTAAAACAAATTGCAACAAAAGGTTTCTTTGCAGTAATAAGCTCCTTAGACCTACATTTTTAACATACTAAAAGTAGGACAAAATCGGAGAATGCGAAACTTGATTTTTTTCATATGTCTTGTTTTCGAAGGATTTAAACCACTGCACAGCTACTTGTGGTCGGAAAGCCACTTCTAAAATCATTTCTAAACAAGTTAAAGCCTTAGAAGTCGTTGATAAAACAGTTATATACTGTTCTTTAGCTTTTGTCTACCATTAAATTTGCTGATTATGCATAACCGGTCGATCATATAGTATATTACTATTGGTTTACCCCACCCACCAGTGCAAATTTTGCTTTTACCATAACCTCTACTCAGATGGACAATATGGATGGTAATGAAGATAGTAAACACAATCAATGTTTTTAAATGAAGACTGTGACAGAACAATAGAAGAAAACAGTTTGATGTAACTACTGTTTATCAAATGATGGGACATCTGAGAGTGTTATTTTGTTGCTTCAAGTCCACGATATACAGCCATGGTCATGTTGGGACGGTCAATTAACCTTACGACACTATTCTTTGGCCGGCTTAGACCTCCTATGCAGTTAAGCAGTACTAAGTGCCCATACTTTCGGCAGTAGCTGACAACTGTCCTTCCTGAATCAGCGGAAGGAGAAACGGAAGTAAGTAGCCGGACCGGGTATCGAATACAGGACCTCTGGCTCTTGAGTCAGACGCATTACCGACTGCACTATGTGGCCCGGCTAAATACTTCATGTGTTGAAAGGATTCTCCACTAGGGGGTTAAATATGCAGATAACTTGGACATGCTTTGGGATATTAGGTGATGACCTCCATGACATTTTTGCATTCACAAATGGTAAAATGTTTACTTTTCTGGTTCAAAATTTACAAATTATACCTCCTTCCCGCCTAACAGCCACATCCCCACCCCGCCCACTCCTCAGTAAAGAAGTCATTGTTTTAGCTCGCCTAAACGACCTTCAGGAAGAGCTATTGTTGTCACCCCGGTGTCGGCCTCCACGATTGCACCCGGTCCATGTCCACCTTTTGGGTGTTATAGGTTATTTAAACACCCATATCTCTTCAATCCATTGATCGCCTAAGTTGATACTTCACTTATGCTAGATAATGGTCTTACGTTTTACACCCTTGCCCCTCAGTGACCTTGAGGTCTAGGTCATGGAATTGGAAATTTCATGTTAAGATATGGGATGTTCTTGAAGGTTTTAGCTCACCTGTCAAGGTGAGCGTATAGTATAGCCTTGGTCCGTAGTCTGTCGTCATCTTCCACACTTTAAACATACCTGCTAAACCATCTGCCCAATCTTGATCAAATTTTATGTGTAGCATTGTTGGGGTGGGGGATTGACTGCATAAGGTTAAAGAGCAGATCAGATTTGAACTCTGGTTGCCATGACAACATAAAGCTCCCATAGACTTATGACGAGAAAAACTTAAAAAATCTTCTTCTCTGAACCATAAGACCCAGACCTTATATATTTAGTATGTAGCAATGTTAAGTGGTCCACTACATCACTCCTGCCGATCCATCCCCTGGGGTCCAAACTGCCGGGCCGCGTAGCGCAATCTATAGGGTACCTGACTCATAAGTCAGAGGTCCTGGGTTCGAAACCCAGTCTGGCCACATACTTTTGTTTCTCCTTCCGCTGATTCACGAAGGGCAGTTATCATTTACTGGCGGAAGTATGTGCACTTAGTACTGGTTAACCGCTTAGGAGGTCTAAGCCTGCCCATGAATAGTGTGGTTAGGTTAACTGACCGTCCCGACATGACCATAGCTGTTTACCGTGGACGTTAAGCATCAAATCAATCAATCCTAGGGGCCCATTTGTTTATATAGGGCTATATGGCTAAAGAGCCTTCAAAAATTTTCCACTCTGAAACCATGAGGTCCAGAGCTTGCATGTTGTGTATGTAGCAATGGTTAGTGGTCATGTACATAAATCCTGCCAACCATGCATCTGGGGTCCAAATTGGCCATCCCCAGGGGTCATTAGCTCCCATAGACCAATAATGATAAAAACTTAAAAAAAGCTTCTCTGAAACCGTGAGGCCCAGAGCTTACATATTTAGTATGTAGCAATGGTCACGTACATAAATCCTGCCAACCATGCCCCTAGGGTCCAAATTGGCCATGCCCAAGGGGCATTAGCTCCCATTGTCTTATGAAGTGAAAAACTTAAAAAAATCTTCTCTGACACCATGAGGCCCAGAGCTTAAACATTTAGTATGTAGCAATGTTTAGTGGTCCCCTGCATAAATCCTGCCAACCAGCTCATTGGGTCCAAACTGGCTCCACCCAAGGGGCCATTTGTTAAGATAGGGCTATATAGCTGAGAACCTTCAAAATCTTTTCTCCGAAACCATGAGGCCCAGAGCTCACATATTTAGTATTTAGCAATGGTTAGTGATCACTTACATAAATCCTGCAAACCAAGCCCCTGAGAATCTGAGAATCCAAATTGCGCCCCCCCCCCCCCCCTCCCGGATTTATCATCGGCTGCCATAGGCTTAAAATGGGAAAAACTTTAAAAAAAATCTTCTTCTCTGAAAACATGAGACCCAGAGCTTATATATTTATTTAGTATGTAGTAATGTTTAGTGGCCCCCTACATAACTCCTACCAATCAAGCCCCAGGGGTCCAAACTGGCCCCTCCCCAGAGAGTCATTTTTTTATAGAGCTATATCGCTAAAGAACCTTAAAAATCTTCTTCTCTGATACCATGAGGCCCAGAGCTTACATATTTAGTATTTAGCAATGTTTAGTTGTCACGTACATAAATTCTGCCAACCATGCCCCTGGGGCCCAAATTGGCCACGCCCCAGGGGTCATTAGCTCCCATAGACTTATAATGGGAAAAATCTTAAATAATCATCTTGCCTGAAACCATGAGGCTCAGAGCTTACATATTTAGTACTTAGCAATGTTTAGTGGTCCCATTCATAAATCCTGCTGAGGAGATTTACAAAGACTATTCATTAGTATTTTGCACTGTTTGTGTTATTATGCATGTAGTATTCTGCTCTTTGTGCCTTTGTTTCGGGCTTCTCATGCCTTCAGAGATCAGTATTCTAAATTGAAGCATATTTATGCTAAGCAAAGTCATCAGTAAGATATATTTCTTGTTGCAGTTCAGTTACTGACCTTCAAAAATTCACTTCAGAAGTTCAGATTTTAAATAGAATAAAGTGGGTGGGGTAATTTATACCATTTTTAGACCTAGATGGCTTTATTTTCAACAAGAAAATGTGCCAAATTCAATCTTAAGCTTCTAGATTCAATTCTGGCAGAGGCAGAATAGGTTTCTAGAAATAAAACTCACAGCAATAATGTTATGTCATATAAAACATCACAAATAATTGGTATATATAAGACACAAATAGGCGCTTGTAAAAATGCAGAAAAAATACATTTTGCATTATCCGATTTTATCCTACTTTTGATATGTCATATGTGAATGTTAGTTCTCAACAAAAATGCAAAAAAAGCTTTTGTTGCAATTTGTTTTGGGTTTAAGGAAAAAATCGCCAGTTTGCCTGGACTAATGTATTGGCGTCGCTATTCACAGACGAATTGCTCCGTATGGCGAGGTCTTGGATCTACTCTGTCCAAATCGTGCAAGTTGATCAGTGGCAAAGTATTATTCACTGTTACGTGTTAACTAATCTAACCTTTTTTGCGTCCAGTTCTCGTGACAATGCAAGGGACGAATTCATAACTCGCACCTTTGACACCGAGTTCCATTTCGAGAAGGAGAGTGACATGCTAATTGTATATACTGATGCAATGCTTAATTTATTTTTGGCACTATACTTGCGGCATTTTCATCGTTTTTGATGTCTTTTTAATGCCGTTGATATATTTAATGGTGCTATTTAATGGAATTTCAAGTGTGGTAGAGAACAAATTTATATGCATAGAGCTTCAAATATCGGTGATTTGAAGGTAAATGAACACACTTTCACGGGAAACAACTCAGCTATTTTCATTTTTGCCTCACTTTTCATTCGGGATCAGCTCCTTATCTGTGCAGTCTTAACCCTCTAGTGCCCGGTGTATCATATCTGCTACATGACTCTATTTTGGTGCGGTGACCAGGATATTGACTTGTTACATTATACTGCTAGAAAATCAGTTAAGATATCAGGAAATAAGATTAAACCATTCCAGTTGTAATGATATGTCTAAAGTGCATTTATCAGCCGCCAAAAGTCGCAAAAGTAAAAAAACACAAAATGTATTTTTTTGATACATCGGGCAATAAAAACAAAAATTGCGATATTGACTTTACTTTTTCAGATATCCCTGATACATATATGCCAATAGATTCTTTTTCATACATTCTTTTTTTCATCCAAAAAGGTGCCATGTAATTATTGTTCAGACTTGAGTTATTCACCCTAAAAAAAGCTACTTTTTAAAAATTAATGCCCAATGTAGCATATATGCTACATGTATATCTCAGCAACCTTGGACCTCAACACAAATTCAGACCCTGTTTTCAATTTGACTTCCCAAAGCTAGTGGCTGGATGGAATATGAATGTTTTCTTATAGTGCATTCTATGTTTGGGCACTAGAGGGTTTTAAGGGCTTTTGTCATCCAGGGAATCAACCACGGTCCAGTCGTTCAAAACTAATGACATCGTTAGTTAACGTGACGTTAAAATTTCAAACGTAACTGGCAGGTTACCAGTGGTGGCCGTTTTTTAAATACATTTTTTTATCTTGTAACCGACATATTGTGTTAAGTGATTCTATATTTTGATTCAATAAACTAGGAGTTCTTGTCTCTGTAATACTGATTTATTTTTTGAAATATACTATAACATGTGCCTGTGACAGACCCTCAAACTAAGTCACCAACGAGCATTAAAATACGAACCTAGCGTACCAGTGGTGGCCATCAGGATTGCCCTGTGGTGAATAATGCATTTTCCAAAAACGTGCTGTGTGTTTAAACATTGATGATATATCGTTGTTAGTCTGTGGTCTTTGTCACATTTTAACAGTTTTAGCGTGTGCGGCAGAGGCGGATTATAAGCAACAGAAACAGTTATCAGAAACGGACTTCAAAACTGGTACGTAGCCATTTCGTAGGCACACGCAACATATTAGGTCGAAAACAAACGTAAAAAAATGTTGACACGTTTGCTGTGATTTACAAGAATCGAGATGCTTTTTTGCAGGCTGGTTTCAGATTATACCTTTTTCGTGATAGGTGAACATTAATAAAGCAATTTGTACGTGTTTACTTCTGTATTTATTTGCGTGCTTGTCAAGGGTTGTAGTCCCCCCGGAAAGGCAATGATGTTGATATAAGGGTAGCTTGGGGATATTGTTTACCTTTTGTCTCCCAGTCAGAGAACTTTACCCATCTTTTTTGTGGGCGTTCGTTTTGTTCCCTTTTAAAAAATGGCCGAATCTGAGACACAACAAATACGTAATTGCGAGTGAAGAACGCAAACGGCCGCCACTGGTACGCCGCCACCACTGGTCGCACGCCAGTAAGTAAGAGTTCAAATACGCCGATATTTTTTGTTGAAAAATGTGAGAAGCTTATGCACTGCAAAAGCTTCTCGCATTTTTTCAACAAAACATTTTAGTGTGTTTGGTTATGAAGTCATAAAACACTTAACGAATTGACCCCATTACAAGCTTGATAGGCTAACGATGCTCTGAACAACTGGGCCCAGGGTCTCATCAGTTGCTCTCTATTTTGCAAAAATGGCAGAAACATGAAGGTAGACTCTTGCACTTTAAGTGATCATTGCCGGAAAATATCCGTTCATTTTTTTATTAAACATCTGTTATTGCTCCTCATTAGAACCGCCTCATTGAGGCGGTTCTAATGAGGGACAAAAACACATGTGATTTTATCGACTCGTGTCAAGTGACCTAGAATTATCATCAAAACAAACATAACCTAAATGCTATATTGAGCCCTGAAATACTATAAATATGTATATTTATGTTTACACTTGTTACAAAAAAAGTAATAATATAAAAATCTTACAGTTTCAGTGACCTATATTATTTATATTGATTTACATTTTATGTATGAGGCACTGTAAAGCGGAAGTTCTTTCGACAAAGGTTATATGCCAATATTTTCCGGCCCTTTAATGTAATTGTACCGGTATTTTAGCTATTTTGGGCTTGTGGGGGAAGGGAGTGAAATAAAAATGAGCATGGGCTTATTAAGCCATGACTTGAGAGGCGGTTCATACACTGTAAAAAAATCCGTAGATTTTACGGTCGAATAACTGGCAACCAGCTGAAAGTCAATTTCCCGTTATTTTCACGGGCGTCTGTAAACTTGGCAGGAGTCATTTCGCGAAGTGGGGTAGAATAAGACAGGTACTGTTTTGGTCATAAAGGCCTTCAACACTTTAAAGGTATTTTCGAGCGCGGTCAGTGAACATAACACTTCCATATCGTGATTTCAAAAAATGTTCTCCAGGCAGACGCCCGTAAATATAACCGGAAATGGACTGGCAGCTGGTTGTCAGGTATTCTACCGTAAAATCTATGGGGTTTTTTTTACAGTTTACCAGTGACCGCTGGAAAAGCCATAGTGTTAATCCATTAGCAATTTAACACAACCAGTGTTCTGGCAGAGTCAGTAAGTTGTCAGTGATGAATGGGAGAGGGAAACAAACAAATATAATATAAGGGAAATGCGTGAAATAAAAATAAGCATGGGCTAATTAAGCCATGACTTGCGGGGCGGCTCATACTAATGACCGATGGAATAGCCATAATGTTAATCCATTAGCACCGTGTCACCGGAGTTTTGGCAGTCAGTAAGTTGTCAGTGACCAATGGGAAAAGGAAACAAACAATTATAATATAAATGTTGTTTAGAGCCCATAGATCATCGTCTCAGACATATTGTGCCGCGACACGACAAAACCAACAAAGTCATTGTACTTCCAGCACAGACTTAGATCAGCCTGGGCATCCGCCCAGACTTATCAGAGTCTTCGCTGTCCGCATGGATCTAGCTTAGAACGTTAGCTCTTAGCAAAGAGTCTGATCACTGATCAGACTGGGCGGATGCCAAGGCTGATCTGAGTCTGCGCTGGGCGCACAATCACTTTGTTGTTTTTCTCGTGTCGCGGCTCAATTATTATGCTGAGGGAATCCATATCAGTCAAATACAACAGGTTCTTCGTTATGGGTTGTCAAAACAGAATGCTGGGCAACAGCACTAGAAAACCCATAAATGGCGTATTGGAAAGTAACATTCCCAAATAGCTAGGCTGCCACGCAAACGCATCCGCAGTTTCACGTTTCGATCCATGTTTTCATGGAAACTGGAATATTATGTAAGGAAAGTTCAGCTGTCGGGAGCAGATTTTCGCAGTGGACAAGATGATATGCGATGCACTGTTTGCACTGCCAGCAAGCGGATTTTCTTAAGATTTCAACAGAATGTTGATGGCATTAGCAAAGGTTATACTTACAGAAAATATTGATGCATTTGCTAATAGCCATAATTGTTCCATGGAAACTTGCCTTAAAGCCCCCATTGCTTATCACCATAAACTTTTTATCGTGAGGTATCGCTGCATTTTGTCATTGTAAATTTTAACAAAATAAAACAGCCTTGAATGATTTGGGTCATTTTAGTTGGCAACCAAACTGGCCTACTTTCGACATCATAAACTTTTAAAAAAAGAATACACTGTCATGGAAGTGGCTACGTTTTATTTATTTTTTTGGCTGAGTATATAATTGTAATATATAGTCTATCTGACATTTCTAAGACTTCAAAATCACTGCCTGGTCTCATTTTTTTCTTTTTAAAAATAAAAGGTGAAAATGAAAACAAATAAAAGCATATCATCCATTGTTTCGTTTTGTTTGTCTGTTTTTTTTTTTGGTTTCACATATCCCATTCAATGGGACCTTTACATATAACAGTTTTGCATCAACGAATTAAACACTGTTTACTTGTAGCTTTCAAACGAAAGATAAAAGGGTTGTTACGATCTATATTAAACTGAGAGGACTTGAAATTAAAGTTCAAATTAAAAGAAAACAAATATATAATCGTCAACCGACTTTTAGGCTGATTGTGGCCAAGACGGTAGATATTTTAATATTAGTCGTGACATGAAAAAATGTGTCGAATGTGGGTAGACAGGCTGGCTTTAGCGCCGTTTTTGCCGTTATCTGGATAATGAGTTCAATGCCGTTTTCGTAGAGCTGCCTCCATCACTCCCTGGGTTCGAGGTTATAAAACTTGAGAATAATCTCAAACTCAAAATAAAGCACACTGATTGGCTGCTTCCGAACGTGTGCTCGGAAGTAGCCAATCATTGTGCTTTATTTTGAGTTTGAGAATAGAATAATCTCAAACTCAAAATAAAGCACACTGATTGGCTGCTTCGGGGCATGTGCGAGAGTAGTCAATCATTATGATTTATTTTGAGTTTGAGAATAATCATATTTTATAACCTCGGAGCCTGGATGAAACCAGAAGCTTAACATTCTTTGAATAGGAAATGAGAAGTGGGCTTTTTAATATTGAGCTATTTCTTCCGATCAGATTGCAAATCAGCTTTCTGGTGCTGATACATGGATTTGTATGTTGTGATAATAGAAAACAAAGATGCGGAAAATTAATGCATTTTGTTCGCTTGCCACTGGCTGGTATAAATGTTACAGAACCGTGAAAGCCTTATCAATAATCTCCATGATCTCTCTCCGTAGACTACCTCCAGACAGGGCTACAGATAGACCAAAATTGCAGGGGGCGCTTCATGCATGAAGGTATATATTGCAAGGCACGAAACGTATGTTTTGAGTCTGATGGAGGCGATTCTAACTAGACTCCACAACTTACATCTTTGTGGCTAACTCAGAAAAAATATTAATACTTTCACCCAAATCTTTGGTACATTTGGAACCCAGACCAGCTGTACCATAGATTATCCATGTAGTATACAAAGGTTGGTTACAGCTCCATCCAGTATCAGCAGATAAAGCTTTGATTCTGATACAACTGGGTTGGATAAACTTTAACCAACATACTTATGCACAAAACCAATACTGACAAATACAAATGGTTCAGGCCCATCCTATCGTTTCTCCTAACAGTATGCCGCAGTGCTTCCTTGTTCCATTGACACGCAAGGAATCTTCATCAAAGTCATGCAAAGTGACAGCAATGTTCCGTTGTGCCGGAGAGTCCTAGTGATTTGGAACATTGTAGGGCAAGGGCCTACTGTGCTTGCAGTAGGTGCGGGTGGGGGTTGTTTGGACATTTTTTTTTCTCTCATCTATCATTTCTCTTCTTTCTCCCTCCCTCTGGGAGACGGTCCGGTAAAGACTGAAATACTGTCTCAAATGGCCGTTAAACCCAAAACAATCAATCGACAAATTAAACTCGCATCTTCTGCCTTAAACATATATCTCTAAATCATGTAACTTTTAAGGCTCTAATGAAGTATTTTATGTTGATCATCCTCAAACCGCCTACCTAAGTGTCTTTCTCAAAGGGTCGTGAAACCTAAACAATCAATCAGTCATGGCATATATTGTGTCATATAGATAGCAAAATAGGGGAAACAAGGTGTTACATGAAGAAGAAAAAAGACAAATCTCTTTAAAACTATTCTGCTGGCATGATGTAAACGAAGTGAAAAGCTTGCAGTGAATCCATATATATACTTAGGCAACTGAGAGAGCATACAGGGCTTTAGGGACTATAATTCGTTTCCAGAATTCCATTCATTTATAGAGACATATGTGACAGTGTCTGGCATTTTGAGCCTTATGGAGCGGAATTCGGAAATTTTGTTTTTAACATTTTCATATTTGTTAGTGCTTCTAGAAGAGATTTCGAGAAGCACAAAGCAATAGCGCTAATGTTTACTGCAAAAGCAAACGAAATTCACATCACCCCGATTTTTGTTTTCGTTTCACTGATTGGATACAATTTACATAGTAGCTGGATAAACGTTTATAATTCTGGTTTGTGACATCCCTTTTCAAGGACCTGTAATGCGAACATTCTCAAAAGAGTGTAGATGTAGAAAATTAAAGATGCCGATAGAAATGTTTAATCACTCTTTTCAGGTGACGCTTTGAAATGTATTAGTCAGTGCGCGGCAATCCAATTAACTTTACGTGCGAATTTCGTGACGTCACTTTCATTTCACGTTTCGTGACGTCAGTGTCGCACCTCCACAAGGCTCAAAATCCCAGGCACTGTCACATATTTTAAAAATGTCAAATCTGTATAGGAGATAACGGGAATGCCCGGAGTGACGTCATCGGATGATCACGTGGGTAGATTGGTTGGCAAAAAGATAGCCACAGACAGTGGTCTTCTATGGGATTTTGCTGAAAATTAACCTCTGAAATGCGTAAAATATAGTTTAGAAAGCTGCGAATAAATAGAAACCGATAAAACCAGTGCAAATATTGTTTTAATCGCTTGTCGCGCGAAAAAAAGTTATTTAATATTATTTAAAGTTATTTAATTACTCGACATACATTGACTCGCTTCGGAACAGGACATTTTCTCTTAATAACTTTGACTTAAAAAGAAAAATAAATAAATGAAATAAAAATACAATAAATCGGAGGTACTAAAGATCAGTATTTTAACCTTTAAACCTTTTCGACAATCAAGGTGATTAGTAAATATAACACGGCTGATAGAAAATGAAAGACAATAAAATATAGAAACTTGTAATGCAGTCATTACCATAGTATTTAGTCCGAGCTCATGACATCTAAACAATAAATTCTCTCTCTCTTTCTCTCTCTCTCTCTCTCTCTCATTGTTTGCTCATTACATTTCATTAGCGGACAAGCTTATTAAATTTAAAATATCATAGATTATAATAATCGAGTTTTATTTGATATTTTAAATTAGTCACACCGCCAAAAACAGTTGGTTATATTATACAAGTTAATATGACATTGCCACTGCAGGAAACCCGCGGGCGTTCTTTGAAATATGATAATTAAAGACATTCCTTATCAAAAGACCCGCTGAATACCGGATAAATTCATTATAAACAATAAACAACCGGTTTAATTTCAAAATGTACACCAGATACAGACACATTTTTTAGAGTATCCATGCTAAAACGTACATCTAAAAGCACTAAAATACCTACATTTCTCAGCGTTATCATTTATATAAAAATATGCATCATAATGCGCAAAATACATGGCATAGTTTATAACATAGTTTAACATCACCCAATAAACGTTCAATATAGCGTGATTGATTATCGACTTTTTGCCAACCTGTGTTTGGAATACCTTGGAAATCCTTATCGATGACGTCACCGCGTTTTCTCCTATAAATTTCGTTGTATTTTCTCTCCTGATAATACGGTCATGACATTACCACTTTCGGGGAGGGGAGTGGGGTGGGGTGGGGGTATAACATGCAGTGCCGGGGCGTCCTACTGATTTGGAACATTGTATGGCAAGGGCCTACTTGGCTGTGCTGCAGTAGGTGTGGCTGGGGATTGTTTGGACATTTTTCTCTCTATCATTTCTCTTCTTTCTCCCTCTCTCTGGGAGACGGCCCTATAGAGACTTAAATTATGTCTCAAAGGGCCATTAAACCAAACCCAAAACAATCAAGCAGTCAACCATTACCACTCGGAAATGAAAAATTAACTGAAATATAACAAAGCTTTTCGACTCGTATATACGAAAAGCGTAATTTGTTGCACAATATTTGCTTTTAAGTAAAAAAAAACTGTTTGACGTATCACCAAAGTCTTGAAAGCGGCCGAACCGACTGTTTCAAGTTTTGTTATAACTCCAGCAGTTTATTTTTTAAAACACGGAATTAAATGACTTGAGAAAAATTATTTGTTTGAGAAAAGCTGAAGTTTCTACTGAAAGAATTTCAGTTTGTACTGTCATTGAAAAATTGGCAGCGCATGACATACACTGCTTGCCACCCTCCGGGACCAATGACGTCATGTATCTGGTGCCATAGCAGCCACGAATTCATATTGATGTCGAAGTGACGCCATCGAGACGTCATTCTGCCACGGTACTAACCACAACAGCTGGTAATTCCATATTTGCTGTGGTAACAGATCTATGACGTCATCTTACTTGTAATTCGAGAGGAGCATGGCATTTGTAAGTGGGCATGGCAATTATAAGTGAGATGCTACCTGAAAATAATACAATGGAAAACTGTGATTTTCTCAAACCTATAAGTCATTCTCAAATGATTTAATTCTTTGTCTAATATGTTTTGAATATATACATTGTTGAAAAAAAGCATTGTTATAGCCTATTTTGACAATTTATTTCCAGAATGTTGAATTTTTAACATCCAGGTGGCAATGGAACTTCTCGTTTCCAGGTGTGATTTTGCATCGAATTTGTGAAAACTTAATTTGTGTCTTATATTAAATCCGCGATAGTTTTATGCGTCCTGAACTATTATGTTGTGGATTGAAACAGCATAATGTACTTCAAGAAACAAATTTGAGCCGCGAAATGACAAAACCGACAAAGTGGGTGTGCGCCCAGCGCAAACTCAGATCAGCCTGGGCATCCGCCCAGTCTGATCAGACTCTTCGCTTAACGCTTAAAGGGTAGGTAAGAGTCGAAGCTACCACCATGCGGATGCCCAGGCTGATCTGAGTCTGCGCTGGGCTTACAGCCACATTGTTCGTTTTGTCGTGTCGCAGCTCATATGCTGTGTGCCAAATGGGATGCTTTGTAACGTTAGTCTAACCAATAATTAACGTTTTATTTTCCTTCGAAACTGACGAACGTCCGTTTTAGAAGTATCGAATCCGAAAAGGTGTTGATAATATAAATGATGTATATTTATTGTTTCTGGCATCCATAGACATTTATGTCTGCTTTTAGCTCTTAAAACTAACAGCCTGTCAATGTTGTCGTCCGTCAGTATATGGTTTTCACTTCTGTGATATGGAGCCGGTCTCATATGGAGAAGTGAAACTTTGGGAAACTCATGTAAATCACGACCCTGCATTCAAGATGGCTGCCGTAAATAAGATTTGGTAGTTTAC
The DNA here is from genome assembly GCA_963989385.1 of Ctena decussata. Lineage (NCBI taxonomy): Eukaryota > Metazoa > Mollusca > Bivalvia > Lucinida > Lucinidae > Ctena > Ctena decussata. Next base: position 116,792,506 of record OZ022499.1, on the reverse strand, counting down.
TCATAACCTTAAAACATTGTCGGCGGTCTGAATAAACGTACATAGTACATACAGATACGAATTTAAAAAACGTCAAAATTCCTGCATATGCACTGCACACGCTACATTTTAAGATACGTTTCATACGCATACCACCTTTGTCAAGTGCAATAAGAAATGACATTTGTTTTGGCATCTTGGCGGGCACATCAAAGCTTGTATAAAGAATTATCATGATTGCACTATGTAAACATATTGTAATTACAGTGCCAAAAAGACAACATTTAGCTGTTATTCTAGCTTTCTGTCGTTATCATTGGAATAGCTCGCAGAATGCTGTCGGCGTGGCTTAGTCTCTGGTTGGATGGTGTAGCCTCAGATTATAATATAATCTGGGGCCATATTCATAAAACGACTTAAGTGGTTGCTATGCTGTTGCTAAGGCTAAATTTCTTTGAAGGAGATTCCCTACAACTATGAAATTTGGTCTGGAGGAACAGTCTTTGTAAGACTGTTCCTCCTGACCAAATTTCATAGTTGTAGGGAATCTCCTTTATAGATATTTAGCCTTAGCAACCGCATAGCAACGACTTAAGTGGCTTTATGAATACGGCCCCAGAGCTCCTGACTGCGTGGCGGAATGATGCTTTTAATAATTCTTTGACTTCTTATTTCCCCATGATTCCTCCTAAGAACCGTCTCCATTAGTAAGTCTTTGTCGTAATGACCCAAAGTATGGTGATACATGTATAAGTCCTATCTCAAACAGTTTCGACCAAGAACTCATTACTCCTTTAGGAACAGTCTTCACTGTTTGTCATCCAGCCACCAGGTTTTGACACATGGCCTAGAGGAGCAAATTCTTTCATTTAAGAGTTGACGCCTACTGAGAAAAGGCAAAAATGAAAATGGCAGACTTGCATACCCTTAAGGATTACCTGTTTTACACTAAGTAAAACGGTTGGTCTGTCCTAATATTAAGTGTTACTGATGTAAACGCTGATTAGGAATCTTTAGATTCTACTCTATTGTTTTTCCCATTGTTCTGCACAAAATATTCCAAGATTGTTGTTTTCTTGGCAAAGTGGATCGTAAAGTATAATTCGGTATGTGCAAGCTCCAACTTCCTGCATATGTAGAAACATAACGTCGAAGCAATACCGTGTCATCGTTGACCCAACATTATTATGCATGCGGATTGGGTCCATATTGATTTTTCATCGCGCACGCTCTTTGTACTGGAAGGTATCTGCCGTAACCAAGAATTAATGAAAAATTGAACATAATTGAATTGTACCATCAAAGGAAAAAAACGGTATACTGGTTTACATCTGTCCGTCTGCCCTTCGTTTTCTCTATCCGCCTATCCATAATTTCGTAACCCCTTTCGATCAATTATTCCACAATAATATAGGCTACAATAGTTACGTTGACAGCTACCTGTTGTTATAGCCCCGCTTTGAAAAAGTGGGGCTATACTGGACTTGATCTGTCCGTAATTCCGTAACGCTTTTTTTAGTATCACATTTGTCTCAGGAACTAGATCTATTAAAGCTAGAATCTTGAAACTTGGTACATGTATACATATAAACAATGAGTCGTGTCGTGGGATTGAGAATCGGGCTCATTGCTTTTATTCTTCCCTTTATTTGTCTATTTTTCTGTCTTTTCAGGGTGAATTTGTGTCACAGTTTTCTCAGGAACCGTGCCAAGCTACAATCTTCAAACATGGCACATATATGGAGAATGAGTGATTGTATCGTGGGTTTGAGACTCAGGCCCATTGCTTCTGTTCTTCTAATTTTTATCCGTTTTCCTTTCTTTCCATATTTTAGGTGTGAACACTGAAAATTTGTGTCAAGGTTTTCTCAGGAACTATGCAAGCTAGAGTTTGAAACTTGGTATACATATGAATAATGAGTTGTTGTATCGTGGGATGGAGAACGCGGCTCATTGCTCCTATTCTTCCCATTATTTGTCCATTTACCTGTCGTTTCTGGGTAAATTTGTGTCACAGTTTTCTCAGGAACTATGCAAGCTACAATCTTCAAACATGGCATACTTATGGAGAATGAGTGATTGTATCATGGGATTGAGACTCAGGCTCATTGCTCTTGTTCTTCTATTTTTATCCATTTTTCTTTCTTTTCATATTTTGCATGTTAACATTGAACATTTGTGTCAGTTTCTCAGGAAGTACTGAAGCTAGAATCTACATATGAACAATTTGTTGTATTGTGGGATGGAGAATGTGTCTCAATGCTCTTATTCTTCCCATTATTTTCCATTTTTCTGTCTTTTTATGGTTAATTTGTGTCACAGTTTTCTGAGGAACTGTGCCAGCTACAATCTTCAAACACGATTGTTTTGTGGGATTGAGACTTAGGCTCATTGCTCTTATTCTTCCATTTTTCTTTCTATCCGTATTTTGCATGTTAACATTGAAAATTTGTGTCAGAGTTTTCTCAGGAAGTACTGAAGCTAGAATCTTGAAACTTGGTATACTTATGGATGATGAGTTCTTGTATCCTGAGATTGAGAATGTGTCTCATTGCTCTTATTCTTCCCTTGATTGGTCCATTTTTAGCTCACCTGCTAGGCAGGCATCCGTCGTCCGTCCGTCGTCCGTCAATATTTTCAAACGACATCTCCTCTGAAACTACAAGGCCCATCATTACCAAATTTCATGTATAGCATCTACAAGCAGGGGGAACCAATAATACTGTTTTTTTTTATCCAAAGCAGTTCAGAACTTTGGTTGCTATGGCAACTTAAAGTTTCCATTGACTTGTATGGGAAAAATTGAAAATTTGCATTTATTGCTATGTCACTGCAGATATTTTGACAGAAATGTTCCTTGAGTATTCCTCTATCAACCACATGAACTTTATGTAAATTGCACAATTTGGCTGGTTGCCATGGCAACTGAACGGTTAAAAATGGAAAAAATATTCAAAAATCATCTCCTCAGAAACTATGCAACTAATAAAGCTCAAACTTCACAGAAAGGATCTTAGTACTAGCTTCTATAAAAGTACTGTTTTTCTTGGCAATTGCTATAGCAGTTTGGTTGCTATGGGAACTTAAAGTTGCCATTGACTTATAATGGCAAAATGGAAAATTTGCATTTATTGCTATGTCACTGCAGATATTTTGACAAAACTTTTATGGAAATGTTCCTTGAATAGTCCTCAACCAGCTTTATTAAATTTATGCAAATTGCACAATTTGGCTGGTTGCCATTGCAACCGAACTGTTCAAAATAGAAAAATATTAAAAAACCATCTCCGCAGAAACTATGAGGCCAATAAAGCTCAAACTTTACTGAAAGGATCTTAGTACTAGCCTCTATAGAATTACTGTTTTTCATGGCAATTGCTTCAGCAGTTTGGTTGCTATGGCAACTAAGAGTTTCCATTGACTTGTAATGGGGAAAATGGAAATTGGCAATTTTTGCTGTCTCACTGCAATTATTTAGATTTCTTTTCTACAGAAATGTTTCTTGAGTAGTCCACTATGATTCATATGAATTTTCTCCAAATCGCTGAATCTGATTGGTTGCCATGGCAAAATATAGGGTAAATTTTCGATAAGAAATAAAAAAAAACTTCTGCTCAGAAGCCATATAGGGGATGAAGCTGATATCGTGCAAACATGTTGAAGACAGTAGCCTCTACATAAATTTTGTTTTTTCTTCCTATCCCATAAGAACTTTGGTTGCTATGGCAACTTATAGTTTCCATTGACTTATAATGGGAAAAGTGAAGCCATGAGGGGGATGAAGTTGATACTTTGCATACATGTTAGTAACATTAGCCTCTACCTAATTTATATTTTATATTATCATTGCTCATGTGAATTTGTTGCTATGGCAACTTAAGGTTTCCATAGACTTATAATGGGGAAAGTGGACATTTGGTATTTATTTCTGTGTTACTGCAGATATTTCAACAAAAGCTTTACAGAAATGTTCCTGGAGTAGTCCTCTACCAGCCATATGAAATTTGCCCAAACACCTGATTTTGATAGGCTAAATTTTCATTTTTTTTTTTTTTTTTTTTTTTTATTTTGCCAAAGATCTTCTTCTCAGAAGCCATTAAGGGGGGATAAAGCTTATTTTTTTGCATAAATGTTTGTGATATTATCCTCTACATAAATGGTGTGTTTTATTGCTGTTGTGCATGTTGTTTTGTTGCTGTGGCAGCTTACAGTTTTTGCAACATAGGGCCTAACCTCAGTGCTCAGGTGAGCGATATAGGGCCATTGGCCCTCTGGTTCTTTGTTTCAAGGTAAATTTGCCACAGTTTCAATCAGGATCTTTTTCAGCTAGAAACTTCATATTCGGTATACGGATAAACAATGAGTTGTTGTATAGTGGGATTGACAAACAGGATTATTTGTCTTAGTCATTTTTTTTCTATCCAGTTTTCTTTCTTTTCATTTTTAGAATGTTGAAAGTTTGTGTTAAGGTTTTCTTTGCATCTTATTTATTGCTCTTATTACATGCAGTGCATTACTAAAGCGGTGCAGCGGCGCTATAGTCAGATCCTCTGACAATTCTAATTCATGGTCGGATTGATAACATGCGTATACAGTAATACTAGAGTTCTTTCGGATAAGACGTAGCTGTATAAGTAGCCGCATCTGAACGTATCGGAGAGGGAGGAATCATTAATGTACCTTTAAACAGATCTATATAATGCCATCAAATGTTAGTTTGAAGTAGATAAAGGTACTTGTTTTACATATGCCTATGGCTTTTAGTTTTTGATTAAGAGTTTTGGTGTGTGTCTGTCCAATACTTAAAAGTCCTCAGCCGCTTAATGATTTGGTGATTCTGGAAAAAGTGCATGTCCCTCCGTCTTTCCGTTTGAATGTCACACTTTCCTTTCCATACTCTTTGAAGTTATTGTTATTAGCCCAAATCTGGCGAAAAAGGATATCCTCCCTTGTCGACAATAATATCCTCCCTTGTACTCAGTTATATTGAACAGGCAATGTCCTTAGATTTGCTTTGTTTAGATTGATGTGTATAAATTGAGTCATATAGCTGGCAGAAATAGGCAGAACATGTCTTTGAAAAATGATAAACTGTTCCATAAAATGCAGTTTCAATATCTAGTGGGGGTGGTGTGGTCGAACAATGGTTCTGTGTGACTTATGGTGCCGTTTGGATAACAGCAGAGCAAGGACCCACTGTGCCTGCAGTAGATGCGGGTGGGGTTTTGTTTGGATATTTTATTCTCTCGTCTATCTTGTCTCTTTTCTTTCTCCTTCTCTCTGAGAGACGGCTCGATTGAAATAATGTCTTAAAGGCTTAGAGCCGCTAAACACAAACCAACACACCAACTCATCAATTTCTGGTTTTCCTTCGAGCGATGCCAAAGCGGGACGTTTATGGGTCACATGCCTGTACATTGAATTTTTACCATTTAAGTTAGGTTTACTATCGAAAAAGTATGACCAAAATCAATTTAAAACCGTTTTAGGTGAAATTCATTGATGTTTTATTTGTTTAAAAGTGGCAGTAAGGATATTGCAGCGACTGATAAAATATTTCATGAATGTTTACCTTGCTACAGCAATGGTGTCTATAAGCTAAATATGTTTCAGAGTTTCATGATTGTGAATTTTAAACAAGAATTGTCTCTTGTCATATTTTTAGAATAGCATGGCATGCAGCATAGGTGACTTGAGCAAATATGTAAAACTATCCCGGCGACACCACCCCCACCCAAATTAGCCACCTACCACACCAATTGCCCCCACGGCCCCGGGTCATGCCCCCAAAATGATTTTTCACACTATTAACATATTAGGTCACTGGCAATTTATTTATGTAATGAATACAGCAGCATACTGTTAGAATTCTTGGTCATTGCAACATGCATGCTGCAACGGGGACTGAGGTGTCCTTCCTGTTTTCGATGCTAGTATGTATTTACTGTTTGCTTCCCCAGTCAGGTTACTGAGAGACACTCCCAGTGGGCACGCTGCCGTGTCTACAGCGCCACATGGCGTTGACTCAATCATTGTTCCACGCCGCCTTGTGATAGCATACAGGATTGAACACGCACGCTTCAATGCAAGCGGGAACAACAAGATTTCAGCCCAATGGGTCTTTCCCCTTAAAGTCTCCACAAGCCTACGCGATGTAAAATCGTCTAAACACAAACATTATGGAAGGCGCTTCAACAGTCACTTTTGGTGACAAAATGAGAGTTGACGTGCATAAATTGAGTCTTATCGCTTACAAAAATTAGGGGGAACTTCCTTTTCTGGTTACCTGTCGAGCGATGGAATAGAAACAGAACACGGGACACAGAACGCTTGTACATTGTATTTTTACCATTTTGTTAAAGTTTGTGATATCGAAAGAAGGTTATTTTATTTGCCAACTAAAATGACTCAGTTATTTTTCAAACCTTTTTCATGTGAAGCTCAATGATAATTTATTTGTTTAAAGTTGAATATTCGCCGTCATTTACAATGACAAAACTATGGTGCAATATTTCATGCTGATAGAGCAATGGGGCCTTTAACATCGACAGTTTAATGAGCTTGACAAGTACGACAGTAAGTGACCAATTTGCGGTCACGCATATACATCATGGCTAATCAGAGTTGTTTGCTCTTGCCGTGGTCCATAGTGTCAAGTAGTGGGGGCTCTCTAGGTTAGGTACTGACCTCTAAGCCAGCTAAATCAGATTGTGTTTGCTCTTACCTTGACCCATAGTCTCACGCCGTGGTAACTCACTAGGCCCTGACGTGCTAAGCCAGCCGTCCAGGTTCGAATCCTGCTGCAGATGAAGTCCTTTATAATCGTAAATGGCGTCCTCTTGTACACAGTCTTCCATTATCCTCCTTCCATCGGCTCAGTGTGACTGACATACTGTTGAAAGGGTGGTACAAGCGCGTTATCAAACCATTTTTCACAGTGTTGATAACGTTATTAAGACATTTCCTGATATGCCTTTAGCAGGCACGTGACGTCGCATAGTCAGAACGACGCCATTTCGACGTCGCGTGCCCGACATCGTATACCAAAACAGATATTTTGTTAAAGCTACTTCTTGGAAGAACACCATAAACATTATTACTTCCCTTGAATAAATGAAACGGTAAGCTTTGTAATGAATAAAGAAACGCATTATTTCAATCTTTTTATTTTTAGCTCCTGAGCACGAAGTGCTCAGGGTGAGCTTTTAGGATACCGTGATGTCCGTCGTCCGTCGTACGTGTGGACGTCCGGACGGACGTCCGTCCGGACGGACGTCCGTCAACTTTTGCTTGTGTACACTCTAGCGGGCACAGTTTCGATCCAATCTTTATGAAACTTTGTCAGAATGTTAATCTTGATAAAATCTAGGCCAAGTTCGAAACTGGGTCATGTCGGGTCAAAAACTAGGTCACTAGGTCAAATCTTAGAAAAACCTTGTGTACGCTCTAGAGGGCACAGTTTTCATCCAAAGTTCATGAAACTTTGTCAGAATGTTTATCCTCATAGTATCTAGGACAAGTTTGAAACTGGGTCACGTCGGGTCTAAAACTAGGTCACTAGGTCAAATCATAGAAAAACCTTGTGTACGCTCTAGAGGACACAGTTTTGATCCAATCTTTATGAAACTTTGTCAGAATGTTTATCTCTATAAAATCTAGGCCAAGCTTGAAACTGGGTCATATCGGATCAAAAACTAGGTCACTAGGTCAAATCTTAGAAAAACCTTGTGTACGCTCTAGAGGGCACAGTTTTGATCCAAAGTTCATGAAACTTTGTCAGAATGTTTATCCTCATAGTATCTAGGACAAGTTCGAAACTGGGTCACGTCGGGTCTAAAACTAGGTCACTTGGTCAAATCATAGAAAAACCTTGTGTACGCTCTAGAGGACACAGTTTTTATCCAAGCTTTATGAAACTTTGTCAGAATGTTTATCTCCATAAACTCTAGGCCAAGTTTGAAACTGGGTCATGTCGGGTCAAAAACTAGGTCACTAGGTCAAATCTTAGAAAAACCTTGTGTACGCTCTAGAAGGCACAGTTTTGATCCAAAGTTCATGAAACTTAATCAGAAAGTTTATCCTTATAAAATCTAGGATAAGTTTGAAACTGGGTCATGTCGAGTCAAAAACTAGGTCACTAGGTCAAATCATAGAAAAAACCTTGTGTATGCTCTAGAGGACACAGATTTGATCCAATCTTTATGAAACATTGTCAGAATGTTTATCTCTATAAACTCTAGGCCAACTTCGAAACTGGGTCATGTCGGATCAAAAACTAGGTCACTAGGTCAAATCTTAGAAAATCCTTGTGTACGCTCAAGAAGGCACAGTTTTGATCCAAAGTTCATGAAACTTTGTCAGAATGTTTATCCTCATAATATGTAGGACAAGTTTGAAACTGGGTCATGTCGGGTCAAGAACTAGGTCACTAGGTCAAATCATAGAAAAACCTTGTGTACGCTCTAGAGGACACAGATTTGATCTAATCTTTATGAAACTTTGTCAGAATGTTTACTTCTATAAACTCTCGGCCAAGTTTGAAACTGGGTCATGTCGGGTCAAAAACAAGGTCACTAGGGCAAATCATAGAAAAACCTTGTGTACGCTCTAGAGGACACAGTTTTGATCCAAAGTTCATGAAACTTTGTCAGAATGTTTATCCTCATAATATTTAGGATAAGTTTGAAACTGGGTCATGTCGGGTCAAAAACTTGGTCACTAGGTCAAATCTTAGAAAAACCTTGTGTACGCTCTAGAAGGCACAGTTTTCATCCAAAGTTCATGAAACTTTGTCAGAATGTTTATCCTCATAATATCTAGAACAAGTTTGAAACTGGGTCACGTCAGGTCAAAAACTAGGTCACTAGGTCAAATCATAGAAAAACCTTGTGTAAGCTCTAGAGGACACAGTTTTGATCCAATCTTTATGAAACATTGTCAGAATCTTTATCTTCATAAACTGTAGGCCAAGTTCGAAACTGGGTCATGTCGAGTTATAAACTAGGTCACAGGTCAAATCTTAGAAAAACCTTGTGTGCGCTCTAGAAGGCACAGTTTTGATCCAAAGTTCATGAAACTTTGTCAGAATGTTTATCCTCATAATACGTAGGACAAGTTTGAAACTGGGTCATGTCGGGTCAAAAACTAGGTCACTAGGTCAAATCATAGAAAAAGCTTGTGTACGCTCTAGAGGACACAGTTTTGATCTAATCTTTATGAAACTTTGTCAGAATGTTTATCTTCATAAACTCTCGGCCAAGTTTGAAAGTAGGTCATGTCGGGTAAAAAAACTAGGTCACTAGGTCAAATCTTAGAAAAACGTTGTGTAAGCACTAGAAGGCATAGTTTTGATCCAATCTTCTTGAAACTATGTCAAGATGTTTATTGTCCGTATATCTAAGCCCCCTATGAAACTGAGTCACGTCGGCTCAAGGTCAAATCTTAGAAAAACTTTGTGTACACCCTAGAGGGCACAGTTTTGATCCAATCTTCATGAAACTCTGTCAGAATGTTTATCTTAATGAAATCTAGGTAAAGTTTGAAACTGGGTCATGTCGGGTCAAAAACTTGGTCACTAGGTCAGATATAAGAACGACCTTGTATACGCTCCAGAGGGCACAGTTTTGATCCAATCTCAATGAAACTGTGTCAGAATGTTTATTCTTACAATATCCAGGCCAAGTTTGAAACTGGGTCATGCCGGGTCAAAAACTAGGTCAAATGTTAGTATGGTAAAAACTCTTATAAATCTTCACCAGAGCCAGTGAACTGATTAATGCTCAGGTGAGCGATTCAGGGCCACCATGGCCCTCTTGTTTCTGTTATCTGAAACTGTAGAAAATTATATAATATATTGTAAAACATATGAGATACTGTAAGAAAATTATTTGTAACCGGAAGTTTTCGCAAAAAATACTTTCTCTTAATCAATTTATTTATATGCAAACTTAGTTTGTCGACTGTCTATGCAATTGATTTATTATTTGAACATCGCTGACAAGACTTGAGGACGGACGCTCGGCGCCCTGTTACTGCGGCTATGGATACGTTCCGCTGAGGTGCAGGGATCACGTCGATACGAGAATTGAAATCTACTACTACTCGGACGGAAAGCGGTAAGGAGATGACCTCGTCATGGTGCCTTTGCAAACGGCACTTGGCTTTGCCACCTGCCAGTATGTACTCTCCCACGTGGGACTAAAAATACCTCCTAGGCAGTATGATGCCTCGAGTCTGCGACGGTTTAACATACCATCAGACGAACCGTTCAACTAACTTACGACAGAGTAACTAACCTAGAAGGAAAACTACCCCTGCCACGATACTATGGGCTCCAGTTACCATTTGATCCGCTAGCACATCGACAACCTATGTGCTAGCTAAGGACTCAAGGGACCATCATGCCCCCAGCGGCTAATTAACCCAGCGTGAAGTGCCTCTTCAGGGTCGGGAGGAGGGAGAACTCGGGAAGCCGCGGACTGCCAGGTGGGACCTTATCACCATAACCCTCTTAAACAACGGATGTCAGTACCCCTGGGGAACCTTGGAAGATGGACCGTCGGCATGGTGGGCGATTGAGAGATTGAGGCTCCTGTGGCCCTAAAGAGGACCGACGAAGCCAACATCAGCAACAGCGTCCACCTAACCAATTCAGCAGGCAGGCAGCGACCAGAAGGTAAGCCTTTTGTTTTTTTACTTCGGGCCTTTTTTTGGGCCCTACGGCATTGCAACTTATTTAAGTAACTAATCTGGGTTATCCGGGGTAACCCCCATGTGCCTCTGCTACCCGACTATCTTAAAATCCGTGAATGGAATTTAAGACAAGACAACTGACCGATCCCTCTCCGATACGTCCAGATACGTTCAGATACAGCTACGTTTCCAGATACGTCTTATCCGAAAGAACTCTACTACAAGCTTTTAGGCGTGGTATGGAAGCGATGTTCGTCCTTTTTGAAACTGTTTTTGTATTATGTGTGTCTCTGAAAAAATTATGCGGTGATTTGCAAGTATACTTCAATTGAAATGTATAATATTGCCGACATAACCACTTTCTATAAAACTCTAATTGGTTATCAAGAACACTTCCTAACACTTGAGAACTAGCTCAAACGTCAAGAGATTTCCGCTATAATAAGTTTTCCTGCGAGAAGCCAAACGAAAGAAGAATTTGAAATCTGCAAATTTAATCAGCAGTTCTTATTGTTTTGATTCCTGTAACGTTTTTAGACAGTCTGAACATCAACAGGATCAAATACGTGGCTTTGCTGCGGGAAACTTGTCTTTAACAATTGCTGCGAACTGCGCATGCGCCGGACCAGCTATCACAATGCTCAGTCTGTTCGGGCCTGCACAGCTGGCTTTTTATGTGCACATGGTTAAATTTATGTCGAAGCAAATTGCGCATTCCGAGCACAGACTGCGCAAATGCGCAGTCTGATTTTTGGAATGCGCTGTTTGCAAACACCTGAAATACTTTTTCACTCAGCGAGGCGCAACTGTACTTTAGTGATTTTGCAGATATTTGCATATCTAGACGTCGACTTATATTATATGAGAAAGCTATTTTCCTAGATAATAATTGACAAGTTGTTTTATTTGGATGCAATTTGTAATCAGCTCTATACACGCCTACCAATCGCTCTCATGCGAAACCACGGTTCAGAACGCCAATCCATGAGAGGAGTTTCCGGTTTTGCATTAGGGGAGCCAAAATCGTAAACAAATTTGACATCGGCACAAAGTTTGAGGTATTTATTTTCTCCGAAAACTATTTATGCAAAATATAAGAATGCTATTTTGTCACATATAGATTGTTTCTTCGGCACATGAAAGGATTAGGCACATGGTCTTACATTTTTCCAGATATGCATTTAGTACGGCGAAGCATGCGTTCAGGCTCAATCTCAGTGATATATACATGTAGGGAAAATTCGCATTTTCTTGCTTGAATTTGAGTCGCTGACCTTGTCAGCCGCAAAGAAGTGAAGAGAACTACTGTATGCGTGAATCCAAACGTTTAAAGTAACCCTTTTGCGTTGGACAGGTCAGTTTTAGAACATATACACAAAAGCTTGGCGTCGTCAGCCCGGTTCCGCATGAGATTATGGAAAATATAAGGAATTTTTATCAAACACAAAAAACAGCTTCTGAAAAATAATTGGATCAAAACTAATATGAACTCTGTTGTATATTATTATTTTATACATTGCAGATGACCTTCTGGCTGTTTTAATCCTCGTTTATCTGTTTTAAGGCATACAAGAGGGTTTGAAAGAGGGTTTGCAAAAGGCCTAAAAAAGACAAACGGTGAATAATAACAGTCTAGAAGTAGTCATCTGTAATGTATAAAATAATGATATATCACAGAGTTCATGTTAGTTTTGATTCAATTATTGTTCAGAAACTGTTTTTGTTTCTCATAATAATTCTTTATATTTTTTATTATCTAATGCGGAACCGGGCTGACGACGCCAAGTTTTTGTGTATATTTTCGATATGCTAAACTGTCCATCACAGAAAGCTTACTTCCAACATTTGGATTCACGCATACAGTAGTTCTCTTCACTTCTTTGCCACAGACAAGGTCAGTGACTCAAATTCAAGCAAGAGAATGCGACTTTTCCCTACACGTATATATCGCCGAGATTGAGCCTCAGCACATGCTTCGCCGTACTAAATGCATATCTGGAAAAATGCAAGACCATGTGCTTAATCATTTCATGTGCCGAAGAAACAATCTATATGTGACAATATAGCATTCTTATATTTTGCATAAATAGTTTTCGGAAAAAATAAATACCTGAAACCATGTGCCGATATCAAATTTGTTTACGATTTTGGCTCCCCTCATGCAAAACCGGAAACTCCTCTCATGGATTGGCGTTCTGAGCCGTGGTTTCGCATGAGAGCGATTGGTAGGCGTGCTATAGCGGAATCGATCTGTCTTCGACTTAAGGCGGATTGAACGTCAGTGTACTCCTGAACGTTTAAACAAAAAGTTAAAAATTAAAAGATCTCACGAAAAAAAAAGTTTGCCATTAGCTGCCTCACTGTGCTTAAAACAAGATCAGTGTTTGGTGTACAGTGGGTCTGCTTTACGCGTTTATTAGCTCACCTGTCAAGGTGAGCTTATAGTATAGCCATAGTCCGTCGTCCGTCGTCGGCGTCGTCGGCCACACTTTTAAACACCAATATCTCTTAAACCAGCAGGCCAATCTTGATCAAATCTTATGTGTAGCATTGTTGGGGTGGGGCATTCACTGCATTGTGTTTAAGGGTAGATTGGGTTGGAACTCTGGTTGCCATGGCAACATATAGCTCCCATAGACTTATAATGGGAAAAACTTCAAAAATCTTCTTCTCTAAAACCTTGAGGCCCAGAGCTTACATATTTAGTATGTACCAATGTATAGTGGTCCCCTACGGAAATCCTGCCAACCATGCACCTGGGGCCCAAATTGGCCACGCCCCGGGGGTCATTAGCTCCCACAGACTAACGATGGGAAAATCTTAAAAAATCTTCTTCTCTGAAACCATGAGGCCCATAGCTGATATATATATAGCATGTATCAATGTCTAGTGATCCCCTACTAAAATCCTGCCACCCATGCCCCTGGGGCTTAAATTGGCCACGCCCCAGGGGGTCATTTGTTTATATATAGCTATATAGCTTAAGAACCTTCAAAAATCTTCTTCTCTTGAACCATGAGGCACAGAGCTTATATATCTAGCATGTAGCAATGTTTAGTGGTCCCCTACATAAATCCTCCCAACCAAGCCTCTGGGGTCCAAACTGGCCACTCGTCAGGGGTCATAAGCTTCCATAGACTTATAATGGGAAAAACTTCAAAAATCTTCTTCTCTGAAACCATGAGGCCCAGAGCTTACATTTTAAGTATGTACCAATGTCTAGTGGTCCCCTACATAAATCCTGCCCACCATGCCCGTGCGGCCCAAATTGGCCACACCCCGGGGGTCATTAGTCCCCATAGACTTACAATGGGCAAATCTTAAAAAAATCTTCTTCTCTGAAACCATGAGGCCCATAGCTAATATATATAGCATGTATCAGTGTCTAGTGATCCCCTACTAAAATCCTGCCACCCATGCCCCTGGGGCTCAAATTGCCACGCCCCAGGGGCTCATTTGTTTATATATAGCTATATAGCTTAAAGACCTTCAAAAATCTTCTTCTCTGAAACCATGAGGCCCAGAGCTTATACATATAGCATGTAGCAATGTTTAGTGGTCCCCTACATAAATCCTCCCAACCAAGCCTCTGGGGTCCAAACTGGCCACTCCCCAGGGGACATAAGCTCACATTGACTCATAATGGGTAAAACTTCAAAAATCTTCTTCTGAAACCATGAGGCCCAGAGCCTATATATTTGGTATGTACCAATGTCTAGTGGTTCCCTACAGGAATCCTGCCAACCATGCCCCTGGGGCCCAAATTGGCCATGGCCCTGGGGGCCATTAGCTTCCATAGACTTACAAAGGGAAACTCTTAAAAAATCTTCTTCTCTGAAACCATGAGGACCAGAGCTTATATGTGTAGCATGAAGCAATGTCTAGTGGTCCCCTACATAAATCCTGCCAACCATGTCCCTGGGGTCCAAATTGGCCATGCCCCGGGAGTCATAGCTCCCATAGACTTACACTGAGAAAATCTTGAAAAATCTTCTATGAATCCATGAGGCCCAGAGCATATATATGTAGCATGTAGCAATGTCTAGCAGTCCCCTACATAAATCATAGCAGTCATGACCCTGCAGTGCAAATTGGCCACCCCCATGGGGTCATAAGCTCCTATAGACTTACAATGGGAAAATTTTAAAAAATCTTCTTCTCTATAACCATGAGGCCAAGAGCATACATACGTAGCAAGTAGCAATGTCTAGTGGTCCCCTACATAAATCCTGCCAACCATGCCCCCAGGGTCCAAACTGGCCACGCCCCGGGGGTCATTAGTTCCTATAGACTAACAACGGGAAAATCTTAAAAAATCTTCTTCTCTTAAGCCATGAGGCCCAGAGATAACTTCTATAGTACATATGTAGCAACATGTATGGTCTCCAACTTAAATCCTGCCAACCATGCCCCCCCCCCCCCCCCCCCCCGGGGTCCAAATTGGCCATGCTGCTCCCATAGACTTATAATGGGAAAGACTTCAAATATCTTTTTCTCTGAAACCATGAGGCCCAGAGCTTACATATTTAGTATGCAGCAATGTCTAGTGATCCCCTGCATAAATTCTGCCAATCAAGCACCTGAGGTCCAAACTGCCCACAACCCAGGGGGTGGTTTGTTTATATAGAGCTGTATAGCTAAAGAACCTTCAAAAATCTTTTTCTATGAAACCATAAGGCCAACAGCTTATGTATTTAGTATGTAGCAGTGTATAGTAGTCCTCTACATAAATCCTGCCAATCAAGCCCCCGGGGTCCAAACTTGCCACACCCCATGGGGTCATCGAATCCTATAGAATTGCAGCCTGTTTATTAGCTTACCTGAGCTGGAAGCTTACATTTTATAACTCAGGTGAGCGGTCGTTGCCCTTGGGCTACTTGTTCTGTTCTGCAATGTTTGATAATTATGATTTCGTAGTTACATTGTATTTATAACGGTTTTCTGGTTTGGTTTCAAAGCGCTAAGCGTTAACTTTGTTGTGATGAGGTTTCAAGAAAATTATTTCATACTTGTACATGTATAGTACTCTTTATCGGATACCATGCTGGGAAAATAGGACCTTGTTTCACCTAATATGCGTTTTCGTGTTCCATAAATGCATTTGAATCCTTGAAGGTTTTGTCCATGTTTTGATCGTTCCCAAAGCTCCGGAATGTGTCAGTTATCCTTGGAGTCAGCTAATATAAACCACTTTGTAGTCTGTTGACATGTTGACGCCTGCTACTGTAACGAACGTTTTTCTGTTGTTCTTGTAGCACTTCATATACCAGATATTGATCTTGAACAAATAAATCATTTTCAGGATGAAACTATCTTGATATGTCTGGAGTCTGGCTGAAATAGCTAGCACTGGAATTAAATTTACTAGGCTTAACAGGTTTGTGGCAAACCAGGGCTGCAGATACAAGAATACAAGAAAAAAATGGGTTGCCGGATTGCAATTGATTAATATTTTTACTTATGTAGATAACTATACATGATATAGCAATACATTGGTTAAATAAACCAGTGACCAACTGCCAGTGGCTGGCGATTCCACCAAAAATAATTGCTAGCTGCTTATTCTTGCTTCAAAAGCAGCCTATTTTCATAAAGTTCTTATTTATTTGGAATTATGATATTTCACCTTAAACGCCACAGTTAAAGGTTTTAAGGGAGAGAACTTTTTCTAAATTAACACTTTTTGGAAAAAACGAAAGCAAATCAAAGCCTGAGTCTGCCTCGGCGCACCTTGAGTTGCTATGCAACCCAAGGTGCGTCGATGTAGGTTGAGGCTTTGAAAAACGCAAGCATCGGAACCTTTGTGAAGGGGTCACCTCTCAATAAAAGTCACCTTATGGACATACTCGGGGCCTTGAGTTACAGCCATGGATCCGTTCCGCTGATCCTTGTAGAGACATCATTATGCGAAATGCAGTGTTTACTACATACATGTAGTTGATCTCGCCATGTGTGTGTGTCTGTGTTGGGTGGGGGGGAGTGGCCGAAGATGCCATGAAATTTTCGGAATTAGAGCGTCCTAATATTGGTTGAAGGTAAATGTGTACACTTTTAAGGGAAGCATTTTTGTTTTTGCCTCCCATCAAAATAAGGGGTCAACTCTGAAAGGAGAAATTGTTCCCTAGAAGCTTCATTGTTCAGGGAAGCAAACAGGAAGTCACAAAACTTGTCTCCATCTGTGAAAGTGTCGGAAAGGCATGAGGTGACCCCATACACCTACAGTTGTACATGAATAGGGTCAGTATGAGAGAAACAAGAAACACTCATCACACCGTATAGGCGACAATCGAAAACGCTCTAAACAAGCGATTAACGCGGATCAAAAACCTTTAGAAACAGCGTTTTCGATTGCAAATTGTCGCCAATTTGTAATCGAAAACGCTGTTTCTAGCGGTTTTTGATCCGCGTTTGTCGATTGCATGAGCGTTTTCGATTTCCGCCTACCCCGTGTGCTCATGAGCGAAAGAATGCCCTACGACCAAACTTGATCCGTCGCATCCTGTCACAATACAATGTATTTTGGTCTTTTGTTTCCCTGAAATGGCCCAATTATGTATGCAAACGTTTTGAGCTTCATTAATCGCCGGTAACAAGCTGATAAACAAGGCTACCATAATGGCAATAACAACTGGGACAAAATTGCCCGATTTAATGATGTAGACGCAGATCAAGCTGCTATTAAAGAAACAGTCTGGTCTGAGACTTGAGTTTCGCCTGCAAAGTTTAGATGAATTGCCAGATAGTACACTAAATTTGTATATTTTTGGACAATAATTATTACAGTAATTTGGCAAATTTAGATCCAACGGTATCTGTTGAAATGACTTGCGAAGGCAATTAAGGATTTTGAAACAAATGATATTGTCTTTCCTGTGTAGTTCTTGAAGGGTTCCAAGACTGTTATCTTCTTGGCAAAAATGCGATTTCTTGAGCCACATCATGACAAAACCAGTCTGAAGATATAGGCTGACCTGGCAAGTCGAATCGGTATATGTCAGATTCATACATACATGTATGTTTCTTTGCAACACTGGGATATATTGAACATGGGGTTTGTAGCCATCGTAACGGGTTTCATGATCCGCGTTAGTATTTTGTACCCCTGGATTTGTTAAATGGAATCGTACCTTTACAAGTTTTGAGTAAATACGCAGGTGCATGATGAAATTTCGTCAGTTTTACAAAATTTCAATACGCATCAAAATAATTGTGGTTTAGCAGCTGTACCCTGGTATGTGCAGCTCTGGACTCAAGTGTGTGAGGTGTGATGCAGCAAAAATTGATATGGTATACTTCTAGAGAAATTATTCCTCGACTGAATAGGTTTGTGGGATCTAGCGATCAGTCTGGCATCTGTCTCTGCGTCTGCAGATAAAACTTGTTCTATCCATAACTACTTCCACCTTAAAATCTATTTTGACGATATTTGGTACAAATGATATCAGGTTGAAGAGGTGTTGCGTGTAAGAACTAGTACCTTTGCTTTCTGGCTTTCTAGTTATCTCCCCCTGTAATTTGTCATTGATTATTGTAACTCATATTCCCATATTGCTATGAAGACGAGAAATGGTAGAAAGGAAGATCGGGATAAGTAGGCATATTGCATACAGATGATTACTCTTATCTTCTTATTTTTCGAATTATATCCCCTTTAAAGGCCCCATTGCTCTATCAGCATGAAAATTTTTATCATGAGGTATCGCTGCAAGCTTTTCACTATAGTTTCGTCATTGTAAATGACCGGGATTAGCCAGCTTTAAAATAGTAAAACATCCTTCAGTTTCACATAAAAGGGATTTGAAAACTTATTTGGGTCATTTTGACCTACTTTCGATTTCATAAAATGGTAAAAATACAATGTACAATATGGAGTCCCAATCACTATCCCGCCTATGTTTATATAGCATTGCTAGACGGGAAACCAGAACAGGAAACTGTATTTTGTGTAGCGAATAGTTATTTTCAAAAACTTGTTTTCTCTACTTTTTGCCAGTAATATGACTCAATATATGCACACCAACCGACATTTTAGTACCAAACGTGAAGGTTGAACGGCTTTTTACAGGCGTTTTTACCGCTGATAGGACTATGGAGACTTTAATGTATGGTTATTATATATTGTGCAGTCCATATCTTCTTTTGCACCAATTGTCTGAGCAAGCGCGAGTACAATGCTTTACTGCAGGTTGTATCTAGATAGGCATTTTCAGTTTGAAAATGCTACTGAAAACAGGGGCCGTATTCATAAAACGACTTAAGTTGTTGCTATGCTGTTGTTAAGGCTAAATTTCTTTGAAGAAGATCCCCTACAACTATGAAATTTGGTCTGGAGGAACAGTCTTACAAAGACTGTTCCTCCAGACCAAATTTCATAGTTGTAGGGGATCTCCTTTATAGATATTTAGCCTTAGCAACCGCATAGCAACGACTTAAGTGGCTTTATGAATACGGCCCCAGCACTTTTCTTTTCTGCAGCAATGCATCTTTATCATGTGGACAATGTACCGAATTTTGGCAAAGGCTTGTAAATAAAATGTTTTTGTTTGCTAACTAATGAGATGTGTAAGGTTTATGACCAACTGCAAAAGATAAACGGTGGTTCTGTGCTTTTTGTTTTGCTATTTACGACAGAGTGTTAAGCTGTGTTAAGTATATTAATTGCATCTTCTTTCCCGAAGAAGCATTTACCGTGATCATTCTTAACATTTAGACATATGTGGATGTAGCAAACAATGTAAACTAGATCAGACTGCTCCTAAGAGCAGTCTGATCTAGGTCTGCGTGGCTTGCCATTCCAATAGCAATATTTTACGGCGTAATGTGTACATTTCATGTCGGTCTGCCTTTATGTCGAAGGGAAACAACTTTTGTGATCCCTGTTTGCTAATGGGGACGACGTTGCTCTTCCAAAATGGGATCTAGTTCTTATAGAAGTTGCTCCCAGGGGAACAAATTCTTTTCTTTAAGGGTTGACCTCAGTGAAGAAGAGACAGAGTTGCTACCACTATCGATGTATCCATATACCTTTAACATTAACTGGTTGAGACATATGATCTGCTAAGGTTTTCAGGGAAAATAAAAGTAAATTGCGAACAGCTCTTTCATTTATTGCATGATTATTTACCGCAGCGAGAGATAAACAGGACTTACTTTGCAGCACTTACCATACTTTTCTCTAGATGCTTTTCTGCATGCCTGACTTATCCGTCCCGCCAGTCTGTCTCTCCTTGTTTGTTAAGTTTATGTTTCGATGCTTTCTTCTCTTTAATCATAAGGTGTGCTTGACGGATGTTCAGTTGAGTTTCATTTTCAGCAATACACCTCTTTGACCCCATTTATGAGCCTTCTTCAAGCCAATATATATATATATGTATATACATACATATGTATCTGGAGCTTGTTTCAAGTTGCAAAATTCTGCTTTAAGTAAAAAAAACCTGTTTACATTCACCAAACTGCACAAGAACGTGTAGGTAAAATGAGGTAGCCAAGAGTCTAAGCTATCTCCATACCGACAGTGAAAACTCTGATCAGACTGGGAGCATGCCCAGACTGATCTGAGTCTTTGCTGGGCGCCAGTGCCACTTTATTTGTTTTGTTGTGTCGCAGCTAACATCATTATTTGACGGTCCACTTGGATCTGTCTGTTTTTGGAGACATCAACTAAGTAATCATTGTCATATAAAGCCAAAAAATGTTTCACAAAAATAACTCTCCACGATGCTCCAAGCAGAGACACCAGTCCAGATATATGGAAAAGAAGTGTCATACATTTCTGGAGACAGCGGCCACGTTGGTGGACTCAAACTCGCAGAGGGTCGCTGGTGATTTTAGTGAGCTTGTAGACTTAAAGCGCACAGCGAAGACTCTGATCAGACTTGGCGCATGCCCAGGCTGATCTTTGTCGCGTCGCGGCTCCTTTTTTGTTTAGTTTATAGGTTGGATATCTCGTAGCTTTAAAATTAGTTGCAATAGCAACCGTTCCAGAAGAAATGTATGGTCAATATATGTACGCTCTTTTCTATAAGAATAAAACTGATTATAGCAAAACGCATTTCACATATTTTTCTTTGATATCTAGGCGTTGTTGAATCATAATCTTCAAGCGTCTGGAAGTCGGTTGGAAATGCCGCTTTATCATTGGATGGAATCTTAAATCGTGTAAATGTAATGAAGTGATTGATATACTTTCATTGTCGAGTTCGTGCTGTTCTAGCCGTGATCAGAATGCGAAGTACAGAGTTACGTTCACGTAAACCAGCGTCTACGCCCATCATTATCAGAGCTCATTGATTTACCAAAACGTTGGGTAATATTGAAGTTTTATCACAAAAGTCATTTTATATAACCAGTTATCCTTGGCGCTTCACCATGGGGTCCATTTTCAACATCGTGGCAGCCTGGGCCCGAGGTTATAAAACTTTTTTTTATGCTCAACTCAGCTGAGCATGAAATTTTACCTGCTAATAAATAGCAAATTACTGATAAGTGGAGTTGTTTTCTTGCTGAGCTTAGCTGAGTATGATATTTTCTCTGCTTATGAATATGAAAATGCCAACAGTAGTTGGCATTTTCATATTTATCAGCAGAGAAAATTTCATGCTCAGCTGAGTTGAGCACGAAAAAAGTTTTATAACCTCGGGGCCTGATCGTACATGTTCATGTATATTTATCATTTAATTTATCATGGCCACTAGTTACCCATGGGGGTGACACCCTAGATGGTGGGACAGGTCAGGGGCCTGGTTCACAAAAATTAACCGTACGATGAGTCGTGCGATAATCGTACGTTTGGTCGTGCGAGAATCGCACGATTCTCGCACGATCGTTTCATAAAAACATCGTACGACAGATAGTACGACTCTCGTAGGATTTTAGTTATACGATGGGTCGCAGACGTGATGTGTATTAGCTTTGACAGATGTGTATTGGATTTTATAAACACAAAAAGTAGCGATTTGTAATACAACGCAATCATGTCAAAGAAAAAGGTCAACAGGACCTCCAATGAGGTAAAAGCCCTTCTCACTGACGTAAGGAAGATGGATGGATGGATGGCTTGCGATTTTACGTCCGTTTCAACAGTATTTCAGTCGTATCAGGACGGTGGAAGGGTGATAATGAAAGGTTATGTGCAATGGAACCCTGTTTACGATTGAAACGATTTCCGCCTCCGGAAACGACCTCAGGACCGCTTGATCAGCAGGCCAGGGCTTAAACCACTGACCTACCGGTGGCTTCTAAGTAAACATGGACGACTCCTAACCAAAGACACATAGGATCGCACCTGGGAAGTTATCAGTCCAAAGTTTAAAGTTTTTTATCCTTAGTTGCAGATCTTCAAAACCAAGATATGAAAACAAAATTCCTAATAAATTTCATTTTACAAAAGTGGGGATTGGAGATCCAAAACCTAGGACTGATACTCTAAAAACAAGGCTGAAACTCAGGGGTATGAAATTCATTGTGCATTGGCTTGCCATGCCCTCCCTCGATTTTCGAAATACAGTTTTGAGATATAGGTTCCGAGGAATTAAACTCGGTTTTTTTTTATTTTGCCAAATGCTGTTTGTGATTGTATCAGCTCTTTCAGACTTGCACTGCAGAACCTTGTGGTCAGCGCAATAATTCGCTTGTATAGTATAGCAAGCCAAATTTCGCATTCTCAATTTTAGGTGTTACGTTTTCAATCCTTTGTTTTAACTTCAATACTAACTTTTGAAAATTGAAATTTTCTATAATCGTTTTTACAAATCCGGGTATTGAAGTCAGATTTGAAACCTATGACTGAACTGAAACCTAGGTTTGAAGCTCAATTTAGGGTCAAATTTCTTAAACCTAGTTTAAAGATTTATTGTGCATTTGGCGTGTCATACCGTTGAACACAAACATGCAGTCTCCTCAGATCAGAGATCACCTAATTAGGGGTTCAAACGGTCCTAAAACCTCCCATTTTCTTGTAAGATAATTTCTCTCTATTAGAACAAATGCTGCGCCATGATTTTGAGAATAGTCTCTGTCAGAGAGTAGCTTTTCCCCCCTAGTAGTTTTTCCCCCCGGATAAATGACTATGATTTTTCCATAGTAGAATTTCCCACCGGAAAAATGGCTATATAGTAGAATTTCTCCCCGGAAATATGACTATATAGCCAATTTTCCCAGGGGAAAATCTACTATACGTGATTTTGCGTAGCCGTTTTTCCCCTGCATAGTGGATTTTCCCCCTGGTAATAAGATTGCAGTAAACACGCAACATAGTTGAATTTGCTCCTTCTCCAAATATAATAGTGAGGTTCATAACTGAAACAGAAATATGAGTATCTGTCCGTAAAATGTACATGGATAACAGATGCTAGAACCGCATGCATGTGTCCGTCTGTCTGTATTATTTTTTGTTTTGGGAAAAACAGGTAGGCACTTTGCTTTTAGCCTAAAAGGATATGAATGTACATGGTTGTGTGCATAAATTTGTACAATTTTGTGTTTGTACAAGCGTTCATCCGTGCGTGCGTGCAGTGCCTTAGACGAGTGTTCGCCTTTCATGCAGGAGTCGTGGGCTCGACTCACATTGGGACACACGTCCGATTTTGATTTTCAATGTAATAAACTCCATACTAAATCAATCATGACTAGACAAAGCACCCGTTTGTACATCTTCCTGTAGATTGCGTGCGTATGTATACCTACAGTGGGCCAACGATAATGTGTTATTGACAAACATTGGTGTAAACATGGCACGCACCATTGAAAGGGGTGACAGGTACTTACCTGTAGTAAGTTAAGACGCCTGACCTTATTATACTGGTTAAAATATCACAGAATAAATCACGAATCAGAGTAGCTTAGTGGACCAGATTACCAAGATCTAGCTTGGTTTGTCTACGATCGTAGGTTCATTAGGCACACGATGTTGAAAAAATGTCGACTCAACGTTGATTCAACGTCGACGCAACGTTGATTCAACGTTAGTTCAATGTTAATTCAACATGATGTGGCTGCTGGGTAATCTTATTTTTTCGCAATTGATGCTGAAATTTCAATCCGACGCTTTCGAAATTCCAGTAGGCTTACGCTGTCTAGTTGGAAAAATAATTTTAATGTCTCTTAATGCCGTGATGGCATGTCTGATTGAATCTTGAGATCGAACCAGTGGCACCCGCGGAATAGAATATTTACCGGCCATTATACCACCGCGTTATATCTATTCAAATTAATAACGATAGAAAATAAAACTGACAAAGAAAAAAATGATAATACAAAATAAAAAGAAAGAAAAGCAAAAAGAAAAAAAAATGAACATGAATGAAAATAACAGCGTAACAATATTAAATACGAAGGAAGTAAGAACTCTTGAGAAAAAAATCTTTGAAAAAAAAATGTCACTGCCAGAGTTTCGAACTCGCACTAAACTGCTTTATTGTCACACCAATTCGCTGCTGCTGCCATTAACCCACTCGACCACGTACCAACTGTTTGAATGAAGAAATATTAAGAAATATACTCATGGAAGTATTGCAAAAGCTGAGGAGAATTGCCCGAGGCTACTCACTACCTGTTTTACCTGTTATCCTTAAATGGGCATGCTAGACTATTTGAGCGGGAAACAAATTATCTTTGGGCGACTATATATAAATATCTGCGATGAGAAGAAATCAAACAGTTCTGTTCTGTTCTGTTCAATTCTCGTATCGACGTTACCCAAGTGGCTCAACGGTACGTAACCATAGTTGCACACACCTGGCGCCGTGTGTCCGTCCATAAGAAATCAAACACTGCTCGTTCCTTAAATTAGTAATAATTGATTATTATAAAAAATATGGTTGCTAAATTTGCATATTGATTTTTTGGAATTGATCACGTGTATTACCTCCCTTGAAGTACTGATACATTTCTTATGGGATTAATTCCGTAAAATGTTTCTGTTTTATTCTTTTCCGTTTCGCTCCGTTCCGCAATATACCAATAGCCACACCAAATTCACTAATAGCCAATTTTCCGGTGGGGGGAAAAAGGACTATGGGGGGGGGGGAAAGTGGCTCTATGAGGTCCGGACAAATCACTATATAGTCGTCCTTCCTATAGCCATTTTATCGGGTGGAAAGGGGGAAAAACCACTCTCTGACAGTCTCTAATACATTGCAGGTAAATTATCCCGCAAGAATCGCACGATAATCGTACGATAATCGTACAGGAAAAACTTCACTCAAAAACCCTTAGGTGATTTATCATAAATTTGGAATTTTGTTAATTGGCTGATTTGCTCAAAACTTGGTATATGCTTTTCAGAAAGACAGTAGATAAATGTAACCTATTCAAAAGTTAAGTATGAGTATGTTGTGCGATGAAAGAGGAGAAAAAGTGAAATTTACGACTGCCCTTTAGGTATCGTAGATTTGATCGTAAATTGAGTTTTACGAGGACAATAGTGAAACCGAGATTTTTTTCATGAAAGCGATTTTTGGTCGTAAGATTCTCGTACGATCATCTTACGACGAATTTCAATCGTACGATTCGTTGTGAAATAGGCCCCAGAATACAGATAATTCCATCATTAGGCGTGTCGAGTGGAAAGCATTGAAACGGGGCTTTGGTTTTACATCCCAGCTTGAAGACAAAATTATAAGGGAAAGCTTGGGCTCAAAAGCTCGACCCTCTATTAATAGTCCAGTATCTTGCAACTAAACCACTTTTGCCAATTTCTGGCCAGTGGTTCATCTTCAGTATCACTTAATATATTCGAATATAACACATCTTCTCAATGCCAGTCATAATACGATCGATCGCAGCGCTTGGATCAGTGCCATAAGGCTTCTTCCAAAGCAAGCTTTTATATGAATCATGCCAGTTCGATAGTTATCGGAATGACATTGAACGTATAAAAGATTGTTTAGCTCTGTTTACATGAATGTAAAGAGTGAGTATTGGATCAAGCCTTGTTCAAACTTATATGAGCCGCGTGACGACAAAACCAACAATGTGGTTGTGCGCCCAGTACAGACTCAGATCAGCCTGGGTATCCGCCCAGTCTGATCAGAATCTCCGCTAGGCGCAATAAGGGTAGATAAGAGTCTAAGCTATTTCCATGCTGACAGTGAAGACTCTGATCAGACTGGGCGGATGCCCAGGCTTATCTGAGTCTGCACTGGGCGCACAATCACATTGTTGGGTTTGTCGTGTCGCGGCTCATATTTGGTTTTCATATGTATTTTCAGATGGCATACCAATCACAGCCTACCGGGCAAAGTCATGTGAGATGGTGGTGGCACCACCTGTTGTTGTTTACTTCCATGGAGGGGGCAGTACTGTAGGGTCCAGAAAAACAGTGGAATCTGTCTGCAAAATCTTGTCAAGGTTAGTGTTGTTTTATGTTATTGTAATACGTCTGTGTTTGTAAAAGGACTTTTTGGTGTGGTATCGTGCAACTTTAGGCCCCGAAATCACAGTCATCTTCCGATATCTCGAACACTGATATCTCTCTTATATCATAGAATATAGTTTGGACGCAATCCCTATTTTTCATTTACATTTCAGCTCCTGTTATCTCAAACTACTGATATCTCAAAGTAAATTTTCTGGGACCAGCAAATTTTCTTTGAGATATTAGTAGTTTGGGACGGACTTCGACTGTGAGATATTGAGAGTTGAAGGTATCACACAACTGCCTACCACAAAACTAAGATGCTAATGAACTAGCTACCAGTATAAAACATCTGAAGGACATAATGCTAAGTCACGCGACAGGCGGTGTTCTTTGGGTACTAAAGTCACGTTGATTTCGTTGTTATCACATATTCTTTACATTATGAACATTTTTACATGAATAGGATTACAAAGGCTGAACCGTAGCATTCTGGGTATATTGGCAGACTAATACTAGTTGAAACTCGCTTTTATCACATTGTTATCTAATTTTCTAATGGAATCATGAGGTACTGCATGTAGCTATGGAATTTTCATATACATGTATTAGACCTCAAACATTTGAAAATTAGCTTGAATATTTTTGTCACCTAAAACTCCCACAAACTACAAAGTGACAAAACTTTAAACCACTGAATTCGTGAAGTCGCCTCTTCCATTTTTAAGTCGGACATCTACATGTATGTGAACTAATGATGCTTGTATATGGTTTACAAAAGGAAAGGCGTATTTAGCAAATGTCAGAATTGTTGATATAGGTCAAATGACTGATGATGAGCTGACCCTTTGCATATGCACTGTTTGGAAGATTTCGAAAATAGTTTCACGGATCATTACAGGGAGGCCCCATGTGTTGTAGTCAATGTAGAATACAGACTAGCCCCGGAACACAAATACCCGGCCAACCACGATGATGCTAAATGTGTGGTACGGTGGGTTGCTATGAACAAATCATTAGTTGGTAAGTATCTGTAAATGTAACTTTGTATATTTCGATTCTGGTTTTCAACTGGTGATAATAAGGTAATAACTGATCTCAAAAGTGTGCTTTGGGGAGGTAGATCGTTGGTGTTATGGTAATAAATTAGGTTACGGTGCAATAAATGCGATTTGTGGCCATAAAACCGACGATTTACCTCCCTAACTGACAAGTTCCAATACAGTTATCCCCATTCTAATGCATTTTTAAATTAGACGTATCGTTGTATTTGTAAGTGCATTAGAATACAGTAGAATACATGTCTGCGTATACATGTAATGACTTGATTTGGATAAAGGGGGTGGTTGAGTGGTGCGATGGTGCTTTGTATAACTTCCAGTGCCGGAGCGTCCTACTGATTTGGGACAATGTAGGGCAAGGGCTTACTGTGCTTGCAGTAGGTGCGGGTGGGAGTTGTTTAGACATTTTTTCTCTCGTTCTGTCTCCCTCTCTCTGGGAGACGGCCTAATATAGACTGAAATACTGTCTCAAAGGGTCGTTAAACCCAAAACAATCAATCAACCGATTTAGATTTAAAAAAACAAACAATAGAAATAGATGAACAAACCATGCCAGAAGCTGTTCAGACATAAATATGGGAAAGATACCATGCTAAACTATTGGAATACTTTAATCAATTATACATGTAGCTGCTTGAATGGATTTTCACACATTCATGCCTAGCTTCCTATAAATGGGACACAGGTAAACAGTGCAGACCCACACCAAACGCCGCATAATGATCAGTGTATCATCCAATGTTTGCTTAAAGTCTCCATAGTTCTACCAGTGGTAAAAATCGTCATAATACAAATCATTATGAAATCTGTACAGCCTTCAGAATAAATGAAAATATGTCGGTTGATGTACTTTTTTAGTAAAAAAGAAGGAACAAGGTATTTTGGAAAAATGATCAGTCTCTCATAAAAATACGTTTTTTGATCTCTGGTTCCCTGTTAAGCAATGAAATAATGCAACCGCGGCACAATCAATGGTATCCTTGCTTAAAGCTTTTGTACATTGTATTTTTATCAACTGTTAAACGCCTTTACCTTGTATTTTTATCCCTTGTACCTTGTGTTTTTACCATGAAATAAAGCTTCTGGTATCGAAAGTAGATCATTTTAGTTGGCAACTTAAATGACTTTTTGTTTTTTTGAAATCTATTTTATGGTAAACTCAAGGACATCTTGATTTTTTAAAGCCGGCCAATCACGATAATAATCAATGGCGAAACTGTAGTGAGAAGTTTGCAGTGATACCTCACAATAAAATATTTCATGCTGATAGAGCAATGGGTCCTTTTAAAATTCAAGCATTTCTGTAAAAGAATCAAAAGTGAAAATTTACCAGACACCCCTAAAATGATGAATGGACTCATCCAATTCTAAAGGGTAGAAGAATTCATCCGTCATTAATGGGTTAAGGTGGATATGTGTACCATCTTATATACGCCATTTTTACAAAAGGAAGCACTTTTTGTGACTTTCTGTCTGCTTCCCTGGACGAAGAAGGCTTTTCAAAGTGGGGTCGACGCCCAAAGTAACAGCTTGCTACTTGGGCAGCAAGTTCGTACTTGGAACAATTTGACCACCTTTGATAAGGTAGGCAAAGGGAAATTAGTTGAGTTGCCCATTGCTCTATCAACATGAAAAATTTTGTCATGAGGTATCGCTGCAAGCTTCTCACTATAATTTCGTCATTGCAAATGACCGTGATTAGCCAGCTTTAAACAAATAAAACATCACAGAGTTCCACACATAAAGGGTTTAAAAACTTATTTGGGTCATTTTAGTTGGCAACTAAAATGACCTACTTTCGATTTTTCATTTAGTTGAATAAAATGGTAAAAATACAATGTACAGGCGTGGAGCCCTAGTCACTTTCTCGCCTAAGTTTTCATAGCATTGCTAAACGGGAAACCAGACCAGGAAATTTTATTTTGTGGAGTGAATTGTTATTTTTCAAAAACTTGTTTTCTCTCCTTTTTACCAGTTATATGACCCAATATTTGTACGGCAACCCACATTTTATTACCAACCGCGAAGGTTAAACCGCTTTCTATAAATGATTTGAGTTTAGACGTTTTTTGCCACTGATAGGACTATGGATACTTTAAATTTGCGAATATTCAGATTAGCCAATGCCTTACTGCAGAATGATCACTTTTCATTCTGTGATTTTCTCAGGCTCAATAGATTTTAGATGCAGCCGCGCAGACTGATGAGAAACCTGCAAGTCTAAGGATTCTGAGAAATCTATAAAGCTTACAGTAATGCTTTTGATAAGACTGTGCAGATACACAAGCTGATTTGAGTCCTCGCTAACTGCACATAGCACATGTAAAATGTACAATTTGTCGTGTCCTAATTTTTTAAATGAGTTGTTTCATCTGCAGGCGGTGTAAATAACAGTGTTGTCGGCGTGTGTGGAGACAGTGCCGGCGGTAGAATAGCGGCCACAGTTAGTCATGAACTGTCTGGTACAGTACATTTTGCGGTAGGTATTAATGACTTTGAATAAAGAAAACTATGGTTTACCATTTGTTTACAGGATATTAATACCGTAAAAAAAATTAAGTATTGGGACAGATTGGTCTGAGCAAACTGTGTAGACCAAGGTCACTTTGCTCCTAAAGGAGCAGCTTGATCTGCATCTTCATCTATTGATTGCGTCACTGCATTGCAATCAAACTATTTCATCTGTAGGACAATCACAGTAATTATGCTAGGTGTCCCAGTTTTTAGAATTTTTACGGCAAGTGCCTCTAACACACAAAAGGTATGCATAGACATATGAGCCGCGACACGACAAACAAACAAAGTGAATGTGCGCCCAGCGCAAGCTCAGATCACCCTGGGCATCCGCCAAGTTTCATCAGAGTCTTCGCTGCCAGCATGGAGGTAGCTTATACTCTTAGCTACCTTTAAAGCGCTTAACGAAGGGTCTGATCAGACTGGGCGGATGCCCAGGCTGAACTGAGCTGAACTGAGCCTGCGCTGGGCGCACAGCCACTTTGTTGATTTGTCGTGTCGCGGCTCATTTTGAACAATCATGTTTCAACAGTACCTTATAACATCAATGAACAGATAAGAAGTGAGATCAGCATGCACATCCACACAGATGTTCAGGGTATTCCCAGGTCACATAAACAGTCTGTTGATCCCGAAGAATCTGTAGAATTGAGAGAAGAGACTACGTACATGTACCCTGATAAAATGCGGAAGCTGATTGTAGAGTTGTCTGTTCGGACACTGCAGTAACGGCACTGCAGTAAGGGTCTACACTGTTTGCTTATAGGAATTTCTATGCAAAATACAATAGAATCTAGAGATGTGTTTATGAAACACTGTGCCCCAACCGTCTGCTTGCTAAAGATGTTTGTTCCTATATAACGGTCCTATGTCCGAAAAAGGGCAATAACTCAACAGAAAATATAGGAAATATGCTCAAAAGTAAATCGGTACATCTACACCTTAGTTTGTAACTGTATGCCAAATATAAAGATCCTAGCATAAGCGGTTCTTCAGATATTTTGTTCACAAGCTTGATCCTATACAAAATGCCTATGTCCGAAAATGGGCGATAAGTCAACGGCCAAATATTTACAAAATATGTTCAAAGATTAGTCGGTTCATCTACATCTTTGTTGAAAGATCATAGATTAAGGAATTCTTCAGATATTGTGTTCACAACTTGTTCCTATTCAGAATGTCTATGTTCGAAAAATGAGAATAACTCAATCGAAATATGCCCAAATGTTTATCAGTTCATCTACACCTTGGTTTGTAACCGTATGCTAAATATAAACATGCTAGCTTAAGAGGTTCTTCAAATGTTTTGTTCACAAGGTTATTCCTATATCAAAATGCCTATGTCTGTAAACGGAGAATAACTCAACAACAAAAAAAAGTAAGATACTTGTATATGCTCAAAAGATAAGTAGTTCAGCTACACAAGTCCAAAGCTGCATGTTAAATATAAGGATCATTGCTTATTCGGTTATACAGGTATTTTGTTCACAAGCTTGTTCCTAAACAAAATGCCTATGTCCGAAAAAGGGGAATAACTTAACCGAAAATTTATGAAATAAGATCAAAAGTTATTCAGGTCATCTACATGGTCTGTACATGTAACTGTATTTGACATGTTTTAAGTATCAGTATCCTAGCTTAAGCGGCTCTTTAGATATTTTGTTCGCAAGATTGTTCCTATATAAATGACAAGGTCGAAAAAGGGGCATAACTCTTGAACAACAAGACCGGCGGAGGAAACAAAGTACAGGTCCGCTTATTTTTCATGTACATGCCATATATAAAATTTCAAGATCCTGGCATAAGCTGTTCTTAAATTTCCTAGCTGTCAAAAAGCTTTACGCACAGACGTATGGAGGGACGGACGGGCAAGCCCAAATCATTATGCTCCCTCAACTTTTTCGAACGTGGGGGCATAATAAAAACATCCACCAGAAACCTCCAAAAGTAGAAATGGACTCATCAAATAGAAAAAGGATGGACAAGTCCCCCAAATATAAAAGGGTTAACGCACAACTTACATGTAATATGGAGCTTTGAATTTTCACGTTTTTTCCAGGTACTAGTGTATCCAAATGTTAACTTCAATGGGCATTACAAGTCAACGGACGAATTTGAAAATGGACCAGCTATCTCTAGGAAAACATTAGACTGGTAAGTTTAATATATTAGATAGATATTCTAGGGGAAAAGGAGCCCTGGTAGCTCAATGGGTTAAGCGCTGACCTACTGATCTGGCGGACTCGGGTTCGAGCCCCGCTTGAGGCGAGAATCTTTCCTACTATAAACGGGGTTCCATTTCAAACAGCCTTACATTATATCACCCTCCCATCGGCCTGATATGACTGAAATAGTGTTGAAAAGGACAAGTCATCCATCCATCATTATTCAGATAAAAATGTAATTTAAGATGGATAGTAACAAAATGTAACTTCACATATCGATAGAGGGCAATGAAAGAAAGTAAAAAGTACTAGAAACATAACTCTGTCACTCTTTTGGAGTTATTGCCATTCTTTTTTTTATCTCCAGTTTCTCCTTGTACAAAGCATATGTCTGAAGGTATTAAGGGGGACTTAATGAAATCACACATATTAATGACAAGCAGTGAGTGCAAGAACCATAATCCTATCACATGTAGTTTGAGAGTTATTTCTCGTCTTACTTTTTTTGCTTGTGTGGTGTATGTCTCTAAATCTATTCTACAGAATCAAATGAAATTTGCAATATTGATAGGTGGCAATGACAGAAAACATAAAGCGCAAGAACCATTACCTTAACACAAGTATTTTTGATGTTTACAATGATCAGCCATTGTTATATACCTAATAAACCTTTACTATAGAAATTAAAATATTAAAGAGTTCCTTTAAGAGCCGAGAACACATTCAGAAGAACGAATAGATGCGTTTATGCTTGTCACGTGACCTAAAGTAAATTTGTATTAGACAGAGGGTCAACACCCATATTTTGAAAGGATTTAGGATCGTTTGCATGCAAACTTCATGAAGACAGACATCTTCTGCGTGTAATATTTCTTTTCATGTTGTTTTATCAAAGCATAAAACGACACATTGTGATCTCTGAAGTGAACTGTCTCGCCGATGGTGAGATTTGATTTTGCCCTATGTGTCAAAATCTGCTGTAATGCCTGCCAAAGTGGGTGTTCTTAGTTCGGAACATTATGAAAAATTTGAACATTTATAAAACTTGAGGGTCCAAAAGATTATTTCAGCGATGCGAAATTGCAGTGTAGACCCCATAGTCCCTTATGTGCTACTACAGGTTACTTGATCTGCAGTAACCGTTCTGTTTTAGCTGAATATTGTCTCATGAATGTTCTTGTATCAATATTGTCTCTTGAATGTTCTTGTATCAATATTGTCTCTTGAATGTTCTTGTATCAATATTGTCTCTTGAATGTTCTTGTATCAATATTGTCTCTTGAATGTTCTTGCATCAATATTGTCTCATGAATGTTCTTGTATCAATATTGTCTCTTGAATGTTCTTGTATCAATATTGTCTCTTGAATGTTCTTGCATCAATATTGTCTCTTGAATGTTCTTGTATCAATATTGTCTCTTGAATGTTCTTGTATCAATATTGTCTCTTGAATGTTCTTGCATCAATATTGTCTCTTGAATGTTCTTGTATCAATATTGTCTCTTGAATGTTCTTGTATCAATATTGTCTCTTGAATGTTCTTGCATCAATATTGTCTCTTGAATGTTCTTGTATCAATATGTAATGACACTCTTACCCAGCCATTACTATCGTTTGTTCTACTCGCGTCTCTGTCAAAATAGTCCCTACTTTTTGAGCGGTATTTTTATTTTATTTATGTTTTTTGCAGGATGTGCAGTCAGTATATAACAGAGAAAGATTACAGCAATCCACGAGCTTCTCCATTATTAACAAAAGATTTCTCAAGTGCCCCACCCACCCTAGTCATCGTAGCTGAACTTGATCCACTTAGAGATGGATGTTACTGTAATATTTCTTTGATTTCTTGAGGAACCAATTGGTTCCAAATGTGATTTGTCATTAGGAAGCCACTTTCGGGCGTAGCCCGAGTGATATATCCATTTCATAAATGACGAGTTTTTTTTTCAAATCACTGAATGAATCTGTGTTTAGCTTCATGCACAATTTGTGGGTGCATATAAATTAATTCATGCCTTGGGGACCAGTGATTTATGGCTGAATAATTCACGAGTTTCTGGACATATGCAAACAGTACAGACCCAGTTTAGACGCCACAGAAAGCGGCATCTGATCAGAGTCTACACTGCTTGCTTACAGGATTGAAAATTATAAGAAATCCCCCAGAACCCCCCAAAACATGTAATGGACTCATCCAAACGATAAGGATGGACAAGTCCAGTAGACAAAAAAGAGTTAATCTCTATAGGCACAGCCACAATGGCAGGTCATGATAAAAGTTCGTATATATTGAATGACTATAGATTATTTGATATGTCATTATTCTGTTTAGAACCTATAGCACGTATTAGCAACAACCGATTCTAGAAAACGTTGACGCTGTTATGCTAATGATTGATTAAAAATAAAAAGCTAGGCAATGATTAGGAATTCATGCAATCAAATCTCACATCCCACCGTCAAAATCAAAAGGGAAAGAGGTAAATACCTAAATCTACAGCAGTTCAGAAAAGGCGCAGTAAACCGAGTGAACTGCTCTTTGCCAAACAGGTGGTCATTAAGCTACCCCAACTAAAACACCACTCACAGAACAGGTGAACGAAAACACCGACAGGCACAAGAAGAACAAGCAACAGTATGGAGCCACCACAGATGTACCGCCTTTGAACGATCAGTAATGAATTACCAGGAGGCTTAAACTAGTTTTACGAGACCCCAAGCCTCTCTCTCAGCTTCTGCAATGGTTCGAAACATTCAGTTAGTTTTTTTTAATACATATTTAATTTATAAATCCAACATTCATGGCAGTAGCAATATTGTTATTTAAGGAATGAATTTAATTTTTCTGATGTTTATCGAAGTGTAAACTACATTGGGTTACGTGCAAAGTAAATGAACCCCGAGGGGGTTCATGCAAACTTTGCTAGAGACCCAATGAAGTTTACACTTCGATAGACATCAGAAAAATTAAGTTCATTGCTTATATTAGCATTCGTTTCAATCAATTTTTTATGAAAAATCTTATATAAGGCTAAAATTGAAGCAGTAAGACATGTACGCGCATTTTTTTATTTGCTAACAGCAGAACGGCATTCGTGACGTCATCACGTTGCTGACGTCCAATCAGGTTGTAGAGAGCCATTGTCTATTTTGACGTCATTGACGTCGCGTGTCTCAATGTAATTATTGGAATGTAAACTACATTACATTCCAATGGTTTACTATAGGGCTTTTCAGTAAATACACCGAGAATGTAAATATATATATATACATAAACATAATAGGATTAGAACGGAAGCAATGGCTTATTTAGTTCCTCTTCTAGTTAGCTGTTCGGTCCGCGAACAAAATATAAGTAAGGATCACATTGGCCAAATGTATTACCATCCTTGGCCCTCATAACCAGGCATCAATGCGGTTACATGTTTAACAATATACAGTGTATTATCTATATGTACATTTTGGTAGTATATAAGAAAAGCAAAATAGAAGATAAGAAGTATTAAACAATACAATAACCAGGTTTGATGCACAATCTTTTCTGTAAAGATGGAAAACTTCCCTTATTTTACGGATGGCTTCTTTGTTTCTTGGCACCGTTGTAAAAGTCATGTTTGTTCCAAATTCCAGGCCATTTTTACATAAACGCACTTTCACACATATACGGAAGTAAACATATAATCATATAGGCTTTTCCAGTATTTATCTTCTAAGGTTTAGGATAGGGCGGGCCCGGCCTAAATTCCAATTTTAAGAATTGTTTTCTTTTTTTCATTTTCGTAAACGTGTATGCGTTATCATAAAAATTAAAATAATAAATGAATTAATAATTTGTAACTGCTTTATGCTTTTTTCTTTACTTCTAGCTTACTATGAAAAATTGAAACAGTCTGGAGTAAAAGCTCAGATAATGACAGTAAAAGGTGTTCCACATGGGTTTTGGAAATTTCCTGGTAAGTACCGTATTAAACTGGGGTCGTATTTATAAAAACACTTGAGTCGTTGCTTTGCTGTTGCTAAGGCTTAATTTTTATAAAGGAGATTACCTACAGCTATGAAATTTACTCTGGAGGACAGTCTTTTTAATACTGTTCCTCCAGAGCTAAATTTCATAGTTGTAGGAATCTCCTGAAAAGAAATTTAGCCTTAGCAACAGCATAGCAACCACTTAAGTCGTTTTATAAATACGGCCCCTGGTCTTCACTACCGGTACTTAAGGTGTATGGCTACATGGTCATGGTGTGGGCACTATTTTAACAAGGGAGTAATTTTAGGAAAACACAGTTTGCTTTCCTGGTAATGAAACGCCTCTCCAATGAGGGCCTCTCTTAAAGGAGAGAATTTGCTTTGTAGAGAGAGCAAGTTATTTCATTTAAACAACACGCTCATTACATGGGATGACACATATTACCTAATGGAGTGGTGTGCCTAACCATTATCATTAAGTGGACTAAATACGTTAACGCTTAAAGGTCAGTCAAAAAATACATTTATTTAGTACTCTACATAAATAAAAACAATTTTCTATAAACAGTTATATATTGAAAACCGCATCGAATTATTTTGCATAATTTTAGAGATTTAAAATTTAGTTTTAAAACTATTATTCGACAGACATTCTTATATGTAAGTCATATTCATATGGATTCTCCAGTGACGTCATAGCTAAAACTGTAAGTGATCAATGGTTGATATTTTCATGTTCCTGATATGTTTCTCTATTTTAACAGGTCATTTCAAGGAAAGCTGCAACAGAGCACACGAGAAAGCTGCCAAGTTTATCAAATCCCATTCTTGAATCATCTGCCCTGAGCGCCAGATAAACCAAAGCTTTGAGTAGCAAGTTTTGACTGGTCTTCTTTCTTTTCCATAAAACGAAAACAACAACAACAAGACTTGAGCCGCGACACGAGAAAACCAACAATGTGGTTGTGCGTCCAGCGCAGACCCTGATCAGTCTGGGCCTCCACCCATTCAGATGAGATTCTTCGCAATACGCTTAAAGGGTAGCTAAGTGTCTAAGCTACCTTCATGCGGACAGCGAAGCCTCTGATCAGGTTGGGCTGATGCCCAGGCTGGAGTCTGCGCTGGGCGCACAACCACATTGTTGGTTTTCTCGTGTCGCGGCTCAAGTAGTTTCACTATCCGTCTTTTAAACACTGATATTTTGAAGTGCCAACGTCTGTCAGAGGCATAATGACAATTCTTATATACTCAAGCAGATATTTCAGCTGTTGTTGTCTCAGATTTCATCTCCAAGTAAACCTCAATTTTTATAACGAGAGTCTTCTCTGTGTGCAAAGTTCTCAAGAACTGAGAGACGAGATTCTCAAAAGCGCCTGTAGCTAGCTTGCACATTGGAGCTCAAGTTGAGCCAGAGCATCTGTGCAGCTTTTTCAGACTCGTCTCTGATTATCTGTGGATGCTTCGGGGTCATAAAATGACGTTAAAGATCAAGAGCAGAAGCTCTCAGCAAATGCACATTCTGTCATGAGCCTTTGTTGAGCATGTACTAGGGTCAGGCCATGTTAATTCGGACAACAGGTAAATCGGACATACCATTGCAAACAGTGAAAATCCAGATGAGACGGCTCATAATGAGCCGTCTCATCAGGACTTTCACTGTTTGCCCAGTTACTTTTGTTTTAATTCCAAATCACTGACATATAAAGGAAACAATGTCACTGTCCGAATTTACCTGCTGTCCGAATTAAGCTGACTTGAACCTAATATGTACATAAAGCCGATATTGGTGTCGCCGGTTATTTCATAACTTGAGAAGTATGGGTAACCTTCCATGTTTTCCGCCCTTTTTACAAACAAGCACAAGTTTTGTGACTTCCTATTTGCTTCTACGGATGGAGAGGCCCTTCCAAATGGGATCCACTCCTAAAAGAAAGAATTTTCTCCTATTGAAAAGGGAAGCAACAATGAAAATAACAGAGTTGCTGACCTGAAATTGTACATATTTTCCTTAAACTTCGTGAAGAAAGAAAAAAAAATCAGTCCCATGTTTGTGGCTTATCGGGCTCTCTAGTTGGGGCATACATAATTCGATATTTATTTCATTAGGTGGCTATGTTGTATATGTTATTTTTTAGACGAAGTGCCTAAATGTGCAATAATACTTTGCAAGTAGCGAAGGGCGTGACTCTTCAGAAAGACAGATGAGAAACACTGGTCCTGAAAATGTTTGACCTTGGCCTACTTGTTTTGACTTTGGTGTGCCTGCTCATGGAGTCTTCAGATATGCTGTCGATTTTTCTCTTTGCTGGAGAAATGATGAAATCGAGGAGGCACAAAGTTTGATCAACGTTGTATCAACATCGATACAACGTAATGTCGTGACCACTGGCTTTGATATGACGTTGTTTCAACGTTTTGTTCCTGGTGAGTTCTTTCAGCCTTTATAGGTTTCAAATACCAAAGTAGTACATTTAACGTATGTATCAATTGAATAAATTCAGTGACAGTTGGTCGGCTTTTGTCAAAATCGAAGCCTAATTCCATTACCGTAAAAGCGGTAATTTTCGCGGGTTCAATTTTTCGCGGTAAAGTGTCAAAACATAAACATTTATTTCCGCGATTTTTAATTTTCGCGGTTAGCAACATGCGTGAAAAGCAAAACTACTTCTTTTTTACTCGAATAAGTTCTTTCATTAACCTGCGGCAGAAACATTAAATAATTTCGCGATTTTAATATTCGCGGTTTCTAACTGACCGCAAAATACCGCTAAAATGGAACACCGCGAAAAGTATCCTATATACGGTATGAGTCAATCATGGTTGTGTGCTTAGTGTGAGAATCCTACATACCA
The DNA here is from genome assembly GCA_963989385.1 of Ctena decussata. Classification (NCBI taxonomy): domain Eukaryota; kingdom Metazoa; phylum Mollusca; class Bivalvia; order Lucinida; family Lucinidae; genus Ctena; species Ctena decussata. The sequence goes on along the minus strand of OZ022499.1, from coordinate 116,753,919 downwards.
CCAGAAATATGTAGTAAGATTTTATTAAAATCACATTAGCAAAAGCGAAGGAAATGGGATAGGTTGGCTGGGTTTAAGTTTAACGTACCTAGTAGGCTGTAGGAACGAACGCATAACAGGTGCCTCCTGGAACCCCCTGGGCGATTCATATATAATATCCACCTAGAAGGCACACATCATTGAATCAAGGTTAAAACAATGTTGATTCAATGTTTTGTGCCCAGTTGGCTGTTATGTATAAATACAGAGAAAACTCATTTTCATACACAAAACATTGCCTTGTCTGTTTTCTTAATTATATGTGTTCCTGTATATGTGAATCTTCTTTTCAAGCTTAGTATATGTTATATGTATGTTCTTGTACTTGTTGCACGTATAACAGTCTATATTTGTAAGTGTACAAGTGAACAAATTATGTATGATTAAAGATGTATGAGCATTTCTTCATGTTTTTCCGCCATTTTACAAAAGGTGTCCGCGAAAGTCATTTACTCATCAAGCTCGACAGTCTTCAGACAGCTCTCGTAGTGTGTACGTATTTTTCGGCCTACTGCGAGTCGGTCTTTGGCAATACGTTATGCTGAGTCACAAGGTTGCAATAGATGTGAGAAGTTTAGCATCAGTGATTCATCTCCTGTATCACACCTGGTTAACTATATATATACAAAGGGCGGTTATGAAACAAAAACGAGCTGTTACGAAATGAAAGAGAGTCATAGCTACCAAACGACAAGGTTATCCGGTCGTTTGGTAACTATGAGTTATGTTTCGTAACTGCTCTTTTTTGTTTCGTAACAGCCCTTGTGTATATACATAGTTAACCAGGGGTGTATAGCCACATTCGAACTACGCATGCTCAGACCAACCACGTTTAGAATACCGAGACTTTGCTATTCGAAGTCTACTGCGCATATGTGCAGGCGGGTCTGAGCATGCGCAGTCTGCATATTCGTTAAAACGGATTAACCGGCGATGTGACTCATACCATACAACATATTTACAACATCTTTAAATTTATGTATCTATGTTCTTGTATCTGCTCATTTGCATAAAACTTAATGTAGTCAAAAAAGCATATGTTATTTGTTTGTACTTACATCAGAATGTTTTACTTTTCAATAAATGCATAATATAATACTATGTCTTTAATTTCATTAAAGTACCAATACTGTGTCACCAACATCTTGACCCATGTATGCTTGGTGGTCGCTTCTGTCCTTATAAATTGAATGAGTCCATTTGTCAGTTAAGGAGTGTCTGATTTAGTTCATTTTCATCATTGTCGCACCTACTTTAGCAAAGTGCGATATAGGCGTCCGTTCGTCCGTCCAAACGTGCGTGTGTCCATCCGTTCACATTTACAGCGACGCATTTACGTCAATCATAGCTTTACCACGGCGGTCATGGTTCTTTAATCTCAAATGTTGTGTCAGAAAGGTAAAATTCAGTCAGATCGAGAATCCAAGATGGTCGTCGCTACTAAAATGGCAAAAACAACAAAATCCACTTTTGCTCCAGAACCACATAGAATATTTGGCTGAAATTATGCATGAAGCATCAGTGGGACATTGGTTTACAAACTTATAAAAATGAATAAAATCATTAGCGGAATCAGATCACAGTAACCTACTTTCTGTTTACGTACGTATCCAGTTCTGCTGAAATGCCAGTATCTCTAGAAACAAACGATTTTGGGAATGTAATCCGAATGATCCTCAAATGGAGTGATTTCAAAATGCAACTGAAGCATGCAAGATGGCCGTAAGTTTTCGTTACTAAAAATAGCAAAAGCATGAAAATGAACCCATGAATTAATTTGTACCATTTTTGTAGGAGACTATTTCAGTTGTTGACAAATTAACCATCCAAAACGGCAAACATCCACTGTTACTAAAATTGCGAAAACGAGCACATTGTGTTCTTTATGTGAAATCACAAAGCTGGTGCGACATAGCGTTCCGCGGAATTCTTGTTTTTATTTTGTCTTAAGAAGAAATACCCAATTGTCTTATGCAAATAGTGCAGACTCTGATAAGATGCCGCAGTCTGCTGGATCTGCCTTGTTAGCCAATGTCCCTTTTATGGGACACTAAGCAGAAATGGGTTGAGCCTAATTTTGAGCAGACACATTACTGGAAACTGAGTAATATTAGCAAATGCTTATTTTCTCGACGTTCTGAATTTGGTATAAGCATTTCACGGTAGCTTTAGGTTCGCTTAACTAGTTTCACAACAATAAAACTCGTGAATGCAATCCTCAGACTCGCGCTTTGGCACATGGTTATGAATGTCTTGGCTTTCGCACTTTCTTAATAAATATTCACTGTACCGTATGCAGGAAACGCTTCACATATAAAGCTGTTATGGAATTCCTTCAACAGCATCGAATTCTGTACCATGTCTTCAAAGATTTCATAAAAGCCTCTGACAGGGTTGGGCTACCAATATCGATGCCACTCTAGTTCGTACTATTGAGTGCCTCTACGACAACGCTATAAGCGCAGTGCAGATGCCATGTCAACACGATAGACTGGTTCAAGACAACATTGGAGGTAAGGCAAGGATGCCTTCTCACACCCACCCTCTCCAACATTTTTCTCGAAGGAAGCAGAACCATTACCAATCTGCAGTTTGCCGAAGGCATTGATGCTGTTGCTGAGGAGGAGCAGGAACTAAAGGCCATAGTTGAAAGTCGAAAAATACTATACAAGGAATAAAATGGAGGTGAGAGCTGAGACGACCAAACTAACGACAAAACAGTCAATGGCATCTAAAGGGAGATCAAGGTTGAAGGACAGAATTTGGAGAATGTAACAAGTTTCAAGTACCTTGAAGCAATTGTCCAAGATGACGTCTCCAAACCTGACAGTCTCTCAAGAATTGCACAATCCAGCGCAGTTCTAACGAAGCTGCAGCCAACTGGGAGTGATAACAACATACCTCTTGGGTTAAATGGTGCATTCCCTTGTCATATCCATTGTCTGTATGTCTGTGGACAATGCAAATTGACAGCAAAATTAGAAAAAGAACGCAAACCCTTTAGATGAGATGCTCCCGAAGGTCACTGAACATCTCGTACAAAAATCATGTTATCAATGAGGATGTGTACAGAAAGATTGAAAAAAGCGATTGGAGAAATTGACGAACCCCTGATCGTGGCCAAGGAACATTAACTAAGGTGGTTCGGCCTCATCTCGAGATCTTAGCAAAGACGATTCCACAGGGCACAATGACGGGAAAAAGGCGATGAAGTAGAAAGAAAAAGAGATAGGAAGACACTACTTAAGAGCGGACAGGTATGGCCTTTGCCGACACAACTAGGGCAGCTGAAAACAGACACACGTGCAAAGTCATCTTTGGTGCCCCAAACGAACTTGCCAGGTTATGGGATATAATAGAATAGAATTTAAACGCATTTCTCAACCATAAATGGTGATGTTTTTAAGAATGCATATTTTCGAACATTTGTGTTTAAGGAAATATTCGCGAGGTTTTGAAAAATGACTAGTTGCATATAACATGTCATAAAGGCAAGGTGGTTTTAAGGGTGCTCAGTGAAAGAATACGGCTAGTCATTTATATATAGGGTTAAACATGGGGAACATTCGGGGCAAAATGTAAAAAAAATAAATACTGTTTACATTAATGCATCGTTCACACGGGCAAAGTTTCCGTGACAAAGCCGAAACTTCGAAGTATGGTCCATGTTCCTTCTTTAGAATGTTTTTTTTCTGCTCTCGAAGGAACTCTGTAAGATTTTTATTTGGTATAAAAACTATGATCGTGTGAATGAAAGTGGTCAAAGTACCCAAATCATAAGTCCGAATATGCAAGTCGTTTTAACATTGACGATACCTGAATATTTTAGATACACAGAAATGACCCCAAATGGGGAATGAAATGTCACATTTTCATTGCCAAATTTATGTGGTACAGTTTATTTAACAAACGAAATTTGTCCGTGTGAACAGAAAATTTGCCACGAGCAAAGTTTTTTATTGGTCACAGATACTATAGCAAAGAAAGTTTGCCAAACATTTTGCGTTGACATGAAGCAAATTATTGATCACAGATAAAGTATTAAAGAATCTTTGTCAAATAATAAATACTGAGAGGGGCGCCGTAGTCGAGTGGTTAGAGTGGCTCGGCTATTGTGCAGAAAGTCACCGTAAGGTCGTGAGTTCGCGGCTCACTGTCGCCATACGATGACTGGAAAACTCTCTCTGTCAACCCAGCAGTAAATGGGTACCTTTTACGAATCAGGGAAGGATAAGGCAGCGAAAGGAGAGGGATGGGCTCCGCCTTTCATCAGCTGTGCCCAAGATACAGTGGGTCTCTAACCCTCACTGCCCCTACGGCTATTAGGCTATGGGAAACCTTTACCTTTTCACACAAAGAAAGATTTCTTGGCAAAAGTTACCTGCACAAATTAACTTTATCTGTGTGAACATCTAACCATGTCACATTTCCTTTGTTAAATATACTTTGTTCAAAATTAAGCTGATTTGAAAATGAGCAAAGTTTTCTGTGTTCATCTCCGTGTCTAGTTTCTTTGTTGAATATTCTATGGCAAACTTTCTGTTCACAAGGACACATTTTGTTTGTCAATTAGACTTTACGATATAAATTTGGCACTGAAAATGTGGCAAATATTTTCATTTACACGAGCATATTTATCAAACACTTTGCCAACGAAAAGATTTCCACTTCCAAAAGGCGGCGAAAAAATGCTGAAAAGAAAATCGCATAAAATCTGTGTATGAAGGGGTTGTCCATCAAAATTATATATGCATACTTGAAAATTAGATGTTGCAATTGATTCTGGTTGTAAATTTGTCATACGCTGATGATTATTTAGTTAGTTCTGAAATACTGAATATTTGCCGTTGAACATGCCTACCAAAAAGAAGAATCTGAATAAAAAATCTAATAGGAAGCAAAAAAAGAACACGAAAACGTGCATAATAAATCTAAGAATGGGGTCTCAGCTGATGACAATACAGACTCTGAATGTAGCCCTTGTGCAGAATGTGACAGGGATATTTATGAAAGTGATATTGCACTGCCGCGCGATTTATGTGATGGTTGGTTCTATAACCAATGCTTGCATATTAGTAAATCAGCATATGATTTTATAAACAAGAGCAAAGCTTCTGATGTAATCATGTGGTTCTATTGTCATTGTTGGATCAGTTTACTTGCCACAAAAAGTTGTTGAACAGACTAGATGACCTTGAGTCTAAGCAGGCTAGTTAGGACAAAACAATTTAAGGAGTTACAGAAAAAATGTGGAGAAATGTAGACAAACTGATCAAATAAATCCTAGTTCGTCTGAAAAGACATCTGTGGTTGATGAAAAACTGAATTTAACCAGTAGTGTAAGCCAAGTTCTCGAAAAGCAAGAATAAACGGATAAAAAACAACTAAATATTGTATGTTTTGGTTTACCAGAGAGTCAGGAAAACAGCTCAGAAGGGAGACGTGATGACGACAAGGAGAGGCTTCGTCGGGTAATACATGAAGATATGGGTCTCGATGATGTCACTATGACCACTGATCCAGTTAGGTTAGGGCGGTTCATTGCAGAAGCAAGTAGGCCCAGGCCAGTCAAGTTTTCGGTGCCAGACTGTATTTGTTAAAGAGCCAACAGGACCTGTACCTGTATTTGACAAACGTTATAATGGTACCCCATTACGAACACTTACTGAGGACCAAAGAACAGTATGCACGCAATTAAAGGACTGAAATGCGTTCAAATCTATGGACCCAGATGGTTGTCATCCCCGTGTTTTGAAAGAGGCAGCTGATATACTTTGTGAACCTTATGTCTGTTGATGAACAAAACGTTTGAAGAACACAGTTTGCCGAAAGTTGGGAAAGAAGCAAATGTTTCAGCATTGTTTAAAAGTAAAGGTGCTCGAACTGATCCATCAAATTACAGGCCAGTGTATTTGAATTGTATTCCATGTAAACATGTGAAAGGACTGTGAGAGAAATCCTGATGAAACATATGACCGAAAATAATTTGTTTACTGATTTTCAATATGGGTTTAGGGAAAAACGGAGTTGTATTCTTTAGTTGTAAGACGTTCTTGACAATTTGACCAGTGCATTTGACTCTAGTAAACAAGCTGATGTTATAAACCTTGATATAAAGAAGGCCTTTGATACTGTGTCGCACAGACAACTCCTCATAAGTTATAGGCATATGAATTTGGAAGTGAAATTGTATCCTGGATTAAAGAGTTTCTTAAAGACAGAAGGCAGAAGGTTTTTGTAAATGGAGAAGACTCCGACTGGCAGGAGATTACATCTGGTTTTCAACAGGGGTCCGTTCTCGGGCCCGTCTGTTTTTTCTATTCCGTTCTGTTCTATTCTATTCTAACCTATCGCATAACCTGACATGGTCGTTGGGGCACCACAGATGACTTCGAAACGATCTCTTTCAAGCTTGTCTTGTTTTTAGCTGCCCTAGCTGAGCTGACAATGTCCACTTGTGTCCACTATTTAATATTGTGTTTCCACCTCATCTTCTGCCTATCTCTTCTTTTTTTTTCTTTCACTGTACCCTGCAGAATAGTCTTTGCTAAACTAGAAGACCCTGAGACATGGCTAAACCACCTTAGTTTCCGTTTATTGACCAGGGTCAGGAGTTCATCATACTCTCCAATGGCGGCTTGGATCTTTCTACAAACCTCCTCGTTAGTTGTAGGGTCCTTGTACAATATGTTCAATAACCTCCGGTAGCATCTCATCTCAAAGGCCTGCGTTTATTCTCTAGCACTACTGTCAAGGCCCAAGATTCAAAGACATACAGAAATATGGAAATGACAAGGGAGCGCATTAGTTTCACCTTTGATCTAAGAGATATGTTCTTATCTCTCCAAATCGGTCCAAAGGCGGTACGTTTGTTGTGGTTGCAGTTGTTTTATGTTCGGTGCTGTTTAATTTATTGTGTTCTCAGTTTAATCCTTCCATCATAAAAATAGAAAATAGGTAAAAATAATTGTTAAATGTTTTTCATATAATTTGCTTAGTCCGTTGTAACCCGTCTGTTGGTCTAAATTATTTAGTTCAATAAAGATAGCTGAGTTGCCATCTATTTGGGAAAGAGCTGCTGACTCGGCTTATTACTTGTAATTTATTGTTTGTTGGGATGTCTTTGTCAATCTTTCCCTTTGATGTTGGGGATAGGGTTTAGGATCTGATTCAGTCAGTTCCTGAGGTGTAGTTACTCTTTAAATTTGTAAGAGCTGAAGTGGCTTCTTGTGCAATGCTTGAGAGAACCTTCTTTTTAGAGCCATTATCTGAGACAATTGCGCTAAGGGATTTGAAGCTTGTTACAGTACCAAGCTTCTGCCCTTTTCCCTTAATTTTCCCTCTGGATGCCATCTGCGCTGTTTATCATCAGTTTGGTCTTCTCAACACTGACCTCTATCTTATACCGTGTGTCGAGACTGTCCTGCTCTTCATCAGCTAGAGCGTCTATATAATCGGCTAACCACAGGTTGGTAATATTTCTGCCGCCTATGCTAACCTTCCGTCATGTTCTTCCAGAGCATCAGGCATGATCCGTTCGAGAAAAATGCTGAAAAGGGTGGATGTCAGAAGGCATCCTTGCCTTACTCCAACTGTTGTTCTCAACTATTCTCCCATGCTGCCATTCATCAGGACTGCACTTGTCGCCTTGTCGTAGAGTTGCTGAATGGTGCGAAGTAGATTTGCACTGATATTGTACTTCTGCATGGTGGCCCATAAGGCTGCATGCCAGACCCTGTCAAAGGCTTTTTTGAAATCAATGAAGACATGGTCCAGATTTTGCTGATGTTGGAGATACTTTTCACACAGGATTATAAGGTTGAAGATCTGTTCTGTGGTGCTTCTACCAGCTCTGAACCCAGCATGTTCTTCAGCGATTATCTTGTCGGCTTGGGGTTTAAGCCTGTTCAAGATGACTTTCAGAATGACTTTGCTTAAATGACTGACGAGGCTGATGGCTATGTAGTCTGGCAAGCTGTAGGTTGCCCTTTTAGGGAGTGTAATAATCAGCGACTGAGTCTATGGGGTAGGCCATTCTCTTGTTCGCCAGATCCTATTACAGATTTCTGTTAAAATATCAATCATGGTCTCACCGCCAGCTTGAACAAGTTCTGCTGGTATATTATCAACTTCGGCTGACTTCCCCTTCTTCAGTGCTGCAACTGCAATCTTAACTTCCTCTCGCAGGATCGGCTGTTGATCTTCATCTCGGGGCTCATTGCAGTCTAGAACCTTTTTGTCACCATCACTTTCATGGTTGTATAGTTCTAAGCAATATTCTGTCCATCTGCTGAGAATGTCTTGTTCTTTCGTGAGATATTTTCCAGACCTGTCCTGAATAGCTGTGGACCTACATTGTTTCTCTGAAATTAAGTCCTTCACCAGCTGATATGCTCTTTTGCTTTTGTTTCTGTTCGGGCAGGTTTCGTTCTCCTCGCACTGACTAGCTATACAGTCCTCCTTTGCTTTCTTTAATGTCTTCTGAATCCTCTTATTAGCTTCCCTGCTTTCTTTGCCTCTTTCAGCTTGTTTGTTTTGCACCTTTCTCCTTGTTTGTTATATATATTAATGACTTGCCAGATACTTTGAGGTCTGTATGTAAAATTTTCGCCGATGATAGTAAGATCTATAGGAGCATTCAAGATGAAGCGGGTCAGATTTTGATTAAGAGGATTTGTTTAATATCTGTGATTGATAAGATGTGTCAATAAATTGAAAATTTTGACTGAAAATATAGTATGCAAAACCAGTGTGGATAGTTTTAAAATTGCCTTAGACAAGATGTGAATGCATAAAAGACTTGATATATCTTCAATCTATTGAGGGATTAACAGTGGGAACGCGTATCCATGGCGGAGTGATATTTTTATACAGATAGCAACGAAAAAACGTTCGAAATTCCTCAGATTCAGATTCAATCGACGAACGGGTCGCAATTTCAGTGCTGCTTTGTCGGCGAATCAAACTACACACAGCCGAAAATAATACACGGTTTTATTCCTTACATCTTAGTTTAATTTCCTAGTTCTCTGAGATCCGAACTGAACACCGAGATACTCGGCATTCGAGCAGTTGACACGATCGTCGAAAGACGACTTTTTAAGTCAACTTCAAAAGCAATTTTCAAAACAATTCGACTTTCTCCCGCCGGCGGACATATGCCATGAAAAACCATGGTATTTGCCCTTTCCCTGTGACAAAAATCAAGTAATTCGGTGTTTGGGACAATTTTCTTTGCAAAATAATCTTACGGTACTCTACGCAATTTGTTGTTGTTGTTTTCAACAAAATGGCGGACAACAGTGTTTACATCACCGGCCCGGCTATGCATTTCAACGTTTGCGACAAAATCGAGAGAATCATTATTCCATGTATTGCTAGAATACCAAGCGCGATTAAATTAAATATGTTTATTAAGAATACAATGCATGACAGAAGTCTATCTTTATATTTTATTCACAAATAACCACAATTCCATACCCACCCGCAGAGTTTGTAAACAAGGAAGCTAGCTCAGTAGTGCTAGTTACGTCATGAAATTGTGACGTAAACAGTAAATTGATTGTATTACTGATATTAACTTGTGAGTCGGCTGACAGCCAGTGTGCCAATATTTCAAATGCTATATCGCGCGACCCTTTTTGAAAAATTAAAGCAAGACAAATATCGCTACACCACTAAACAACTATTCAATTAAGACAGCACGTGAAATTTCACTTTGGGAGAGAAAACTTAATGGGTCCTACATCTGAAGGATCAAATGGAATGGTTGTGCAGGCCCGTACACATACTTTTGCCAAGGGATTAGGGGCGGAGGGTAAGAAGGTGTGGCTGGAACGAATTTCAGTGTGAGTGGGGAGGTGGCGGGAGGGGAGGGGTGCCCTAGGGTGGTGGGGGTTGGGATGGGTTAAAGGGGGTAAGAAAGTTAAGAAAATCCAGATTTCAAGGACACTTTTAGAGCTTTAGTTTAGGGGTGTAAACTCGCTTTCTGGCAGAAAACTGCATGTTTTTTTATGTAATTTGCTCGGTTATGGGAGGTGCACCCTCCGCTCTCCGTCGCACAGGCCCGGTGTGCTGGTTGGTGAGAGGAACGGGGAGGCGGAGTGGGTGGGGGGGGGGGGGGTAGGGGGAATCGACTCTGTCGCCTGGCAGCTTTTACAAGTCTGCACCTTTTCTCAGGTCAAATATAAAACAAATATCGAAAAGTATGTGTATGTGTGTTTTTGGTGTGATGTCATCAGCGACAACACGCGGAACAGACACGATTACAAAGGTCTACAAATTTGTAATTTCCTCATTCTAGAAATCGTATGAAAACTCAACCCATTCTAGAGTCTGAATCTACAAACCAAACATTGTTTGCAACTCTTGTTCGGCTCATACCGACTCCCACAGTCCAAAGAGTCTCGGTAGCGCAGCTGCCAAGTGGAGTCTCGCCGGTAAAATTTACTTGATCAGTCGACTTTCTCTTTAATAAATGTCGAGTCAAAATAGGTTAGGCCCTATGGCATTCATGGGATGATAGCCAATGGACTGACATGGAATACAGAAGTATTAAAGGCCCAGCAGACATTCAATGCTGAATCAATGTTGGGAGTCAGTGTTGAATCAATGTTGAATTATTCATTGTATTGAACTGAAGCCTCAATACTCCATTAACAAATTCGCAAAAGTTTAGCCTATTTCTAGCGTTTTCGTGAGTGCATTTGGGCAGTTCGATACAAAGTAATATAATATAGAGACAAACACTTCAGATCTTGGTCGGACTGATCCCGAAGCAGGATCTACGCTGTTTCTCATTCCATCTGCATCTTTAGACGCATTACTGCAGTGAAAAACCAAACATCAGTTTTAAGACAGTTATGCTTAATTCCAATCTTTAGACTTCGGACTACCCATCCAGGGGTCGCAAGATCGATCCCCCGCTTCTCCGGTCTTTCGTAAACTTTAAACCGAGGTCCCGTCTCCATATGACCTCGTTGTTGGTGGGACGTTCAACCCGAGTTCACTCACTCCAATCTTTAGAGACTTTATGGTACGTCAGCCAGTTCAATATAAGGGAAGTTACTTCTCAAATCACAATTATAATTCTTTCTGCACGAGTTTCTTCCCATGTGTTGCCAAACACGGTCTCCTTTTATTCCCCTTACTGAAGAGATTGAAAGTGGGGGCTGAAGAGATATACAGCAAACTGTATAAGTGAAATTTTCACATATGTAGACTAAATCTTCCGAAGACCTTGAAAATAAGGTCAACGTTATCAAAATCTTTTATGCTCTTATGTTTGTCCTAATGATATATCCATGCAAGTTTGGTGAAATTGGTTCAAGAAATATTGTGGGTACAAGAAATTGTCATGCTGACGCAGACCACAGAAGGTCAAGTCTAAGGCCTCTTGTGACCTTGAAAATGGAGTCAAAGTCACCAAAACCTAATCAACTTTTTAGACATCTTTACAAACCAAGGTTACTAAGACCACTATGCAATCCAAGGGTACTAAGACCACTTTGTTCCTTGCATACATAAGAAACAAAGTGGCCTTAGTACCCTTGACTTGCAAGGATGCTATTTGGCTTGTCCAAACGATATATCCATGGAAGTTTGGTAAAATCTGACCCACTTATTCAAAAATATGGCAGATACTTACTGCCTTGTGCACAGAAACTGACTTCCCTTGGGTAAACCTGTTATAGCAAAATGTTGAGAGTCAGTGTTGAATCAATGTTAAATTATACATTGAATTGAAATGAATTGAATTGAAGCCTCCATATTCGTTCAAGGAAAATTACCGAATTTGATGAAAAAAGTGATTAAAGTGCGATGAAAGTGCGATAGATCCCGAAGCAGGATCTACGCTGTTTGTCATTACAACTGCATCTTTTAGAAGACAACTTGTCCCACTTTCAGAAGACAACTCGCCCCACATTCTCAGACACTCACCTTACTAGAATATCTACGTTCTTGTCCCCGATGC